>SSNP01000003.1:3997370-4146024 GCA_006937955.1 Pachypanchax playfairii | reverse complement strand
CAGTTTCTCTTTTCCTCTCATGCAGTTAGAAACCCAGTTGGAGCAGTGGCTGGAGAAATCAACCAGCGCAGGAGACTGGACCACAAACGCCAAACAGATCACTCGTTCCTGGATAAGAGATGGACTCAAACCTCGCTGCATCACCAGGGACCTGCAGTGGGGGACACCAGTACCGCACCAAGACTTCAAAGAGAAGGTCTGCTCTGGAGATTTCTAATGAAATCTAATTTTGCTTTTAGTTGAATTGACTCCATTCAGTCCTTGCCCCTTTTTAATGGTTTGGTTTTGACCTCCTTCTCTTGTAGGTGTTCTATGTGTGGTTTGATGCTCCCATCGGTTACCTGTCCATCACTGCTAACTACACCAGTGAGTGGGAAAAGTGGTGGAAGAATCCTCTTCAGGTATTCTCTATATTTAGGAGCAATATTATGGTTTCCACTGACCCATCTGACTCAGTTAAACTCATAATCTATTTCCTGTGCGGGGCTGCAGGTGTAAAACGATCACGACCAAATTATTTATTTATAAAGATTTTTTTTCATTGTTGACGCTTTCCTCAGCTTTTACTTAGAAAGAGGAACTGTTTGACATTTTGTGTGCACGTCTGAGTTTGATATTTTAACACAGCTTCTCCATTCATACACTAACTAGTGTCATACAGGAAACAACCGCTAATTATCCAACATGGTTATGTACACGTCAATTCAACCCACCTAAAATCTCCGAGCTCAGAAGTTAGACATCCAACTCATAAGCCTCACTGACTCATCTCATCCCTCCCCATGTAAAACCCCAGGATTGAGCCCCTCTTATGAGTGTGTGATGCCCTGTATTTGCAGAAAAAAAGAGAGTAAGGGGTTGGGGAGAGCAGATAAAGCCTCTTTGAACTGGATGATCTCATGATGATCTAATATGATGTCATTCTCACTGTGCAGTGTTGTGTCTGTGCCACCAGGTGGAGCTGTATAACTTCATGGCTAAAGACAACGTGCCATTTCACAGCGTGGTGTTCCCCTGCTCCCTACTGGGAGCCCAGGACAACTACACTCTGGTCAGTCACCTGGTTGCCACAGGTAAGCGATGGACTGGGATCATTATTTATGTTTGCTGGATTGGGGGTTGATTAAAAGATGCTTGACTGGGTATAAAAACAGTTTGGACACTTGAGTTAGTTGCTGATTTGATAACTGTGATTTTGGTTATTTCTTGGACTTTCCTCTCAGAATACCTGAATTACGAGGACACAAAGTTCTCCAAGAGCCGTGGAGTGGGTGTGTTTGGTGACATGGCGAAGGACACGGGCATCCCATCTGACGTGTGGCGCTTCTATCTCCTTTACGTGCGTCCAGAAGGACAAGACGCAGCTTTTTCATGGGCTGATATGGCTATGAAGAATAACTCAGAGCTGCTCAATAATCTGGGAAACTTCATCAACAGGTTAGTTAAAGATGTTTTATTCTTCTTGTATTACCAATTGTGTTACATAAATTTGGACTTTTCTCTCTACTTGTGATTTTCTATTTTATTTTACTTGTTCATTTCAGTCACTAGAGAAATGAAAAATTGGGCAATCCACCTCAAGTTGTTCCCACGTTTTCATGCGTTTCACTCAGGATGTAAATATGCAGCAAGACTGTCATCAAGTCCAATTAACAACTTCGTTTTCAGGTCGATTACAGCACTAACTATCACAAGACGTTCACCCTAGTTTTCTAAATTTGTTTGGGATGGCGTAATTTAGCCTCAATTACATCGCCTCAAATGATTTTTAAAAGATCAGGGTTAAATCCCACATCAAAGATTTTTCTCAACAGCTTTTTTTTCTAAGTACCTTGATCTTCAAAATTGGTCTCGGGCAGCGACTCTGATGCCTAATTGGTTCAAAAATATCTTGTAAATTGCATTCAGCCTAAGGTTGAAAGAATTCTGCTTCAGAAAAGAAGTTCTGACCATCTCTGGATCCAGTTTCTGTGCATCCTTAGTGACATTGTGTTTGTATTATACCATTTTTAGAGAATTCAGAGCTGGTGTGTTTCACCTAATTGCTATAAAAACATTCAGTTGACAATTTGCCAACTAATCAACCAGAATATACAAGTTTCTCGATTTGTTTTTAATCTGCTTTCAGAGCCGGCATGTTTGTAACCAAATTCTTTGATGGATGTGTCCCTGTGATGGATCTACAACAGGAAGATAAGAAGCTCCTGGCTGTGGTGGGCTGGGAGCTGCAGCAGTACATCCAGCTGTTGGACAAAGTCAAGTAAGACCAGCTGAGAAAACAGCATGATGATGGATTTAGTTAGAAATGTGTCAGATGTGATCGATGATTTAATTTGTTCCGTTTTCACACTGTTTGCAGTGAGTTTATTAATGACATGAACTCATTTATTTCAAATTGTTTCACCAGGATTCGCGATGCCCTGAAACACATCCTGAACATTTCTCGCCATGGCAACCAGTACATTCAGGTTAATGAGCCCTGGAAGAAGATAAAGGGAGGCGAGTCGGAAAGGTGAGATGATCTGGATCAGTTTACAGTCTGAACGCATTATTTTCGTTTATCTTTGATTTTATTTTGCAAACATTCAGAATGAATCTACGTTTCTGATGTCTCTGACCAGCTGACGTGACTCATTTGTTCTCTTTAGGCAGCGTGCCGGCACTGTGACGGGGGTTTCTGTAAATATCGCCTGCTTGTTGTCGGTGATGCTTTTTCCTTACATGCCAGCCGTCAGCCAGACCATCAGGGATCAGCTCAATGCACCTCGGTCTTGTATCGATATCATGTTGCAAGGCAGTGGCACCTTCGTATGTGCTCTGAACGCGGGCCACCGCATTGGCACTGTGAGTATGTCCTCAACACGGAAGATACACGACTTCCACCTCGACAGAACACACCCCAAATACATAGAAGCTGGGTGATACAATGAGAATGCAACAGTCTGTCAGTATTTCAGTAAAGTTGAAGGCATTGCAGTTTTGCGAACACACACACACACTTATGAATAACAGGATAGACAATGTGAGGAAGCCTCGGTCTTCCAGCGAACGGCAAGTTTCTCTCGGGCCACTTGTCCCTTCAGGTCTAATTGTGGTGACTTGTGTGTGCAGCAGTCTGCCATCGCTGCATTCAAACATCACTGCTGGCAGTCGGTCGACAATAACACGACACTCCGTCACTGTAAACCATACAAAGATTGTGCACGTAAGGGCTTCCTTACAAAATGTTTCCTTTTGTCAAATGTTTTTGACCCAAAACTTGAACATTTGTACAGACGGGTGGGCATCTCATTTCTTATGCAGTCTAATTAATTCATAGATGAATTTGTATTTGTTTATTTATTAGGTTTTGTTCAGAAAATGCACAGTAATACAACCGTCATCCACAATGCAGAACATTAAATGAACTGTGCAATAATTCATAGATGAATTTGACCTCCGCTTAAATTTTGCAGCTCTTGGTCTGAGATTGAATCAACAATTACAATCTTTTTGAAAATTCCTAAATTTGTGTCTTTTATAATCTTTTCCAACGCGTTTCATTCCCAGGTCAGTCCATTATTCCAGAAACTGGAGGCGGACCAGATCGAAGCGTTGAAGAAGAGATTCGGTGGACAGCAGGTACTTGATGTTTATAACGTCTAACAGTCTGCGCATGAGTTCAGTCAGGTATCGACATAAATTCACTATTTATAAAGAATAAAATAAAGATTGTAATGCACAACTGTTCACAGGACTCAGACTTTAAGCACCTAATGGAAGTGTCTGTATTTTAAAAACTCGATAAACGCAGAGTAAATGCATAATTTATGTATGGCGCATCATATAAATATAAATAATCCCTCTCTAAACCTTCTTGCCTCCAGCCTGAAGACGAACCATCTAATAAGAAGGTATTGAGTGGCGTTTGTTTGTGAAGAGTCAGTCCACGCTCGTGCTGCTGTCAGTGTCGATTACCGAACGAGCACCCCACTAACACTAGCAGCCAATTTAACGTCTTTATATGTTGAATTTTTACTCATCCCAGTGTGACTCATTGTCCATTCACACATAATGATTCATAAAAATCCCACTGACACTCTGTGTTTTGAGTGTAAACGTACGAAATAAAGCAAACACAGCTGGCTATTGTGAGACTTGATAAGATTTTTCACGTGTTCACATCTTCAGAAACCGGTTCCGAGCGCTGCCAACGCTCAGCCTGCAGCTGCGCCTGCTCCTGCTGTTGAAGCGATGACGGTGGTTGGCGTGGACGCGGAGAAAGCCAAGCAGCTGACAGAAGCAGTGGCTGAGCAGGTTAGATCGCTAGCTGTGACGCTGAGCTGATCCATCACATTCACATCATCTTACTGTTCAACTTTGTTTAAGAAACTGTTCATAAATTTCCCGTTGTTTTTCTTTGTTTAATAATGAAATTGAAAAGTTGATTTAAATTTTGTAAATATCAAAAAAGTGAAAAAGAAAATCTTCATAAAATAAATCGCGCACAAAAAACTTCAAGGCGAATAAATCGTTTTGATTTTTTTTTTGTTTGACTACGATCGATCGGTATTTTCAAGTCAAGTGCTGCTTTATTTTTGAATCAAAATATTAAGAAATAAATATTAAATATTTAGCATTTAGATATTTGTAATGTAATTCCTAATTTTTACAAATTCATCTAAAAGCTCTGAAGAAAACACCCATAAGTTCCACACTGAATGAATTATTTACTATTTTATAATCACTTATTTGCTCAAACTAATTTATTTGGTCGTGTTATTTTTTCGCAGGGGGACAAAGTCCGAACACTCAAAGCCCAGAAAGCAGGGAAGGAAGTGATCGCAGCAGAGGTGTCCAAACTTTTGGAGCTTAAAAAACAACTGGCTCTCGCTGAGGGGAAGAACCCTGAACCTGCACCTCAGAAGGGCAAGAAGAAGTGAGACAGGAAGGGGAAAAGAAAGAGAAAACAAAAATGAAGGTTAGTCAGAGGAAGGAAGGAATAGGATGGTTTGAGGTTCGATAGCTGAACAAGGGAACAAGATGTACACTAAGGGATGAGGGTATTAGCTTAAGGCAAAGCCGTGACAAGATCTAAGACAATGTGGTGTTGGCACTGAGGACTAATGAAATGCTGGATAGGCCGACGGGGAAATGAAAACACACAAAGAGACAGCCAAATGAATACAGCTACAGAAAGGAGGGATTTAAAAAATCCCTCCACCAAAAGAAACTGATTTTATACTCTCCATGTGATAAAGTCAGCATATGATATTAGTGCTGGAAGATGTGTCGCACATCTTAAGGTTTTTTATCCTCTGGAAAATATTTTTTGCTACAAATACCCTTTTTGGATCTAAAAATAAACTGTTTAGTGGTAAAACGTCTTGTTGTCTTCTCCAATACCTCAAATTCTGCTTTTTCTACTAAAAATAAATAAATAAATCACAACAAAGACAAATAAAAACTCAAGTTTACATTGTATTTTATTGCAAATTTGTAATTACAATGAATAGAATGAATATGGTAAAATACAGGATTTGGATGCCATCAGTAATAAAAAGCCATGCAGATTTGACTATGATCAAAAAAATAAAAAGTTGACTACAATGAGAAAATAACAGTATTTCAGGAGCTTACAGTACAAGCCATTATTACAGTATAACTGTATATATATTACAGCTTTATAGAAAAATAGTAAATCAGGGTAGAAACAATTCTACCACAGATTCCCAAAAATGATAGAAAAGATCAGCTTCAAAAGTATAGCCGGATTTCATCCGTTATCTAAATACAAACATACAAGCCGTGGGTTATAGAAAACTTAAAAAAAAGGTATTTTGATTTTTTTTTTTATTTAAAAAGGGGGAAAAATTACTCTCATACTCACACTGCACTGGGCACTTTCAAACATTTCCTGAGCTCCAAAACTCTCCAGAAATTTGGGCAAATAATCTCTGTTAGCCAGATTGTAGCCCTTAAAGTAGGAGTTCAACTTATTGCAAAACTGGTGGGAATAAATGACAGTGAAGGTTCTAACTGAAGCGTCTTTCTGGTCTACACGCAAATCAGCTGTTTGATTGTTGTGTTTTCCCCATCGTATTTGATTGAACCCATTTTTCTATTCCTTTAATAACATTCATTAAATCCACTGCATGATTTGCATTTCAAGCTTTCATTCCATCTTCATACATGCTGTGTCCTTTTATTTGCCGCACTGACGGTGCAGCCTCTTTTCTCTGAACCCTTTCATGTCTTGACTTTGATTGCTTTCTTTCTTCTTTATGTCTCTTCCTAAAGCCCTCTCACTTGTAAGAATTTCTTTGGTTTCCATTCTTCTATCTTTCCTGACCACTGCATTTGACTTTTTCCCACCACTGCTTATTCTAATTCTGTAGGACGTATCTTTTATTCCCATCTTCCATCTTTTTTTTTCCCTTCCTGCTTTTATTTCCTGGTGTTGACCAGCCTCTCAATCAGAGCTCTTCGTGTTCTCTGTACCTCCTCTCCCAGCCTTTCAATCTCTGCTTTCAAACGCTCATTCTGCTCAGTCAACTCTTGCACTTTCCTCTCATTCTCCTGCTCTCTTTCTTTGCGACTCTTTTTGGTAGATGAATAGGACGTGCGCTGCGTGGTGGTGGAGAACGAGGCCAAGGCACTGTTAGCTCTCTCGCTGGTGGTCCTCTTGCGTTTTCCCAAACGGGAGGATGAATAAACAGAGGGGGAGGAGACAGGTGAGGAAGGAGAGGAACAATTTTGAGATGGTGACTGGGAGGCTGAAGAGGAGCAGGAGGGAGAATCGGGAACGCAGGGCAGCTCCTCCTCGCTGGCTGAAGGAGATGCTGGATGGATGTTATTAGAGTGATGGTGCTGATGATAATAATAGCTACTGCTGATTACTGCTCCGCTTTGATCCACCATTCCTACTCCTCCTTCACTCAGCAATTCAAAGAACTCCGGAGGCAGCAAGTCACTGCCGCCCCCTGTTGAGCTGTTCCCGCTTCTGTCAGCCTCCACCTGCCGCTCCTCTGCTACAGCTGGACTCATGCAGGAGGACGATGAAGAGGAGGAGGATGACGATGAGGAGTGATGCAGAGGCTGGGTGGTGTGGAGCTCCTCTGTTGTCCTCTGGACACCTTCGGTCCATGTTTGGTTTCCATCAGTGAGCCACGTCAGAGAACAACTCTCCAGAACATCCAGGAACTCAGGATCCTTCTACAAGCACAAAGTGGACATGTCAAATATCAAAGTACAAGTTACGTCCTCATCACTGAACAGGAGTTCAATAAAGCACCTGAGAAAACAAAAAAAAATATATAAAACTCATTCTTCCCAATAGTTTTAAACTACTGACCTCGGTGCAAGTGGGAGCACGTGCCAGTTTTGCCCCTCCCGAATCGGAGCCCAGAATATCCTGCAGGTCCTCATACCACGCCTCCAACTCTGCACCATATAACGGCCCTACACCAGGGGGGTACGGCGGGGGCAGGTGTAGCCACTCGGCAGTCATCTCGCCAATCAGTCGCAACACACAGATACTCGGCCACGCGGTTCAAATTGGACCTGGAGGCGGGAGCAGTCGTCAGAACCAGAAAACAAGGAGAAAAGAAAAGCACGCACAGCAGCTGCACGATATATAACCAAGACGTCAAAGTAACTCCGCCTTCTCAGTTTTAATCACATTTCTCACATCACTTAATTAGGAAAGCTGAAGGTTACAATTATTTTACATTTATCATTTAAGTCATATTCACTAATATCACACTGACAAAACATGCTATGACAAAGTACAGCTGTGTACTCCAACTAAATTTAAACTGGAATGAGTGACAGTAAGTAAGATGATAAATGTATAACATCAAATTTGAATGACTAAATTAAATCAAACAATTCATAATGAATGTTTTTTAAAAGTCACATTTAAATATCACAAACATCAAAACAAGAGAAAGTCAAATTACCTTTAGAAAGTCTCTATTAATCAAGTCTGACAATTTGTTGGAGATAGATTGTCCCAATAATTCTGAAAGGGAAAAAAAGTGATCGATTATTTTTAAATTATTCATTTTAAAGCTGAGATGTGCTGATGTTTCATAATGAAAAACGATGATTTGAGCAAATACAGTCTGGTCTGAAACAAAAGGCGTCCGAAATGAAGAGTCTGTTTGGACAGAATAATAAAAGAATCAAAAACAAAGAGTCTAACTCTTTTGTTAATTAATGAGATATTATAACTAACTTATTATAACTTAAGATCACATAAAAACAGAAGGTAATATTAGAATTGTAAACAAAAGACCGAAACGTTCTCCACTGCGCCCCCTGCTTTTTCCTGGATCTCCAAAACATGTTCAGGTTGATAAACAACAAGGAAACACATAAATCTGTGCAGGTTTTTTTAAACTGTCTTTTACAAAAAACTGGAAGCAAATAGAGTCAAAAACAACCTCAGAAGCTTAAACTGATGGGTTTCCCTTCGGTTTAAAAATAATTAAAATAAACATCCTAATTTTAAGCGTTTGGCAGAGATCTAATTAAATGATAATTTAAAAAAAACTCATCATTTTATTAAAGTCGTTTACCCTTTTATGTGTCCCAAGATTCTAAACTTTTATTTGCTCAGTGACTGAAACTGATTCATTTCAGTAATATTAAAATATTTTTTTCCCGGTTTTGTTGATACATGTAAAATGTAAGCCAAGACAATTACGTCATGGAAATGTAAGTCCAGCAGGAGGAATGGGCGAAACAAAAGGAAAAGAAAGTAGGTCAAAAAAAAGAAAAATAAGCATTTGATTCTTTATTTTAGACTATCTCTTAACAGCCTCATACCGTTCAAATACTCCATAATTGTAAAATTCATCTTTCGTACTCGGTGAAGTACAAAGATTCTTCAAAAGTTTTATTTTAAATACAATTACTAATAGATTTAAAGTAGCGACAATATTCACAAAACTCTGTCTCTGTCAACAACCAGAACAACTTCCAGGGAGTTATAATATTTTTGACAGCTTGACAGATGAAGCAGACAACACGTAAAACCACTCCGAGTAAATTAACTGAATAAACAATTATCTTAACAACGGCTCATCTGTCAAAGTACATCCACAGTTTTCCTTCCACCACACCAGGACTACTTTACACAAAGTTCACAAAACATCGAATAACATGGACCAGCTGCGAACCACAACAGTAAAAACGGACATTTTCTTAC
The DNA here is from genome assembly GCA_006937955.1 of Pachypanchax playfairii. Classification (NCBI taxonomy): domain Eukaryota; kingdom Metazoa; phylum Chordata; class Actinopteri; order Cyprinodontiformes; family Aplocheilidae; genus Pachypanchax; species Pachypanchax playfairii. The sequence continues at coordinate 4,136,831 of SSNP01000003.1, read as the reverse complement.
CCTTTTTCTTTTATTAGCTCGCCTTCTCGACTGTCTTGAACTTGAATGTAGGTATTTTAGTAAAAATTGATGATAGCTCATGTTAACCATTGTTCAGTCTTGACAGCTGAATGTGATTTTACGGAAACTCCCGGCGGTGTTTATATTGAGGAAGAGGTCCACCGAACTATGCATGATAAGTTGGTTTCGTTACAACCTATCTTGAATAAGAATGACTTGACGTTGAAGTCGTCCAATCGAAAGGGCGGGGTTAAGATCTTTCCCTTGGTGACATCCAATTGGCTGGCTAGATAGGACCACTTGGGCGGGGACTACAGTTGTAACAGCTGGTTGTTACACAGCCTGTATAGTTTGTACGAGCAGCAGTTGTGATGCAGTCATAAGACGGCCAGGACGAATTTGGGGCGTATGGGAGTCACATGAAAGGAATGATGCAATGCTTGGCAACCAATTTCTAGCTGGGGATAACACCAGCAGAATCAGAACATGTTTTATTAAACACTGTTGGCTCTAACAAAAATCTAAAAATATACATATATGCATGGATATCTAATGTCGAAGAATTGTTTTTTTCTTTCTTTCTTTTTTTATCGGAACAGAAAAGCTGAATTGATTTTTTTCGCCAACTGTTTTGAACGTGTGTTTTTTTAAGTGTTATGCAGCCAATCAATTTAGCGCTTGCATGGTCGTGACATGTTTATTAATTATGTTGCCACCCCAATCCTCTTTCATTCCGCTTGACTTTTGATTTAAGATGTTTGTGTAAAGTTTGCCGCTGACAGGTTTTACACACCTGCTTTATCAAAGCGTGACATTCCGTAGGAAACCAAATAACTCTGTATGGCAGGCCGTTGTAACACATAATCAAACCACACTCCTACACCAAAATGTTCCCTTAATTATAAATGTCCCTGTCAAAATTTAGAGATAAAAGAACTATATTCTATTCTTAAAATTTATGCTACTAAAATTATATTTCAAGACCTTCATACATGATATAGTAAAATGAAAAACTAAGTTTCCCATTTATTAAATTCCTTTAAAAGCTCAAGTGACCATTTAATAGCAACATTGAATAGAGGTTTCAGGTTCCGTAATCAAATTATTTCTTACCCACAACTTTTCAGATATCCACATTTTGAAACACATTCTATGATATCTGGAACGAGAAGCCCGATAAACAGGAATCGTAACATTTTTTGTCCGCGAAATAAAGAAATTCAAGATATCTGAAATGTTGATGCAATATGATGAATGACATTCTAGTAGATTCATTGTTTATTTCGACTTAATTATAGATTTATCATTTGAAAATGTCTTTATAACTAGCTATTATATGATAAATGGGCTTGCCATAAACTGGCTCAATTCTGAACTTTAAGGCAACATAAACTGGACAGTTTGTGTTTTTGTTCAGTATATTTTATAATGTGTCACAGACTTTTTTAAAAAAACGTGTGTTTGGGTCTCAGACATTTCACACCGCGCGCGTATGAAAACACAGTGCGCGGCCGGTGGCGCGCGCTATGGCGCGAACGGGCGGTGCGCCAGCCGCAGACTGCCCCTTCGTTTTAATGCGAGCTGCTTTTATTTTCACCAGATGATGATGAAACTCTGTAGAATTCATTACCCGATGATAGAAACTTTTATTCAATATTACTCCTCCTTGCATGACTGTTACTTTATCAGTAATGATCGATTTGTTTATCTTTTATAAAATATAGGCAAGAGCGCGGTACATAAATGAGTAATTTTGAAGGTTCATATTAATATTAAAGCTTTGTGATAAGACACAGTTATTAAAAGTGAAAACGAAGTAAAAAGCCCACAGTCATATGAACTTCCATACAGAACACGCGAGGTTAAACCACAGAGTTCAACAAGGTCATTGTGTAACACGTGAAGTTATTCATATCGATCTGTTGGAGGTAAACAACAGCAGTGATGAGGAAAAATACAAAAATCAAGTTTCATCATGTTGCGCGTCTGATGGGAGGATTTTCAACCCGATCCTGACACTTTCTGCTGCCCCTGATCCCAAACTCACACACAAACTGTTTCTGTCCGCGCGCCGCGGATCGTGCACGGCTCAACATGCACAGCCCCATAGCAACAGCGTCAAGTAGCGAATAGAAAGCTCAAATACTGTCTCTAGGACCCGGGTTAAAGCGCTGCAGGAAGCACCGAGAACACGTCACGACATGAGTGGCTGTTGCCGAGTAGTTCAGCATACTTTCTCTGCACCCCCTCCTCCCCCCATCCACACCACCGTCTGTTTGTTTTGTCAGTCCCGTTGTCTGCAGTGTGTCATAAAAAACACTGTTTACAGCTTCATGATGCTTTTTATGGTCAAACTTTTGTATAATTCTTTCCCATTGATTGTGTTTTACTTGTTTATTTTAAATTACCAGAGCTAAAAAAAATCAATTCTAGATAGGGTTTTTAATAAATAAGGTGTTTTTTCTACTATCTTATTCTGTTTTTCTTTTATTTATACCCTCATCTGACAAAGTGAAGCAGTTCTCCAACTATAAACTGTCTGTCCATGTGGCTCAGACTTCAGAAGCAGCTGTTCTCTCTGCTTCATGATCGTCTGAGATGTCAAACATCACTCTTTTGTCAGAATGCTGCATCTTATGTTGCCTGATCTCTCAGAGTATGTTTCCTGTAGCCATTGTTTCAGCTGATATATCTGTCAGATCAGCTTGATCACCATAAAAAGTGGTATTTATTAATAAAAACCCATAATGAGGAACACAAACTGATTCGACTTATAACTGTAACATTAAACAAGGAGAAGACAATGATTTGAAACAAGCAGTTTTGTTTAAAATTCAACCAATAATCAGCAATAACTTTTTTTTAAATCTTAGAGTTCAACATTTTACATTAATGATTTTTTCAAAATTAGATCTTGATTATTGATTTCTTTTGTTTTACAGGCAGAAAGAGTCTGGGGAATTTCCAGCCGTGATACCACACTCCAGTCTTTCTGTCCAGCGCCCCTGGTCAAAGCTCCACACCCAGTTCCTCCTAACACACACACACACCAGCTGTCAGAACCCCCCTCACCCCCCACCCCGAACTGAGACCAACTGATCCAGCTGTAAACGATACAGTAAATCCTTTTCTTCTTGTATCCTTGCTGGCTGGCCCTCGATCATTGTTTGTTTGGTCTGTTTCTCCCAGACAACCAGCATAAACTCAACAAAATCTGCTCATTTTTAGACAAAATATCATTTTTAAAACTCGGCAGAAACATTTTCTTTCAGAAAATGCCGAGCTATGTGTCTCTACTTTCACCCTCAAACAAAACATGAAGTCTCCTTTAAAGTTTGAACATGTTTCAAACTCATCCACTGGGTCCGATCTCCTCCAGATTTAACAGCTAAGTTGTTGACATTCTTGTGTTTGGAGCTTTGGGACGACTTTACAGTCAATCTTATTAGTTTGTTAAACCCGGTTTACCGCTGAGGCTCACGTATCTTTTCCGTCTCCCACCTTCTCATTCGCTGCCAGCCACATTCTGCCCCGCGACTCTGGGCTGCTCACCCTGTTTTCCTCCGCTTACGTCTGCCCACCTCTTCTGCCCATCTTTCTGCCTCACAACAGGCTCCTCACCTGCCTGAACTGATGCAGAGACGCCTTTGTGTGATTTCTCCTCTCTGTAAAATCTTTCCCATTTGTGACATCAGCTGTTATTTCATTCATTTTTTTCCCTGCTTTTGTTTTCCTTTCCAGTTTCGTTACAGGGAATAATAGAATATTAGTGTTTTTAACATTTAAAGATAAATTCAATTCAGATTTCACAAAACTGAAATTTGTTATTTATCATAGTTGTATTTAGATTTTCTTTATGATAAAAATAAAATGTCTTTGGTGCATCACGGCGTGTTATCTGAAGCCTCCATCAGTGCCGTGATTGCTTCATTTTTTTAATGTGTCAGAGGTAAAAACGTAAGTGATAAAAGACAAAAACACAGAGGGCTGTTAAACATTAAATACCTGTCTACACAGGTGTGTTTACCGGCAGACACAAACACTTCTGCTTTTTACTCTAGATTTTTCATCCTCTTCTCGTTTTTCTTGTTATCAGCAGCAGAAACGGAGATTTCCAACCTCTCTGTGCTCATTCTGTCTCGTCAGAGGACTTAAATATTGACTTTGTCCAGAGGAGATTCTACATAGAAGTACATTTCATCTAAAGAAGAATTCTCACATGAATCCAGTAGAATTATTTACAAATTAAGATCTTCTGTGAAACTGTGCACATGTTTTAAAAACATGTTTAGTTCTTTTGGAATTGTGTGATGATGTTCTTTAACAGCTGGGGCGGGGCTGACCCAATCTCATCGCCAAGCTCCCAAAATAGGAGGACAAATGCATGTATAATATGATATATGGTAACTGATCTGAGCCTGTGCTCATCCGGGACATTCCCCTCCGAGCTGCTGCTCTGGGTCAGGTTTCCTGTTCGGAGAAACTACGAAGCTAAAGTCCAGACTCAGCAAATCTCTGCTTTAAAATAAGTGATTTAATTGAAAATAAATAATCCAGACTTTGAGGTTTGATGTACTTTATTTTGCTCCAAATTAGGCTTGAAATATAATGAAACCAAAGAAACTTCTGGTTCTTATTGACACATCAGTCCACCAACGAGCGGCCTGGTTAACCTGCAGCTGCTGATGTGTGTGAGTGACTCCTGATCCTCAACATGCTGCTGTTATCTGTCGGCCTTTGTCACTAATACATCACCTGACTTCAAACATGAGCCAGCTTTTTGTTTTAGTGCGTTCTATAAACCTCCTGATGCTGGAAGGATTAGAGCTTGACCTCAGGAACGCTGAGTGCTTCTCTATAATTTACTTTTTAAAGGAGCTGCCATTGATTATTCCTGCTACATTAAAACTGAATGTTAATTTAATGAGATTACACTGGATTTTTTTTTTTCCACTTGTGTTCAAATATTTATTATAATGACAATATTAAATCCTTGTAAATGATCAGCCGTGTGCCGTAACATGGACTTTTATCAGATGGTGAGAAACAGGATCACATGTCCTAACTTGGAACAAACCAGATGTGTTTCAATTAACAGCTGGAATGAGTTAATTTTCCAACATTGGCTCCATCTTTTGGGTCACAATGATCCAACAAATCTAAAATTTACTTAAGTTGTTCTTTCAGAAACAAACTGAATTTGACATTTTATGCTTAAAATTGAATTTAAACAGAAATATATGGATATAAACACGTGAAAGTGGCTGAATAATTGGCTTTTATGGAAAAACATTTGATTTTCTAATTGCTACGATTCTCCACCATGTTAAATCCCTTTTATATTCAATGCTCTGCTGCCATCTAGTGGTCAAGAATAATTACACTAGCCGCAAGCGAAGCATTCCCATTTAGGATCAGGGACAAAAAGGTCAATAAAGAATCTGTTTTATATAAATGTTGATATACATATACTCAACTAAATGCTCTTAATTAGATTAGTTTGATGCATTTTCATAATACTGAAAATTCAACCCATAATTATCACAGAAAGCGATTTCAATGTTTAAGTTTTTTTTTATGGAAACAAAAACAATCTTCTGTCAGAAAACTGATGGAGCCAAATTGATCAGACTTTGATTTATTGATCAGCTTCAGTGACCACAGATGAAGAGTTGGAGGCAACAACACAGCAGATTAAAAGTTTGTCTGGTCTCAGTCATAATAATAATAATATAGTTACAAGTGACTGAGTGTGAAGAAACAGTGATGCGTATTTACAAGCTTTCCTTCCACCAACATGCTCCTTCTACAATAAACAAATTCTCCACATCTGAAGACGTTTCGTCCACCAACCCGACTGTGATTCATTTAATTTGGATCAAGTTACAGTTTACATCCAGTATTAGAGTGAATCTCCCACATCAATAAAAATTAAAAACAATCCGGTCTAAAACTTCATGGGCTTAACGAGACGGCATTCATTTATCAAAGATTTTCAGATCGTTTCAGGCTGAAGCCAGAAGAGGAAGAGGAAATGAGGGCGGACGTCTGAAGAACATTTGGTCTCCTTGTCGACTTTCTAACATCTTAATAAGTGAAAAACGGCAGAAGTTCAGAGCGAGAGAGGGACGGCCAGGATAGGACAACATTACACCCCCACCATCTGTGCTCTCTAATCAAATATCAAATGTCCATGTTCTATTCCCTCCTGGACCGACTTGAACTCCTCCATCATTTATTTAGAAAGTTTCTTCATCCTCTCATCAAGTCCTGCAAAGTTCTCCTCAACGGCCACCAGATTTTCCTTCATCGTCTGCTGGACCTGAAGACGACAGAGAAAAGCATGTTAAATAATCTTAGAACAAACAGTAAAATTAGACATTAACAGGAAACGGTAGAATAAATTAGACGTGTAATTAAAAACCAAATTAACTCCAGCTCTGTGACAAATGCACAAAAAAACTGACAACAAAATCAACTGAAAAAAGATTTAAGTAATAAGATCATTTATTTCTGAACATGAGCGACTGATCAGTTCTGTTCATTTTATTTTTATCATATTGTTTTAACAGATTTCTACATTTCAGCCAAATACTTTAAATATTTGTAAATATATAAATGAATTTAAATGTAGGATTTTAGATTTTGGTCACACCAAACAAATTAAATCAGTATCGTTGATGCCAGATTTCAAAGTAAAAGCCTAAATCAATTCAGATAATAAAAAAAAAGACTAAAATGTTGGATAAAAGCAAAGCAAGTATAAGTTTTGTAACACAGAGTTAAAATTGAGCAGAAATGACAAGTATCTGACATCACACTCAGATGTAATATCTGCACTGATTCAATACTGAATAAGCTGTGAGGTTTCTATCCAACGTCTCATCTCTGCTGCAGTGGAGACAGCTGTTCTAACACGTGAATACCTGACAGTTACTTCTCATTAAACTGAAACAGAACGTAGGCTCGTGTTTTACATACAAGGACGACTGAAACCAGCTGAGCTTCACTGCTGCAACATTTCAAAGACGAGCCGTTTAAAACGGAGAAAGATCCAATTCTAACAGACGATCCTACACGTGTTATTAGAACTGCTTTTTTAAAGCAGCTACAGGGAAGTCATATTTAATCTGTTGGTCATTTCCTCATGTTTTAATACTGAAATCATGTTTAATGTTTTTGTTCCACACTAACGGCAGAGCTGGAGTTGTGTTTCTGTGAACATCTGTACCTGTGTGAGCAGCGTGTTGTTGTCTTTCAGAGAGTTGTTGATCATCTGCTGAGTCGTGTCCAGGTGAGTCAGCAGCTGACTGAACTGCATGGCTGTCAGAAAAATGGAGGGAAAAGTTAAGAATTCCAAAATCTACAGAAACCTGCAAATGGAATGGGACTTCTTAAACAAAAAGATCTTTTAGTGGTGAAGGGAAGAAGCAGGATGATAAGGAGTGTGTTGAATCTCATAGAGCATCGTATGGCTCCACCTCCCCAATATTCTGTCTAATTCCCTTTCTGTTAATTTACTTCCCTTTAACAGGATAATTCCATAATCTGTCTGAATCCCACGTTCTCTTAGTTTTAATCTGTTGTCTCGTTGTTTCCACTGCTGTTCCTAATCCTAAAGACCAACTAAAGACATACCCTGAAGCCTGAACCCAGATCTGAGACCCGCCTGAAACAATCTGAGTTCAGGCTGTTTTCTCCTTGAACTCCCACATGAGTGTCATTTCAAAGTTTTCCACCCATTTAAAGATTTTTCTCTCCTCACATGAAATAAACACAAAGTGTAATAAAAGTCACATTAATGTCCTTGTAAGACTGAAATTGTTCCCAACTGCAAATATCTGAATGTGTTTGATGTTACAGGGTCAGTCTGAACAGTTCGTTCTACAGTTTAAAGACTTGTTTGATGTGAACGGATGAAGCGAATGAGCAGTCAGACACTTCCTGTGTCTTACCTTGTTCATGCAGCTCCTTCACAGCCACCAGCCTCTGCACCACCTGAGGTACAGAGGTGGACACGGCATCCCACTTCTGCACCACATCATAGAGCTGCGACACCTGACAGGTAGAAGAGCAGGAACAACTCGGTCTCAGTCACATGACTAAACTGTCTCTCCTCAATGTGGGTAAACAACATGTCTGTGGTGAAAAGACACTAAAACGTAAAGCTACAAGTTGATTTAAAAGAAAATATTATGCAAATGTTTAAAGTCCCAATTTTAGGCTCAATAATCAGAATGTCTTACTATGAAGTTTTTTATTTTTCCTTCATTTTCATGGATTAGACAACATGTGCTCTAACATTGCTTTTATTAATCCCTTTAAACATTTATAATTTTAAGAATTTCATTAATTTTTTGGGAGCCAACATATTTAATTGATTGTTTCTTTTTTTTGCAGGAGATCCTGATTCATCTGTTCACTCAGTTTAAATGGAAACATAAAAACACTGACGTCAAATTAGTTTGTCCTTTTCTTTTAAAGCTACGGTCGACGTTCCTTCATAAAACGACTCTTTATTCCATCACATTAAAGTGTCTCTGATCGTGCTGCTGATTCTTGTTTTAAAGGAAACTCAAAACAGAAATACAACGTTCTCATAAAATACTATGAATGTTATTTTAAAATAATATGAAGTTATATAATGAGCATGAGCTGCGCTCTACCGGGCTAGTTAATGTAAATCTGGGTCTCAGCCCTCGAGTCCTGCTGATGTTTCTCTGCTTCAACACACCTGATTTCAACTGATCAACAATCATCTGTGTTCAAGCAGAAGAACTTCTGAAACATGCAGTACTGAGGTACTCCGGGACCGGAGCTGTCAATCATTTTAAAACAAAAAGATGTGCTTGGAGAAAATAATAGTTACTGACTGACTGGACTTTTACTTTGAAAGTTGTCACGGTTTTGGTGATTCCCTTCCGTTTCTAAGATGGAGGGAAACCCAGACAGCAGCGCAACTCGTACTTGATTCAGATGTTTGTCACATGTCTATTTTAATTTCAGTGCCATCATTTCCGAATGAAGCTTGAGGTTAGCGGTTTGATTTCACTCAACACATTTATAAAATGTACTTCACACAGACAGAGGCAAAGAGATTACTAACCTTGTTTTGTGTTTCAGCATCTTCAATCGCTGCTTTGTGTTTAGCGATTTCATTCATCTTCCCAAGGACACTCTAGAAGACAAAGATAAATGATTTAAACAGCTCTCATTTTAGGCAGACAGATAAAGAGCAGGGAAATTAAAGCTGACAGCTGTGGGCAAACAGTGTCTCCATTTGTGGCAATTGTAAAAAATATTTATGGATCTAATCCAGAAGAGGATCAAAACTAACCTTTTCAGAGTGTAAGTTGCAGTTTTGGGTTATTTACAAAAGTAAAGTGGTTTTAGAAAGTGATAATACACAGAATATACTACAATCCTCTCCCGCAGTCAACACGCAGAGTCTGACTACAGGCGGCCAAACAATATGGAGATGTGAATTTTAAACTGTTCTGCAGGAAGTGACAGCAGACTGGCTGGATAGCCGCACACGATATTAGCAGAGTGTATTTTAACACGTAGCTAGTTACATCCTCCATGTTCACCTTCCATCTCAGAGCTGCCAAGCAAAAGTAAAACTAGTTGTGTGTGTTATAAAGTCTGACCTGCAGTCTGGCTTCCACTTGATCCAGAGTAACAGAGTCCAGAGCGCTGACTCTCGCCTGAAGGAGCTCGATGGTGTCCTGATACAAACATACACACCAGTTACATTTACTACATGGATCGTAGTGCTTTTACTCCAACAGCTGGCAGGAAATTATCTAAACTCCTCACCATCAAGCTGCCTCCTTGTATACCAGCAGTCAGGGGTCCCTACAAGATAAACAGAGAAAATACATTTTACCACAATAAACAAAACCGTCATCATGAATGTTTATGATTAAAATTAAAATAGAGAAGCAGAGACAGGGTGTAGGTGGGAATGTGTGACAAAAACCTTTCAGAGGAAGTGTGTTTGTGCGTGAGAACTGTGAGTAACTCGATGTACCTGCTTGTCTGATCCTGAGCCAACAGCTATTTCCAACTGAGCCAGACGCTTCTCCAATTCCGCCATCTACAGGGATGAACAAGACAACTCAGTGTGCGCAGCGAGAACAGCATCCCATGAGGCTCAAACATACCTTCCTAATTATTATCCTGTTTAATGTCATAAATATTCAGATGTTCAGATCGGAAAACAAAACCTCAGAGAGCTTAAACGACTACAACTGTGCGGAACAAGTGCTTTTATACCAACACTTGGCCTGAAGTCACAACCTCCACTTTACCTTGGCAGCCTCATTGAATTTCTCCTGCTCAGGTCTGCTGTGTAGCTCATAGAGCACCACTCCATCTGGACCTTTTGTTGAAGTGGACTTGTTGTCTCCTGCTGCGCCGCCACGGCTGCCTTTAGCTGCCTCCAGCTGGGTGAGCAGACGCCTGCAGGAAGGAGGGACAGAAAGACATGAAGTAATCGTGCCGTATGTTCTACACCGATGTCAGATTCACGTCTCTGCCTTCATAAGACTGTTTTAAACTGGACAGGCTTGATTTACTTTTTAAAATTTAGTTTCTCTTTTGTGTTTTTCCTACTTGTATTCTGTCACTCTTCAGCTCTGTTTGTCCTCAGCTGAGTTTGGACACGTTTAATATTTCAGATTTCTGATCTCCATCAGTGAACAGCCCAGGGTTAAACTAGCTCACCACCCGAAACCATCTCACAACAACAGAAGATCATTTTCACTCCCAACCAGTTAATGGAAACAAGCTTCATTTCAAAAGTTTACTTCCAAATATGCTTGACAGTTTTGAAAGGACACCATCTTGTCAACTCACCTGGCGAGAGCTCCATCTGGATCAGCCAGGTTGATGTGAGCCTGAGGTCCGAGCAGCGAATCAAGATGGGCAGATACCAGCTGCTGTTTGAGCTGCGCTGCCTGCTGGGCCAGAACCACCGGGGTGAGGCGCTCTTCTGCAGAACTTTCCTTTGCAGTTGCCTGGAAAGTAAAATCAGATCAGTCACGGAACAAACTCAGAAAAAAGACTGACAACGATCTGCAAGAACATTCCAGCTTATCAAATTTAGTAGTTCAACTAGAGGGATTATTAGTCTGTTCAAAGTTTTTGGATTAAATAAAACAGATTTGCCTTTTATTGTCAGCTTTAATGTTTTTGAACGATTCCATCATTTAAAGTTGGTTTGCTTCTTTACATCCATATTTATTCTGAATTATGTTCAAACAAATCTAGACTCTTACTGACAAACAGGATCTGCCTTGATGAGGACGACAGCTGGATGATGTCACTTCCTCTAAATTACCGTCACAAACAAACTGCTTTACTCAGCTGTATCTTCTGTCATCATCACTCGAGTCACTTAAAGTCTAAGAACACAGTCTGAAGGGTAATTCAGATCACATTGGTGTGTGTGCGACCAATTAAATGACAAGGAAAGGTTAATTGGGGTCTTCTTGATGAGGACTTCGTTAGTCTGAGAAGCAACTCAATTTGTTTTAATCAAAACTTCATTTAAGAGTGAATTTAAAGCCTCAGTGCCCACGAGACACAACGTTAGGTCAAGTTATCGGGCGACAAATACAAACAATATTCAATGGCTGAAAAGTTTGACATGAAAGGCTGGACTATGTTTCAAGTCACAAGAGGAAGTGACTATGTGAAGACATTTAATTTCAGATCAGATAAAACGAGAGCGCCGTTCCCTTCGGTTGTTTTGAGCCATGCTGTTATTGATCTACCTGGATGGTGTCCACCTCCTGAACTAGTTCCTGGATCTCATTAACCAGGCGCTGATACTTCTGCTGAGGCGTCTCCTTCACTCCACAACCTTCTCCCAGCTGATTAAAAAACAAAAAGGAAAGAGAAGCACAACCAAAATGGTTCAAATTCAGAATCGGCTGCATTTAGGATTAAAAATACCCGTCTGACTTTTTTTTGGGTAAAAAATTGTGAATAAAATAACAAAAAAAAAATTTTTTTTGATGTTTGAATTATTTTAAACCAAAAATACTCACAATTTCAAATTCTCCTGACTCATAACCGACTCGTCTGCTTTTACTGATTCTGTCTGAAAAGTCTGTGAAAGAGATGCAACACAGAACATGCTGGGATTATAAACAATAAATCACAACCTGAACAAAATTAGGATTAGATTAAGTTACTCTCTTCATTTGATTTCACACACAAAATACAGATTTTGAAAATACAATGTAAAACAATAGTAAGGCAACGTTGTGCCTCTGCATACTTCAATCAAGACACAAAAACAAAAGAAAAAATACATCTTTTTATTTTTAATATTTTCTAATAGATAAAAACAAAGTACAACAGCACAAAATCGATACGAGAACTGACTTTGTGACGTATAAGCTACTAGAACTAGTAATCACAGAGGAATAAAAACAAACTAACTGACCGAGTCCTTTGGTGCTGATGTGCTTGTCTTTAAACTTGTCGTAAGCTGCATTGGGGTTGACAACAATCCTTTCCACACTGTCACTGCAAAGCTCCTCCTGTCATGAAAACACCCAGAAAAACATAAGACTAATATACACACACACATCCACACACACACACACACACACATCCACACACAGAACTATAGAGACAGCAAAGTCTAAATAAAAAAGACTTGGATTAATAAACCAATAAGGCAAAATTTTAAAGCCCAAATACACACTTGACAGGACAGGAAATCCTTTCTTTGATCAATTCACCCCAAAACAGGAAACAGATTAGGTGTATTACAGCATTTTAAGGCCAGATTTCTTCCCCAATTACAAACAATTGTTTCTAGAAATTGTAAAAATTGGCATCAGTTTTCGGTTTTCTTTGAAAGAACCACATGATTTTAATGATTTATGATAACAGGCAAGAGATCAATGAGTAAAATGAGTCACATCAATGCCAGAGGTTTACCTCAGACTGACTGCAAGATCTTATTACTATATCTGGAAACATTTTACTTTTTAATGACTCTAATCTAGTAAAATAATGTTAAATGAATGGAAAAAAAAGTGGGGCCACAGCTGGAGGTCTCTCACTCTCTAAACAGCAGCTCATTAATGATTTTAGGGAGAGAAAAAAATCACTTTTGATCTAAAGTATCTAGTGATGGGTTACAGTGAACTAGAGGCTGTTTATTAACTGGATTAAAACACAGTTGATGATTACAGACACATGATACAAGTGTGAATGTAGGTTTGGAAAAGAAGAAACACAAAACACAAACAGTTCCACAGATGTCGGGAGAAGGAAGAGGAGGAGAGTTAGCTAGGCTCTTACCAGCTCCTTGGGTTTCCAAAGAGAGTTAAAGAAAGTAATGGAAGAGCAGAGGGAGAGAAAAGAAGTGGGGGGGAGAGAGACAACGCAGATTAATGTGTTTATCACATGCCATGCACACAACAAGAACACTTGGCCAGGGTTTGAGGAAGATAAGAAAGAAAGCGTTGTTCAGACTTTCCGCTACAATCCCTGAAGACACTTCATTCAAACAGCTTGTGTCTCCAGTTCTTTCCTTCTTCACTCATTTAGGAAGGTCAAATGGTTCAAAAACACCACAAAAAGTTGCTCTCTTTGGATACCATACTGCAGCTGGTGATGGTGAGATCAGCGTCATTAAAAAAAACAATTAATGAGACAGTAATGTAGAACAGGGATATCCAAGAAAACTTAAGACAAATAGTTTAAAAACCTTTAAATAAAGATTTTTAAATCTATCAGTTGCAGAGAGCTTTCTGAAATCATTTTAAATGAATCTATCAACCAGAACCAAAGCAGGTGACCCATATCCAGGTTAAACTCTTGTGTACTGAGTGACTTCAGACACACAACAAACCCTAGATCAGTCTGAGATGGATGTCTCAGGCTGCATCACAAGGCATGTCTAGAGATTCATTATCAACTTTGGTACGTACACATGTAATGAAAAAATTCTAATATTGAACCAAAATGAGTTTGACAGCTGCAACAAATTAGTCTAAGGCACAAAACTAAATAAACACTCTTCCTTTTCTGGAGGATGAAAAGCACCGGCTGACACATTTCTTCTTTCAGTTTTCTTGTTATTAATTTGTGAGGCATTTATAAAAATATAAAACATCTGAAAGGTATTGTTTGAAGGTCATTCCATAATGTGAAAGTAATTTTACCCAACACAACCTGAAAAGGGAGAGATGCAACAATTTATCAGAGAGTAAAGATCCTATTACACAGTTCAGCTGGTGAGAATATGATAGCTAGCAATAAAGCTACTGTTCAAAAATGAAACAGGAAATTCCAAAATCATGACACCCCCCCCGCCCAGAGAAACTCTCAAACACACACACAAAGAGAGATAAACAAGATAACTGAACCGGTGGGTCTAAAGACCCAAAACAGTCCTTACACCCTTAATAAATTATAATTAACTACGTAACTTGAACAACAGGAACCAATTCCTATCACTTCAGATCAATGAAATATTGATGAATCCCATTGAAAAAATCCCATCAATCATCTCATCCCACTTAAGAAATATTAACATCTGTTGATAAAGAAAGAAAAAAAAACATGCAATAAACTTTCTGAGAGAAATATGGATCAAGTCTTACTTGTACAAACTAGAATCCAAGGAAGGTTCAAAACAGGGACGAGGAAATGGGAAGAATGAATGTCAAAAGTTAGGATTCTCTCAGCTGGTCAGTAAATACTCCAAACACATTAAAAAAGCAAACTTCAGACCAGCATTCGTTTCAACTGTTTTTGGACTAATTAGAAAAATCAGAGTTAAATAACTCTGATTTTTATTAATATTATTTTTTATTTTAGTGAGGCTTCAGTAGAATTCCTATAAAGTCGATAGACTTTCATGTTACTTTATTGCAAAACTAAGCAGATACAGAAAATGTGATTTAGAGGAAGAATTTTGTCGAAACAAGGAGAAATGTTCTGTTTGAGCACGTCACAGTAGATCAGTTTGATTAAGTAACATGATAACACAGTGGTCAAGTATCAAACAATGGGTGAACTGATATTTCATCGCATGATTGAAAAAGTAAATACACTTCTTAGCTTATAAGCTAGCAGCAAACATAAGTTTAAAACACTCGACACTTACAGACTCAAACTGGGCCTGGTCGTCCTCCGGGAGGTCGCCGGTCTCATACACATCCGGCTCATTAAAAGCCTATAGAAATAAAATGTGATAGAAGTTATTTGTGTTAGCCTGGCCAACGCCCCGGCCCATTCAACAACACGAGCATGCTAACTCCTGCTAAATTAGGAGATCATTTTTCAAGATGGGACATTAATGAAGCAGTTGCAAATAAATTACCACAATTATTGACGCTAAATTAAGTCTTTGCAAACAATAAGCAGGCAAAAGATAGCTGTGATGCCTTTGCAACACAGCAGTCTAGCGATATCTCTGCTAGCATTAGCCACTTACAATTCCCGGTAAATTTGCGTATTTTGGATCG
This sequence comes from Pachypanchax playfairii, assembly GCA_006937955.1. Taxonomy (NCBI): domain Eukaryota; kingdom Metazoa; phylum Chordata; class Actinopteri; order Cyprinodontiformes; family Aplocheilidae; genus Pachypanchax; species Pachypanchax playfairii. Next base: position 4,121,331 of record SSNP01000003.1, on the reverse strand, counting down.
GCCATTGTCAATAGAAAGCTCAACAAAATACAATAACATGCAACAACAGTCCTTCAATCGTCCAAATCGCCAGTGCACCGTTTGTGACCAGAAAATAAGCTAACGACGGATGAGCCAGCAGTCTGTCAGCCGGCGGAGATTTCCAAGCTGATGTGGTCACTAGCTTCACTTGACAATGTGTATGCTCGATGTAGTTGTCCTACAGTCATAGGGGCGGAGCTAACGGCGTTACAGCCACTGGTTAACATAATAACGGCTGCCCACAGATAAAAACCAACATACCTAAAGCTACAACGTCATCACGCACGTTTTTCTACTGTCCAATTAGACATTCTTCTATTTAACTGTTTATGTAGCAAATGGCACGAAATGTTGGTTTGATAAATTACTGTCTTATTCACATGATCGGATTGGATTGTGTTGAGATATCGGAAATTATTAAAAATCAAAACAGAACTCAATACTAACCCTTTTTTTGTGGCGATGCCCTTAAAACGTGACATTTTAAACGAGCTGTCACATGATGGCGCCAAATGTCCAAATAGATGAGCTGATCAATGAACCAAAGATTGTAAACTTTTAAAGATGATTCACTATGTGAGCAAACTTCTAGAATGAGCCAATTTTTTGCACTATTACAGTTAGATAAATCAAACATATATTAAAATAATTATTTGTTGTTAATTATTGAATTACACATAATACATTTTAGAGCGCCTTGAGCGTTCATTGTTGTAGAAGAAACCAGATATTTCGTGCAAGTAATTTGACACACAGGGACAATTAGGCTTCTATTAAAATTTTAGCAGCCTTTTCAAACATCAAATTCCAACAAATGCCTCTGTTCACAGAAGACAAATTGTCTTCATTCCACAACATTTATCCTGTGTGTCAGGCTCCTCAGCCTTCCAAAAGTAACTCATCTATATACCTATTTAACAGCAGATTTTTTTACTTAAAGGACAAAGAAAAGCACAGGTTAATCAAAAAAAGATGCATTATACCCTTGAAAATGTGTGTGTGTGTGTGTGTGTTTTGGGGGGGGGGGTTGATTGTAACAAACAAGCAGAACTTCTTCTAAATGAAATGCAGCCATCATTAAAAGCCTATGTCTTCCCTACTAATAAGTCATAATATATTTGAAACAGGCCAACATGAAGTTCCTTCAGGTTTCTTGTGTGAGCTAAAACAGGATTCCCATGACATAAGACCCCTGGAAAGAGTCAAACCAGAAGGCCTGCACGTTTAGTGCTGTGAAAGTTACAACAAAATATTGTATGGTTAAAATGGCTTTTTAAATGGGCCATCATTGAGATAAATAAATGGCAGAGCTGAATCTCCTCTCGCTGCTCCTTGATAGCTCAGTGATGCTGATGAGAGAGGATGTGAGTCTACTCCACCACGCCCCGCCCCCATTGAGAAGGCAGTGATGCACAGCATGTCTCTGAGAAGCCTGCAAGCATTCAGACAGACCGGACCACATTGGACTACATGCGCCTCAATTTACAAGTCTCCATATGTTCTCTGTTCCTCAGCTGCACGGTTTGGTTTTAGGTGCATTTTAATCAAAAAACACCCCTAATCAGTTTGTTATTTTTGTTTTAGTTTCACATTTATTTAATTTGATTTTTGGATCCCAAAACTCGTAGTTGCCAATTCCTCCAAATGCTTCGCGTACGCTTTCCATGTGGGCATAGCCGCTTGTTTTAATCAGCATCCAGGTGCTTCAAGAGGAGCGGGTTGCACCGGGGATTTTATTTAAAATCTATATCTCTCTGTGTGTCAACTGAAAGCGCATCCACTATATTTCTACCTACCACGATGGCTGATACCAACGCTGAATGTAATATCAAGGTGTTATGTCGATTTCGTCCGCTGAATCAGTCCGAAATTCTCCGTGGAGATAAGTTTATCCCGATATTTCAAGCAGAAGATACTGTCATCTTTGGGGTGAGTTATTTCTATAAATTTCTTTTTTGACACCTTTTTTTGTGCAGTCGATTGAGGCTGGAGCTTCCACTCATCATCCGTCAGTCACATCAGGTAGCTGCTGGTCAGAATGAGGACATGAAACTTAAAGGTTTCTGGCAGGAATCAAACTAAGTATTGCTTAGCTTAGTATTATGATTCACATGCTGTAACAGTCAGCTGTGCCACATCTCCTTTAAAACACCAGGCTTCCAAAAAGCATGCATTACACCACAAAAACGCTATTATGAAAAGATAATAAGCATAATTGGACATAATTGACTATATCCACTTTGTTTTCTATTAAACTTCTCTTGAAAAAAAACATTTTCTATGAAATCTATGTTGACCCCACCTTCTCATCTTTTAATCTGCTGGATCCTGGCGCCACTTGTCTCAGATAGTAATTTTTGATTTCCTTAATTCTTTAATGTACTGGTGAACTATTAGGTGATGCAGATCTAACTAGATTCATAATTATTCTCCGTGGGCTGCTGCTGATTAGTTAATGGATTCTGGCTTTGTTTCAGTACAAACTGAAGAGCGGTTGATGATTACTGTCTGTGTTTGTGAGCAGTAATGAAAATGAACCTCACTGCAAGATGTTTTCTTTTGTTTGATGGACAAGAACCTGAGGTTGACAGTGTGCTTGTGATCCCACAACAGTGACATTTGATTCCAATTATTTAAATCCAGGGGAGAATTACAGCAATCTAAATGCTAATCTCACTCATCTGAGGCATGACTAGCATTTTTGCACATTTATATAAACATATTTGCACATCTATGAATGCATTACTGTGTTTGCAGAAATGAGCTTGCATGCATGTAGTCAAAAATGCACAGAAATGATTGTCTCTTATAATAAAGCACCTGCTTTTGGCTGTAATGTGCACACACACACACACACACACACACAGGCACCCAGACAGGGGGTGTGAGAAAGAAATCTACACGCTTTTAGCCTGAGGGTTGACTCCTAGTGATGATTGGGACTGGAGAAAACACCTATCGGCTTGCTTTTTCTCTCACACACACTCACACACACAGTAAAATGCATCACATCTTTGTGAGGCAGCTGTTTCTGCATGACTGACTTGCATATATCATTGTTATAGCAGCAGGATGTTTCCAGTAGATGAGTTTTTATTGAGGTATGTGTGAAATATCACACTATTCAAAGGATTTTTGGAGATGACAGTTTGAAGTAACAACCTGAAATTAGCAATTTCAGCACCAATCATTAGCTACTGTATTTGAATATGTTCTGCGTATCTTGGGCATGTGCAGAAGTGTATTGAATTAACTCAAAATGCTTTGTTGTTTATGAATCAGTTTGTTGAATTATGTGTCAAACTGAGAAGGGGCATGCTTCTTATGTGCCTACTGATGAGCGAGTTTGAAACAGTTTATGTCAAAATGAAGAATTATATTACCCTGTTACCCGTGAGCTTCCATCGAAAAGGTTCCTGGTGTTGTACCTTGTCAGTATATTTGTCAGAAAAAGGCTTTAAACAGTAAATGTAACAACTTCTGGAAATACAAGCTCAGTTCTGCTGCATTCCTCATCATTTCTTCTTCTAACCTTCACTCTGATTTCCTCTGTTCACGCAAATGTAATCATAAGTGAGAGTAGTTTACATTTTGTGTATGTCATTTCTTCAGAGGAATGAACCATATGTAAATGGTTTTAGATGTGTAAATGTAGTCAGGGTTTGTATTTTTATTGAAAAACGTTTCTCAGGGTGTTGTGAAAGAATATGTTCCCTGAGATTCAAAATGTCACATTTGATAAGGATTTATAATATCAGTCCAACAGCCAAACCAGAACACACTGAGGACCCATAAGACCAAGTTAATACTAACACTGTAAAGGCCAATATAAACACTTCAGGTCTAGGCTGCAGTTGATGGTCCACATTCCCTGCAGAACTTGATAAGAGACGATGGTGCTGATCTGACTTGTTGAGTGATGGTTGGCCCTTGTGGCAGACAGGAGGAGGAGACTTGAAGAGATTAAAGATTACAGAAAAGGGTTTGTTGCTGTGGTCTGAACTGTTCTCTAGAGCCTTAATGCACAAGTGGTGAGGACAGTCTGCAACTGCAAGAAACATAAAATAATGTACATTTTTCTAGACACTTTATAATTCTGATACACTAAACTCATACATGCACTTAGATTGGAGACAGCCACTGATAGAAGGACAGATAACTTAGAAAAACCTCAACAGCTCACTGTCTGAGTAATGACCCAAAATCATTGCAGCTTGTCCAAATTTACGCAGGGATTCACAAAACATAAACTTTTAGCATGTAAAGCATTCCTTTAAATTCAACGACCCAGTATAAAGTAAATATTCAGGTTCCTAGGGAGATGGGAATATAAGGAAAATCTACTAAAAAGTCACCATGTTTAAAGCTGACTGCAAACTGAGGGGAAAAGTACATCTATTTATAAATGTAAACAATAGTTTTTTGTTTTTACTCTAGGCAAAGCTGTTTTCAAGAAAACTGCAAAAATAGTCAAGACTTGACTTCTGTAGTCTGATTTCAGAGATAAAATAGAGAAAAATTATAAACCACATTATATATTAGACCTTTGATTTTTGCTGCAAGGAGACTTTTGGGATGGAAAGAGGAAGAAAATGAAGAAGCAGAAGAAATCAGATTCTTGCATTTGTGCTTGGATGCTTTTGGCTATGCAGATCATAAATTCAGATTTTCATTTATGGACATTTTTCTTTCAGGACAGATTTACATTATTTACAAAATTACAACAGATTTCTGCTTTGTTATCTGCTTGTTTCTACCCATCATACATAAGCCATCATTAGTATTCAGTGCGATGTGTTTCTGAACACCTGATGAATTTCCAGTGTGGTGTCAACCAATTCCTCTGCTCTAATCACTTCTAAGTGCTTCTCATAATGACCAACTGTGTCCATCCGCTGTTTGGTGCTGGCCAGGTAAATGTCACTCTCATGATTCTGGACTTAAACCTTCCTTCTGATGTGTTGACTGTTAAAACAGCAAGTCTTAAAACCTTCATTAATCTAATTGCCTCACTGAGATAAAACAGAAGATTAGAGATGAGATGACATAACATGAGATTACATGAGATAAGAGAAGATCATTTTTCACGTCATGATTCTGAGCTATACACTGAAATAACACAATGTGTCTCTTATCCAGCATGTTGAGAGTGCAGCTAGAGATTTAGCAGCCTTAATACCAGCAGAATGAAGCTGTTTCACATTCTGGTATTTTTTATTACAGTAGAATGGTGTTGTCTTCCAGGTGAATGATTAAACAGTTCCTGAGCAGAGTAGCATCTCGTCATTAAAAAGCTACTATAAGGTTGTCAGTTTCACCTAAATAACTCTTTCAGCCTTTTGGTTGCGGGCTCTTCTGTCATTGACAAGCTTGGAAGTGATGCAACTGGTCTGGATTTTCTTAAATTTGTCCCAGTAAAAGGTAGTAAGAATGGCATGCAAAGAATTCTGGTACCCTACAGCCCCCTAAAAAAAGAATACCTTTTGAAAGGCTTTCTTGACCAGGTGTGATGTGTTGAGAGTCCAGGATGGGATCTCAGTAATATGGACTTCCAAATATTTTGTGTGACTGAAACTTTCTACAGACGAACTGCTATTTTTTGGTGATGATCAGCCTTTTTTCACCTAAAATATGATACTTGTTTTGTTTCGGTTCTACTGGTTTTTCTTTTACTGGATTTTATTGTTTCTGCTATATTTATTTTTATCTGTGTTTTATTGTGCTTTCTGATACTTGTTTTATTCCTGTCTTACTGTTAAGGACTTTGGTCAACTGTATGGTTGTATAGAATTTGCTATTTAATAAACAAATATGGTATGGTATGGTATGGTATGGTATGGTATGGTATGGTATGGTATGGTATGGTATGGTATGGTATGGTATGGTATGGTATGGTATGGTAAAAGCCACAATTAGTTTTGTTAACTTTATGTGACCGATTATCTCCACACTATATTACTAACTGTTCCACCTCAGCTCTATGTTTCATTTTTATTGTTAATGAGTCTCACCAGTGTTGTGAAATTAGGAAATTGGAGCTGGCTTATTACAGATTTATCAGTACAGTCACATGTCAGCAGAAAGAAAAGCACAGGACTGAACACACATCCTAGGGGGACTCCTGTCCTCACTGTTACGGTACATAGCATGTTATTACTTCTTCTGTTCTGTGGTTTAATAGAGCTGTAGCTAACACATTGTGACAGTCAGGTGTCTTAACATTTGAAGCCCTTTCAGAAGTTGTCAACATCATTATTTGCTGCATTTTGAACACAGAAAACAACAGAAGTCCTCTACCTGTGTAATGATGTAAACATGTTTTCTATCACCACATTCATACCCACCTGTGGAGCCCCATGGGGCTCTGTGATGGGTATGTGACAGTAATAATTTCTCAGCCTGTACTGCTCCGAGGCATGGCCTTTATGTTTGTTCCGTGGTGGAGTGACACAGCTGTCTCTAGTATTTCACTGTCTGCAATAATGCAGTGTCACAAGGTCCAGATTGTCTCTCCTAATCTTCTGGCAGGCTAAAACGGCCGCCACTATGAATCACGTTTTCAGTTCTATAAATAAATTAATGATCACAGTGGCCTCTGTGGCAGTAAGTTATGGATGGTTTTTTTGTTCCTTGATCATGACATACACAGATTACATGTGTTCACATATGAGCTGTCTACAGGCTTAAATCATGAAAACATATTAGATTATTATGTACATTCAATTAGTTGCTGTATAATAAAACAAGAAATAACACCTGTGGCTGAATGATGTCTCATTCATTTTATACCTCTGCTTTTCAGGCCATATTTCTTGTGCATAATGTTGCACTTGAGAGCCAGAGGATGAACAGCACCTCTTTCATTGCCCCTTAACTAAATTAAAAAAGAAAATACAGAATGTTTTGTTGCTGCTGTTGAAAACTCTTTAAAGCCAAACGCCTGAGTTTAAAGTGCGAAAAAAAAACAACTTTTAACACAGCTTATCAAATCCTTTTAAGTAAATATAAAGTGGTTTTAACTTGCAGCTTCTCTAAAAAAAATAGCTCAATTCGTCTTTAGCTTTGTGTGCCCCTTTTATCACAGGGTCATTTCTTTAAGGCTGGAGATACATTTTAATGAGCCTTCTTCAGAAAATAAGCCCTGACTTTACTTATTTATAATTACATCTAAAACATGACACACAGGTTAATGTTTGCACAATAAAAGCTGAATATCTTGACCTCACTGACCCTCACTACATCACCAGAAACTGATTAGTTTTTATTTTTGTTGACTATAATGAATGATTAAAGGCAACAAGACTCCTCCCACTCATGTTTGTGAACCCCTTTTAAATGTGCCTGATAAATAATTATTGATTTCCCATTTTCTGCACTCCATTTATAATTCTATGGATTATCTTTCCATGGCTGCTCCTCCAGCACATGTTTACATGTCTTCTCGAGCTGCAGCAGCGTTTGCTGTATTTATAGCTGTGAACACACATATGTTTAAGAAGAACGTGGGATTAACTGTTCTTATATAAGGTCTAGTGCTTTCAGTTTTCATTCTGTTCCAATAGAAAGCTGGTTGTTGCTTTTCACTTAATTCTGTGAGAGCAAAACTGAGCTGTATGGTATTAGTTCTGGAGATAGGCATGCCATGTTAAGAATGAGCCTGATTATTCATTAGCAACCACTTAGTTTCTAAGACAACACAGATTTCTGATGGTCTGCAGTCTTTTTGTCTCATCTTCAGCTGAGATCTGATTCTCTTCTCATCATTTGTCTCTTTCTTGATCACATGCTGAGGTAGGAAGTAGGCGGTGGAAACATCTGCCGTGGAAACAAACTGTTGTCAGTGCATGTCAGGCGCTGGCTGCATAAAATCATCTACCTGTCTCTCATACGTTTGGTTATTTATAGTTCCACTGGAGCCATTTCTCCTCAAGGATATGTCGTTACAGTAGCGTTAACAGTCTGCAAAACAAACATAAAATAAAATGTTGAATGGAGGTCCAAGGGCTCCCCTGCTCTCCTGCCTCTGTGCACACTTTAGTGCTCTAATTTTATCACTGCAGTGCACACACCCATTCCAATTAGAAATGGAAAGGGATTGCTGTGTTAGATCCAGATCTGCACTTGTGTGTTCTGCAGGTTGGCAGAGTCAGAGCAGCTTCCTCTTGGAATAGGGCCTTTTTACTGTTCTCTTGTCAATAAAAGTGTATTTTTCTTCCATGTAGATTTGTATTTCATGGATCCTGTTGCTCATTTCCCAATGACTCAGCAGTGGTTTGGGAAGGATGTGAGAGAGACGAAGCTCAGGCTCATCTTTCACTCTGTTAATTTTGATGAAGGCTTCTAGCAGGTTTTAATAGTGTCGGGGGAAAGCGTCTGTCAATCAGGAGCCAGAATATTACAAGATCAAGCAACTTTTAGTGAAGTTTACCTCACACTTCTTGCACACACCCGAAAGTAAAAAAGGGATTTAAAAATCAACAGAGGAGTCTTAATTCTAATCACTTCTTCAGCATGGATTGGTTGACCTAGTTTTTTGTTGAGGTCCTCAACTGTCTGTCAGCTCTCCTTCTATTTTTTTCCCCTAATTTTAACATCACACTGACGCCAATTTAAAGAGCTTCCACACTCAACAGGATATTGGCTGCCAGCTCAATTTTCTTTTTGCTCAGTGTCGATGCAGCCCCGAATAGATAAGCTTGTCCTGATTTGTCAACATTTTGCCTTTTCCTTTTCGTCCCCTTTGAACGATGCTGTGACTGCACCAGGCTTTTTGCTCTGGGGAATGTAATGGACCATCCTCTTCTTCCCATTAGCCATGGCCCCGCTCTGAACGCCTCGTGTTTGCCTCATCTGTGGGCAGCACATTGCATCTGACCGCACATGCTCAAACATGTGTTTGTACATCTCATGACCCAGAGCAGTTGGCGTTTTACTAGCTTGATTATAACACAGAAATCCTCAGTAAACAAATGGAGCATCTTAGTGTTCTTTATGCTGCATGCCAAGGACTTCTGTTGCCTTTAATTAAATACAGTTCAGCTGCTTGAATAGACATTGGGGAGCACAAACATCCAAAGGGATGGCAGATTTTATACACATATTTTTATATGTGTATTTTTTAATACGTTTATTTTTACCCATTTATTTGGAGGATTTCAGTCAAGCTACATTAGATAAAAGAGACTTGGAAAATCTTAGTAAACAAACATTTCAGATACATCTTTTCGTGACCATGAACTGGTCACGGCTCAGACTTTAAAAACATTGCTTTAGCTCCCAGTAGACTCATTTTGTAAGTTTTAGTTCTTTTGCTCAACATCTTGTATCATCTTGTACTCTTTTATATTTATAACATGTTACGCAAACTCACGCCAACTGCCCTTTTTTCCTCAAGGGTTTTCATTAAACAAATTAGCTATTGGCATGTTTCTGCCTTGTATTGTGTTGAAGCTACAGAAAACAAATTCCTTTTTTGTATTTTATTCATATAAGAAATGTAAATGCCCATATCGTTTTTTTAATTTCAGCCCTGCTATCCCATCCCTCTACCATATTTACAGGGCTTGATAATTGTTTCTGGTGAACACAACATGATAGAAATGTGTGTTTGTGTTAATTTGTGCAGCTTCTTCCCGTCTTCGCCTCCACAATCTAATATATTATTCCCTCTGCCACATGTTTTCATTAACTGGGCTCCAACTAATGGTTAGGGGCAGATCATTGGTACACATGTTGGATTAGTGCATGGGGATCAGTCACAGTGTCAAGGGCTTTGGATTCAGATTTAAATTCAATTGTAAACCCAGATCAAGCAATATCTCTATTTTAAATTGGCAGAGAGTTACAGACCTCTGAAATTGTTCTTTTATCTTTATCTCAGAACCTCGGACTTTAAATCAGTCGATACGTTTGCCTCGAGGGGTTTTTTACTAATTAAACTCACACTATAGAGATCTCAGTGACTTGGTTAAGGGTTTCTTATGTGGTTTAAAACTCAAGCAGAAAGGAAAATTAGGGGTATTTTTCTGTTCTACAACTTTCTTTTCTTATAACAAGAAAGGTGTGTGATGAATTCAGTGCTGCCTGTTCCACAAGTTCTTCTAAGGGCTGATTGAATTACTTCACTCAGACTGAGCTGTTTTAGCACTTAGCCACAACACTTTTTCAGGTAAACTTGCTGCTTGAGAAATAAAATTCCCTCTTAAACACTTAAAGGCGTTTGGCTTTTCCCTCTTGGGGCACCTACGAGCAGCAGACAGAGACAAAGCTGCTGTCGGGAGGAATCTCGTGTCCTATGTGAATTAATTTTGACTGTCTATGCAGGTTGAGCTGAGAGCTGTAAAAGCTGGAGCTGATAGATGCGAGGAAGGCAGTAAGTCTCAGAGCACAAGGCCCTCAGTGTTTCCTTTAGCATCAAATATTCCCTCTGTGGAGAAGGACGGCTATTAGCAGAACTCTCAGACTGTCTCAGGTTGTGATCGAAGCTTTTTGTTGGAAGCAGAGGTCACTGCTCGTGTAGCTCATTACTGCTTTTAGGTTGTCTGTGTGGTTTCTGTAACTCTATAACAAATGTAAATAAATCCTAAGTGACAAATCAGAAGATACTCTGAAGGCAGTGGAACAGATGATTTTGTCAAACAACAGTTTTTCTATTCCTTTTGCTCTTTAACTTCCTCTTTCTTCTCCTTTAATCTCTTTTATCCTCAGTTTCTCAGTGGTACAGTATCTGCATTTCCTCTCTGTTTGAACCAGATGTAACTTTTTTTGTGCTTTGCTGTTGGAGTTTCCTCTTGAGCCCTTTATGTTTGATGTAACTTTTTACGCACAAATCAGGTTGGATTGATAGTCATTTTTAGAATCTCGGAGAACAGAAATGTTATGTCTTGGGCCACCTTCACTTTTGAGTCTATACGTGACCAAAATTGATTGACAGTTGTTCTTGTTTGTTAAACTGTTTTATACTGTCAATTAGGCATCAAAAGGTATTTTATTTTTTAAAGATAAGCCAATTTCATGTCTGCACATAACAGATAATGCAGCAAAAAATTATAATATAATCCTTAGGGACTTTATATCAAACAACCTGTCACAAAAACACAATTTCTTTAGTTGCACACACTAAAAGTGTCGAGATAATACAGTCTGACAGGCATGAAATGAGGCTTTTGCAACAACAAGGTGTTTTGCAAAGAGCTATTAGCTGAAAAATTGGCATACAGTAGACGAACTAACTGATAAATAGGACATCTGCAGGTTCTGAATTGTTTTTTTTTAATCTATGCTCAAGGAAATCCCTCTCAGATATTAATTTTTCTGCTCTAGTTTTTTTAATCCTTTTACTTCTTTCCTCCTCCACTTGTTCACTCATTTGCTCCCTTGCTCATTTCATTTATGTACCAGTTTCATGCTGTTCAGGATCATAGTGAGCTGGTGCTTATATCTCATCCGTCAACAGGACAGAATGGGACACGCCCTGAACAGGTCACCAGTTCATCACATGGCTGACACAGACCCACACAGGACAGAGTTATGCACACGCTCACTTCTAAAGTCAATTTAGAATCTCTAATTAACTCGACATGCTCATCTTTGAACTGTGGGAGGAAACAGAGGAGGAAACCCACACAAGCACAGGAAGGTTAACCACAACATGATCCTACAGCTTCCACTCAGCACATGCTGCACAACATGCTGAGATATGACACTTAAGAAAACTTTTTTTCTTTAATAATTTAACAAACTTACAGTATAACCATTTAAGCTACTTACTACACAAAAGACTGGACTGAAAATGAAAAACAGAGCAACCACTGCATGTCTCAAGGGAACTTTACTTGGATTCATTCACACGACATTTGCTCAGTTGAAATTTGTTATCAGTTAATTCAAATTATTTTCAGTCATTCACACACAAAGACTGAAGATGATCAGCAGGATCCAACTTTTCTTTCCAAATTTGTAAAGAAAGAAATGAACTTGAACAGCAATTTAAAGCCAGTTTTCAAACCCTCGCACCGAGCTCTCAGAATAATGAGAAGCAGTTGGTTGGTGTTTGAATAATATCCAGTGAAGTGAATATTATCTCACATTTATTCAGAAAAATGTGACATTTTTTCAAAGGATTTGATGTTTTATTGCTGTTTGCAGTTCAGTCTTAATTTGCTCCACTATTTCTATTTTAGGTGATATTTTAGTTATTTATTATTTTTATAAAACACTTATTTAATTTCTCTAAACTTGATGTGAATATTGGGATTATTTTCATTTCATAAATATTTCTCTCGTTTCTGAATTCAACCTTGTATCATCGCCTGTTTATAATTCCTTCCTTCATAAAATCCAACAGGCAGTCAATTAAAAATGACCTTTTGCATCAGCTGCAGCATTTGTTCATTGTTTCATTTACTGCTATTTTATCATCTGTGCCAGATGAGTACTGACAATATTTAATGAATATTTAGATTAAATTGGTTTCTCGTTGCAGTATAAATATGAAGTATTGAGGGTATGAGGAGATGTTTTTGTGTCTCCAGTTACAGCTCCTTCACTCAGCCTTCTCTCTTCTCCAGATTCTCTTCTGTAATTAAAACTTTCTTCAATATGTTGCACCAAAATTGATTTTCAGGTCAGTGACAAACAGATGTATAGGAGAGAGGCACAAGGCAGAGGAATAAATGAAAAAAAAACCCTTTATCTTTAATCTAGTTCATATTTCTTCTGACTTATGCTGAATATTGTACTACTAATGAGAATTAACTGCTCGAGTTTATTGTGTAGATCTTTCATAAACAAGTTGATTGTGGAAAACAAGCAAAATACCAGACAGTTAAACTACACCTGTACATCTTGGTTCCACAGTGACAAAGTAAAACACTAATCCCTTTAATAAATACAATCACACTGAGAGAAAATGTAACGATAAACCACCACTCTTGGTCCTCTGCATTCAGACTCACTACTGTAAATCTGAGCCACTGAGCTGCTTTGCCCCGGAGGCACAGTGCCAGTCGGCTTTACTTAGACTTGTCGGCAGAAGTGTACAGGAAATTCAATAATGTTTAGTAATAATGTGTGGCTGGAGTCTGTGTAGTTGTGAGGGTTTTTCTGTTGTCAAGAGAACTACTAATGATTCTGTTATCAGCCGCTCAGAGCCTGATTAGCTTGACGGATGAGGCAGAAACTGGCTGCCTGAAGTCCGCTCTGTCCTGTCAGTAGCTGTGGTTGGATGTGCATGTGTGTGTGTGTGTATGTGTGAAGACGAACAGCAGTTGATGAGTTTGTGCTGAAGACTGATACGGAGACTGATTAAGACACACATGGATTGATAAGGGAGAATAAGACCCTTCTGCTAACAGAAACCGCTGCAGCAGCAACGAAGCAAAAGGAAAAATTAATGGAAGAGCTTGACTGTAAGGCCACCAGTGCATTAGAAAGAAGAGGAATACATTCTCAGTCTTCTTTTCATCTCATCTAGCTCTTTCTTTAAGAGTTTTATCTGTGTTAGAGGGAGGGTCAACTCTGTGTGAAACTTGATGAGACAGGACGAAGCCTCCCTGAATGGGAGATAAATGGACGTGTGTCTTTATTGTTTCCTTTCAGCGAGCACTTTCAGCCGCTAAACATTCATCTCATTCAGAGGAGCTCTGTATGGTTGAAGCTGTGCAGAAACACAAAGCAGCTCGGCCAGCTGATCTGATATTAAAACAGTTTCCCTACAAATTCCCGCGTGTGGACGCGTGAGTAATGTGAGTTATCTGTCAGGAGCGAAGGCGGATGTGGTGTGAGGTAATTGCAGAGCTGGAAACCCTCTCAGAGAAAAGGTCAGGGTGGTTGGAAGGCAGAGTGAAATGAAGCAGCTCACTTTGGTGCAGGGCTGCTTGCAGCTTCAGTTGCACCATCTGAAGTGCTTAATTTTCTTAAAGAATTTGACTTCTTGCAGCCATCATCACAATCTATTCTCAAGCAGTCACATTAGTTTCAGCGACTTTAATTTTCCCTTTTTTTTAAATGATTCATCCGTCTATCTGGGCTTTATAATAAAAAAATAAAAATATAATAATAATAATAGACTAGTAGACCAATGTTTTGACATCAGAGGATATATTGTCTTCTAAAATTATGACTCAACATAGTTTATGTTTGCACAGTATTAATTTGCAGGTATTTTCAGGTTCACAAATCATTATAAAATAACTGATGCATAAAACACTCTCCTTATGGTTTGTTTTACCTTTTAGAAACTCCCAGAGAATTAACTGCTTTCTGGCTGTTAAATGCTTCATTAACTGCTGTTTGCTAATGTCATCTGCTAATTGGGGCTTGTCACGCACGGCACGTTGTGTTTTTAGATTTTACTTTATTACTTGTCCTGGTCTACCTTGACACCATTAAAAAAAACCTTAAAATAAGCTTTTGCCTGTCAGATTCAAACCAAAACATATTAGTTGTTGAACTTTCTTCACAACCGTTCACTGATGGCTCCAGGCTGCCTCATTCCTTAAACAATCTTCATGATCATTTGAAACAGTAATATAAAGATAATGAAAGAGAAGGAGACTGTGCTCAGAACTAGTGGCCCACTTGGTAGTCGTAAAGCTCTAATTAGCATCTCAAGACAGTTCTTCTCTCACTAGCGAATCCTTTGTGACAAGATGTAAAAGCTCCATCTTTCTTTTAAACATCATTTTATGTTTGACAGCTCAGATAAACAAGCTTTGCTGTTGCTTGGAGGACTTAATAGATGCTGGTTGCAAATAGAAATGCAGCCGCAGTCATAGCTGCAGTATGAAGCATAACAATATGAATCTAAGCTAAAACGCTGAAGATTTTCTCAAATTCATTTGTTAAAGTGGGACATCTTCAGAATTTTGGGGAAACAAACACCCATAGTAGATGTTTGCCCTGTTGTAAAAGTTCCTTAGTCCAGCATTTCTCAAACCTTTCAGCTTCCGACCCAAAAATAACAATGACAGAGAGTTGCTGGTTGAAGCATGCACGCACTTTCTGTTAAATGGTTCATGTTTCGAAAGTCTGTTTGGTGAACTCAACAACATTTATTTGGGTAAATGAATTGATCACAAGCTAAAAATTCATCTTTTCACTCCAGTGAGAACTCGTCAACACAAGCGCGAGCAGAATTTGGCTCTTTTGGTTGAGATGATTCACATGCAGGATTTTAAACATGTTAAACATCTGCTAAAAAACAGACCAGGCTAAATTCAGACTGCAGTAACGTCCATTCATCCTTATTTTGTCTCTAATTGATTCTTGTTGACTCACTCTGTTACCTTCAATCGATAGTTTTTCTTCTTGTTCTTCTTTTCTTTGTCATTTAAGCTCTTGTGATGTTTTATTGTGTCTCAGTCGTTCTGATTATTTCCTAATTTTCTCATTTCCTCTCTCTCTTTCTGTCTTGTTGTTGTTTTTTATGCCCACCACCAGTCACTTAGAGTTTCTGTTTATTATTGCAGTTTGTTGATCCCGTGGTCTCTTTCTCTCTCTCTCTCTCTCTCTCCTGCTGGCTCTTTGTTTTCTGGCAGACAGCAGCAGATTCTGGCTGGACAGGCCATGTGGGTGTTTGACATGCTACACAATGCTGAGGGCCATGAACGATGTCTGCTTGTACCGACATGTTTCAGTGTAGTATTTACTCACTTACACAAACACATTTGCACAATCCCATTTGAAGACCCTTTGCTTCCTGTTCCAGCACTCCTCATCAGTGTCCAGCCAAATAATGCAAGAGACATCTGTTTAATTTTACAAACAAACAAATGAGCTCATACCTATAGATGAACAGGTCCCGCTGGAGGATGGACGTGCAGATGGAGAGCTTACATTATGCCTAATACATGGAAGCTGTTATCATATTTATTCAGAGCAGATTAGTGTTTTAATAGTGGAGCCAGCAGAACAAATTACTGTCTAAGGGCTGTTTTTTTATGCAGCTTATATAACTCACTTATTTCATTACATCCTGAGAAGACCACATCATGCGTCTTCGCTCCACCCTGCTCCCTCTCAGGTGTTTAGTCTGGTTTGCGTGTGTATTTTGTGTTGCAGTACAATTAGCTCACAAAAAAGGAGTAATCCTAATCACATCTGATGGGGAGCTTGTTTGTACCTGCAGCTGTGATTACAGGACTTGGAAGCAGCAGTGAAACAGCTCAGCTCATTAGGACGTCAAGTAGAAAATGCAGAAAAATTAAGCTTGATTTTTTTTTTGTCAGACTGACGAATTAGAAGTAATTATTTTGTGCAAAGCTAAAATTGTACAGCATGAGGTCATTGAGAAATATTGTTGAACAAGTTATTGTTTTTCTTCTTTTATGATACAGCTTTCAACGGGGGGGGGGGGGGGGGGGGGGGGGGGGGGGGGTCTGTATGGAGTCTGTATGTTTTTGCTGCAAATGCATTGGTGTCCTCGAGGTATTCTGGTGTTCTACCACTGTCCAAAAACATGCATGTTAGGGTAAAAGGCTGGTTTTAGTTGATCTCAGGTGTGAGTGTGTCATTGGTTGTCTGTCTCTTTGTGGCCCTGTGAAAGACTAACTTCCTGTCCTGCCTCTCATAGACACCAGCCACCCTAAAGAGGATCAGGGGGGTATAGAAACTGGATGGATGGATGGATGGATGGATGGATGGATGGATGGATGGATGGATGGATGGATGGATGGATGGATGGATGGATGGATGGATGATCTTCATGCATCTTGTCCTCAGACAGAAATAATTTCAAAGAATTACCTCATAAAATAACAGACTGTTTTTAGGAAAACAGTTTATATTCTAGCTGTTTCAATATATAAAACAGTTCACTAAAGAGCAGCAGCAGAAAATCGTAGCAGCACTGAAAAGGATGACAAGTTTCTGTTTATCAAGCAGCTTTATTATTTTTCCGTTGCCACTTTCACACAGTGGTCATGCTACATTGGCACAAAAAGACATGATTGTTGAAGCTCCGTCAGCTTTCTCTTGTTCGTACTGACTAAAGTGAGTTGGTTTAGAGCCGTAACAGCATGTGCTTTCAAACAACAGCATTGTTCTTGCTCAGAGCAGAGTCCCTCCATGCTGCCCATCCCTCACACACAGACTCTTTAACTACGTCGGCTGCAGACACATAGGTGCACTAACTTTAACCTTTTCTTCCCTCTGTGGATGTTAAAACCGTGACGTTATACAATGAAGATACAACAATACAGTTTTCAATGGCGAGTGAGGAAAAAGCATTGAAAATATCTTACTGAAGCACCTGATAATTACATGTACTTTGTATTTTACATTGTCGATGACTGTCATTCAGACTCTGGTGAAGAAGATATATTCTCTTAACAAGTGCAGAGAGTTTTGGTGTGTATTTTTTTAACTGGCAGTAAAAGTATAATTGAACTTATTATGTTTTTGACCACATTTGGCAGCATCGCGTTTCCAGACAGTCATATAAACTTATTTAAAGCAATCAAAAGGAAGCTCACTGAACTGGAAAAATACTTTTCTCTGCAGCTTAATTAGGAAATACTTTCAGAACTTTTTCTTCTTTTTTTTTTTTGACAATGACAGGTTTGTAGCTTAGCGTACTTGGTCAAAAAGTGTCTTTACAAACAGAGCAGAGCAGAGTCTCTTTTTTCTCTCTTTATGAAGCATTCCAAGTCTGACTTGGACAAACATTGACTTCACTAATATAACAAAAAAAACACAATGACAGAGACCCTGTAATGGTCTAAAACCTCCACGTTAAAACCTCCAAAAAGATTTCATTTCATATTTGTTTTGTTGCTTCGTGATTCATAATAAAACACGTTTCTATTCGTTTAGTTCAGCTTGTTTTGTTTTTGAACTTGATAGAAACCATCCAAAGGTCACTTCCTGCCTCTGAGCTGTATTTTGCTGGAATGGAATTTTTTTTATTGTTAGTTTTTTCTGGAGCATTTTAGCAGGTTACACTCATGCTTCCTAACAGACCTTGACTGACTGCTGGACTCAGCAGTCTGCATTATGTCTGGGATCTTCAGCAAATCTGTTGGTCGCTGCTGTTATTAATATTGATACTGGCCTACATATTGAATGAACATAATGTGTCGTGTGTGTAACTCATTAACTGGGTGATAGATAATGTTTTAGTTTCTCACTAACAATCAGGCTGAAGTTCTAGTTGAAAGAATAAATAATTTACACATTCTCTTTTTCTTTGACTTGCTTTTTATGGATTTTCTCTTGCTCTCTTCACACACGCAGACACTGGTTTTAGGTCATCTCTTTTCATCTCTCTCTCTGCATTTTCTATCCTCTGCTCTATGCCTGCAATCCATTTCTTCTCTCCAATGCATCAGTTCACTCCTGAAGCCCTTGAACGCTGCCTCTAATGGCTTCAGCTCAGAGGGAAGCTCGGCCCGTCTCTCACTGGGTCAAACCATCTTCTACCTAAAGCTTTATGCAACACTACTTTAATCAAAACACACACACTGCTTCCCAGCAGCATAAAATACACTCAATAATACATGTTATATCTTTGAAAATGGACAAGGTATCTGCACTTCTGTTGAACACAGGATCCAAAAACAAGTTCACTGTGTATAAAGGAAATACTAATTTGGCTCTTCTCTCTTGTGTCATTATAGGTTTATATTTTCTTTTGGTAATAAAAAGGAAGTGTAAAGCTGCTCTCTTTCTCTCTCACACTCATAAACTTTCTATGATGGGTTTTACAGCAAGTCACGGGAGATGCTGTGGTGCTGACAGTAATCTAAAACACTGTGCGAACTGTCTTTGCAACAGCTGACTGTGTTTGTTTTGGATTTCGCAGGGGAAGTCATACGTGTTTGACCAGGTCTTCCCAACTAACACCACACAGGAACAAGTCTACAACACCTGCGCCAAACAGATTGTCAAAGGTGAGTCACACCAGCAGTGTACCTGTTTTCTCCCAGATGCATGAGTGACACATAGAGGAAGGAAAAAGACTGCAGACGTTGCATTATCATCTCCTGCACAGTCTTGATCTCTGTATTGACTCTGTCAGTTCACACTTCAGTCTCTGGTGCATTTCAGAAGCAGCTTCTTGCAGAAAATCTGTTTGCATGTCATGATGTTGTCATACCTTTTACAAGTCAGGGTGTGACATGGAGAAAGATGAATAGATTAAAGCGATGCTTGTATGCTGCATGCATAATATTTAGGTGAGCGAGTGTTCTGACCTTAACAGACTTTTTTTTCACGTGTTCTTGCTGTAAATCGTTTAACCTTGAACCATAATTGAAATTGATTATTTTCAGGTGGTATGACATTTTTGCAGTGAGTATGGGCGTGTCCTAAAGTGATTAATACCTGATAACAAGCTGGTCATGAAATAATTACAGAATGGGACACAACTGAATAATCATGGACAGATAGAACCTTTTTAAGTAGAAACGACACCCATAATTATTACAAACATACAACTTATCTGAATTTTACCCAAATACATCCAGCCAGGACTTTCTTGCTGCAAGGCAACAGTCCCCATACAAGGGGGTAGAAATAGAAACTAGAATTATGACAGTTATAATAGAGGTATAATAGATACAGCAATTATAATAATAATCAAGTTGATGGCTGAACCTCTGCTGAAGTAGCTCAGAATGTGCTGCATGATCAAGGTGGAGGAGGGACAGGATTATAAGCTGCCTTAATAAAGGACCAGTTCACTGGAATTTTAGGGACTTAATAAAGAAAAATCATGTTGACAGACTCTGGATCTTTTGATCGTTTCAAAAAACAGTTTGTTTACTTCTACAACAATATTAATCATTAATCCGTTGTTTGTTGGTCGGTCATCTTAATGCTCCGTTAATAATCCTGTGACCGTCACAGTTTTTAATCCATATTCTCAAAGGACAGATTTATATTCTCAGCCTCACTCTGCTTGTTGTTTTCATTAAAGAAGAAACTGTAAATTTGGACTTCTTGAAGTTATAACTTGTATCTCACAGAGAAAAGATACTCAACATGTTTTATATGGTTAAGCAAGGTTACAAGTTGCTAGTTATGCACAGACAGTTGATGATGATGATGATGATGATGATGATGATGATGATGATGATGATGATGATGATGATGATGATGATTATTATTATTATTATTATTATTATTATTATTATTATTATTATTATTAATAATACATGTCTTTGGCAGTATTTTTTACCCCATATGAATAAAAAAGTTGACAGAAATGTGGGAATTATGAGAGAAGGTCACTATTGTTTTTAATAGCCAAAAATGTTGCCTTATTGTTATATTGTATAAAAATTATTTTGAACTTTCTTATAGAAAAAAAAACATATAAATTCTGTATATTTTTTACATGGAGTCACATGAAAAAAAACATGCAATCATACAAAACCGATGCAACATGTTGAACACATGATTTTATAGATGAAGTTTGCCTGATTTTTATTCAAAATTATCATGTGTTTCACACATGACACGTTAGTAGCACATGCTTTCCATGTGATAACATGTTGTTTTGAAATGGGAAGTTCATATGTGAGGGAATAAAATAACAAACCTCATGGAAAAAACAATAAAGTTTTGATGATGATTATTATTCAGGATTTAATCACACTTTGCTCTCACTGAATGCATCTTTTTTTGTAAATAAATTATATTTCCTGGTAATCCAGCTTGCATAATAATTTTTCACACTGTGTATCCAGAAGGTTTCGGATCAAATTAAACCGACACCTTGAAGCTCAAGTCTTTTTTCTTGCATTTCTCTTTTCTTTTTACACCTCATTTTTTCCTTGTTCAGCTGTCGTTTTCCTTCCACATTAAAGCATGAAACTTCATTGAAGTAGAGATGGAACATGAAAAAGATTACGTACAGAGCCAGATTACCATGCAGTCTGAGGAAAGATGAAATAAAAAAGGCTCCAGCACAAGGTTAAAAAAGTTTAAGTTTGGCATTTAGGTGGAAGACGGAGATTCCAGAGTTATCAGGAGGAAAAACAAGATCAAAACATGGGATTTTTTTTTCCGTCTTTTCCATCTTCTCTGATCTTTTCTCTCTATTTCCTCTGTTGTTTTCACAATCTAACGTCCTGCTGTCTTCATATCCTGCTGAAGACACATGCTCGTTTGATTTGTGTTTTCTTCATCACTCTGTTTTGGTTTCATTTTGATCAGCGTGGAAGCAGAACAAGACGAGCTGCTCAGCTGAGGGCTGTGATAGTCGACAGGCAGAGAGATGGGAGCAGGAAAACGGTTCGGCATCGCTTCACCTGAGAGATTTTCTGATTTGTTTGTGGTCAGCTCACCTATGGCAGCCAGCAATTCGGCATGATATGTTTTTCTTTTCTCACGTTTGACTCTTTTACTACTCGAGTTTATTGGCTTGTGTCAGCATTATGACATTCAAGAATGAGGTTCTTTATTACTTCGGCTGCTGATACATTTGTTGTTTTTCCTGTTGCTCCAAATGAATGGAGAGAATAATGTATCTGAATCAGCTTGAAGTCACGTCGAGTGACTCCTGGTGATGCTAAAAGCTTCAGGTAGTTGTTGTTTATTGTTCGCAGCCAGAAAGGCTGTGGAGAACCTGTTCAAGCTTAAATATCAAACACTTTACCGAGTCTCCGTTCAGATCAAAGGTCAAAGACATTTGTCCTTCTCTGAATGATTTATATTATTATTTAAATCTCACTTAAGATGCCAATTTGTTATTATATCTTAAATTTCTCTCCGATGTTTTCGTCTTTCTCCTCCCATCAGATGTACTTGGAGGATACAACGGGACTATCTTTGCCTATGGGCAGACCTCTTCAGGAAAGACACACACCATGGAGGTACAGAACTGCTAAATAATTCAACAGTAAGATCGTCTGTTGTGGCACACGCATTTGCACACAACCACACGTTTCTGTCATCTCGTCCTCTACCTGCCACAGCAGCGTATCCACCTCCATCATTCTTTATCTTTCACTTTCAGCCATGAGTGGGAACTCGCATCCTTTATAACCCTGATCCCTTTAAAGTCAGAATCCACCCTGTTTTCTTTGTTATATGATTCCTTTTGGCTTAATTTGCCCCAGGCTCAGAATTTATTCCAACCTTTCACTCACAGATTTTACTCTTTCCTCCTACAGGGGAACCTTCATGATCCCCAAGCGATGGGAATCATACCTCGGATTGCTCAGGATATTTTTGAACATATATTTGCTATGGATGAAAACTTAGAGTTTCACATAAAGGTTAGTGCGCAATTTCACATATGTAGGATTTTGCATGTGTTTTGGACTTTGTGGATTTAGCATACACACAAGCTTCCACGCACAGACACCCACACACAAAGGGTTGTGCATGCTAACTTTACTTTGAAATACTTTTATATATTCTGCAGGGATTCCTTTTGAATCTCTTATGTAATCTTATCAAGCAGCAATAAATCATCCATAAAACATTCTGTTTCTGCCACAGTCTTTTACTAAAGAATGATAGTAACACCCTTCTACAGAAAAAGTTAGCCACAGCATTGTGTAGCATCATGTATTTGTATTCATCAATACTACTTTTCTAATTGTCTGTCAGAGAAAAAAACTTTTCTGTGCCTTTTTTTTTGCAGGTTTCCTACTTTGAAATCTACATGGAGAAGATCCGAGATCTACTGGATGGTACTTATGCCCACATAATCTGTAAAAACAAAACCTAACACAGAAGTATCAGGGGCAACATGAAAAATGAGAGAAAAGCTGCAAAAAAATAAGAGTCAATTCTAAAACTGGCCCTAATTTATTTTAATAATAAATCTGTATACAGAGTCAAACATGTTTATTCTAAAACTACACTGTCTGATTTCATTTTTTATGAAGAAAAGGGGCTACGGTAGACATATTGTAGACATCGAGATAATAAATATAATCAATTTGAATAGAGAAAAAACAATAAACAACCTCATGGATTATCTATTTTTGCTTATCTGCTCCAGTTAGTAAAAGTGGAGCTCCTACAATTTTGTCACTAAGAATTATAACCAGTATTACATGATGGAGAGCCCTGATGTTTTCCTGGGACTGTATCTTTTAGGGACCCGGAGACAGTGGTCCAAACCTCCATTTGTATGCAGGAGAGTCCACAGAGTCTGAGGAATATTAAAACTATGTGCCACAAAAAAGTCAACAGCAAGCAAGATGACTTAAAGTAGTAAAGAAAATGACACCCCAAGGAGGAGTTTGTGTTAGAAAAATGATACTATGATACACCCACAAGTTCTCCAAGGAAAAAAAAACCTGCTACACATCCCCTAAAAATGACAAATACAAAAAAATTTCTTAACCTTCTCACTGACTTTTACAAAAAAACAGCTTAATTATACAGGAAAATTTCATCGGACACTTCAGTGTTGTTTAACTCTGCATGAGCAGAAGCTGACTCACAAATATGGAGGGAAGCTCATCACGTCACAGTGTGGTGAAGAGACATGCACGCACACACACACACATGCACATGTTATGCCTTGAGTTAAACAATGTCCTCTCTACTTATTTCCCCTCATGTCATCACAGTGACAAAAAACAACCTGTCAGTGCATGAAGACAAATACAGAGTCCCTTATGTGAAGGTGAGTCAACTTCAGATCTGATTCAGGTTTGCAGCACATTAGAATGTTTTTTCATGGTAATGTTGTTGTTGAAAAGTATGTTTGTTAAAAGCATAAATCAGCTCAGGGTGCAGAGAGAGACCTTCACAGTTATAAAACTATCTGTCCTCGCTTATTCATTCTGTCCTCTCAAAGACTTAAGGTCAAATAAAGCTGGTAGAGACAAAACTGGCATCTGTCTGTCTGTCTGTCTTGTTTCCTTTACATTTTAATGATTTATTAAAGATACTGACTCAAAGTGAGGAAGAAAACATCTAATGTGGTTAATTTTACAGTTCAGTAGCTCATTTGAGTACAAACGAGTGGACAATGTAATTACTTTGTGCTGACGGTAACACCTTATATGTAGCAAACAAAATACACAGTCAACATTGTATTAGCTTAGCGTAGCTGCTGAACGTTGTTTAAGTTACTGTAATGTGTCTTGAGGCAAGAGAACAATTTTAGATGATTCCTTTGCTTACACTGCATATACTTTAATCAATATCTATGAAAGTTATGAATGTTTGGTTTTCTTCCCAACATATACTCATGTAATGTATTTATTATTGTATATTAAGGGTTGCACAGAGCGTTTTGTCACCAGTCCAGAGGAAGTGATGGATGTGATAGATGAAGGGAAGGCCAACCGTCACGTTGCTGTCACCAGTGAGTCACATTGTTGATCGTCCTGATGGTCCGACACTCAAACTGTCAGACAGTTCATGTCAGATTTATTTCCAGTAAAAGACTGTATTGTAATGTGCAGATAAAGAGTTAGTAAATGTTTTGTTTCTGTGGTAAAAAGTGACCTGAACAAAATGATCAATGAAAACTCGCCCGTCTGCTCCCATCATTTTTCTTTTATTTCTCTCTAGACATGAATGAGCATAGTTCCCGCAGTCACAGCATCTTTCTCATAAACATCAAACAAGAAAACGTGGAGACGGAGCATATGCTGAGTGGAAAGCTGTACCTTGTTGATTTAGCTGGAAGTGAGAAGGTGAGAAACTTGGAGATTTTCTTTTAAAATGAATAGGTACTTTTACCAATCCTGGCATCTCTCCGTAGACTATGTTTTAGAATTGATTTTAAGTTTCTACTGCTGACTTTTAAAGTTTTAAATGGCCTGGCTCCAACATCTCTTTAATGTAAGAGGACTATAGTCATCTAACCAGTTGCTCTTACGTGTTCCAAGATCAAAATACAAATATAAAGGAGATCAGACTTTTGCAGTAGCTATTAAAACTATGGAACTCTAAGTTGGCTTTTAACTGATTTTATGCTGCATTTAAGTAGATTATTTAGTTTATCTTGTTTTTATTGTTCTTAACGCTTGATTGTCTTAATGCTCTTTTATTCTGTTTGACTAGATTGTAAAGCACAGCAGTCAATTTATGTTGTTTAATGTGCTTTATAAATACAATTGATATTGATATGAATTCAAAAAGCTGAATATTTGATACTAAGAAGACTAGACAAAAAGTTATTGGTATGGATGCAATGAAAAAGAAATTTGAAGACAATAAAGGAACAAGTTGTTGAATTAGTTCAACCCCTCAAAGCAAGTCTCAATCTGAAAAGACATTAGAGACACTGTGGAATGTGGGTCTTTGCTCCTGGATGGTTTTGAGTTGATAGATTAATGGAGGATATGGAATTGGGCTAAATAAGAGCAGAAAACCTTCCAAACACACGCTGACGGCTCTGTTTTGTTGCTTTTAAGTGCTGATGGTGCATCTGTGAGTGGTCTTAGTCAACCCTGGGGGATGATGAAGAAGTGGTTCTTCAACAGCTTCTTACAGTTTGGAACAAAATATTATAGCTTGAAGTAAACAGGAACATGTCGAGTACTTTAGAGAAGGCTTTGATGGGATAACTTATTATTTTGTTCTATAATTAAACTCCTTTTAATCTTGCTGTAATTGGATCCCAGGATAATTGTGACACTGCAGTTTGTCTTTTCTTATCAAAACTGACTCTGTTGGAGAAAACTTCATGAAATCTGCATCCAGCATCTTTTCTTCTGTATATTTTATGCAAAATGTTCAAATATTTGTTGTTATTTTGAAATTACTTGATGGGTTTGAATCACTACACAACAAGTCATCTGTTTGTCAAGTATTAAGTGTTAAATCCTGTTTGTTTATTTTCAGTTTCATAGAATTCTGCTGCTTTTTTGACTAAGAAATATATTTCATATATTTGTTAATATCTGTTGTTTGAGGCAATTTATAGAACCGAATCGTTACCAGTTAATAACTTTAAATTATTAAAATGTAGTGGTAGTTTTGTCAAGACAATAAACATATACTTTTATTTGATTAATCAATTAATAAATACATTGAAAGGAATTTATACTCTGAATAACCAAAAAGCTTTAAAATGTGAAAAATCCAAAGCTGATTTATTTTAGAGAAATTAAATAAACTGAATGAATGTTATTAGTAACATTTTATTTGAGCTTAACAGCAAAATATAACAAGTTAATTAAGAATTATATGTTTAATACTGAAAGCATAAAAATATACAGTTCTAAAAAACAAAATGATGTTTTGTAATAAATATATTTGCTCTGTGACTCTCCGGTTCCAGCTGCTTGTTGTTTAGATACAGAATAATCGCAGCATCATTCTTTTGTTCTTTTTTGTAGAATCAGGATCAGAGGATCTAAGTGACCTTCAGAAACTGAAAAAAACTTTCAAATGATAATTCTAGCTGCGTTTTAAGACACAAACAAACCCAAGTAAAGATAAACACGCAGTGAAAACCTCAAAGTTTGTGTTTTTATTGTTGTCTGACGCAGTCATGCAATAATTCTCCCTGCTTGTTTTAAAAATCCGTCTTTCTGGCACTCAAAAAAGATAAAAGCTTCAACTGTGATTTTCAAACAGAAAGCCTTAAAATAATGATTAAAATAAATGACTGGTGGATAGTAATGAATTAATTTCTCTCATCTTTGTGTATTTGTGTCAG
The DNA here is from genome assembly GCA_006937955.1 of Pachypanchax playfairii. Classification (NCBI taxonomy): domain Eukaryota; kingdom Metazoa; phylum Chordata; class Actinopteri; order Cyprinodontiformes; family Aplocheilidae; genus Pachypanchax; species Pachypanchax playfairii. The sequence goes on along the minus strand of SSNP01000003.1, from coordinate 4,094,726 downwards.
GTCAGTAAGACAGGTGCAGAGGGAGCGGTGCTGGATGAGGCCAAGAACATCAACAAGTCTCTGTCAGCTCTGGGGAACGTCATTTCAGCTCTGGCAGAAGGAACGGTACAGTCGGAAAAAGAAAACAACAAATCTTCTGCTGTGCTTTTAATCTGTCAGTAGCTGCCTAAGGCCCGTCTCTTTAATTCTTTGTTTTAAACAGATAGCTCATGCCTGTTATCTGAACATTATAAATGATCTTAAAGTAAAACAACCACAATGCAGTAATAGTTTACTGCCAATTACATCTGAAGTACCATAAATGAATCATGCATCACATGTAAAGCTTGGGTTTTATTCATCTGAGTTAAATGTTAGTTAAACATTAGCTAAATTAAGTGAGTGTCACGTTACTCTGGTAAATCAGTTTAAAATGAAAAGTTACAGATTCCACATTGAACTCAGCTGTAATTTGAATTTGTTGAATTTAAACCTAACAGCTTTGTAGAAAATGAGAAAAAGAAGCAGAAAGCTTTTGGCTTCAGGGTTAGAAACTCCTCCAGGGTCTGATGAGCGACACTGTGACATGCGGGCTGTTTCTGCCGCCCTCATCAATAAACCCTCTGCATCAGTAAACCTCTGTGCTGCTACAGCTGGAAACATTATCCATCCAACCAACACGACGTGAACCCTTCTGAGCCCAATCGTCGTAATTACAACATTTACCATCTCCTCTTTTATAAAGCTCAGGGAACTCCTCATAAACCTAATGGAAAGGCTGACGGACTGTAAAAGCCTCACCAGTCTGTTAGAACTATGCTGGCATTCATTCTTCATTCTGTGAACAAGGACACAGTCTTTAACAGCGTGTTTCAGAGGTTAAACTGGTAATCCTGTAAATGATGTGGCAGAAACAGAGCAGTTTTTTTTTTCTTTCTTTTCTCTCTGCTCAAGCCAACAATGCATATTTAAATGAGAGACATGATGATGCAAGCAACTCAGAAGGTCTTTGAGCTTTGTAATTTTCGCCTCTGTCTCTTTTTTAATGCCTTTCTTGCACTCTTGAATTCCCTTTTTTCTTTTCATCTCTTTGTAGAAATCCCACGTGCCGTATCGTGACAGCAAAATGACTCGCATCCTGCAGGACTCGCTGGGCGGGAACTGTCGCACCACCATGTTCATCTGTTGCTCTCCTTCCAGCTACAACGATGTGGAGACCAAATCCACGTTGATGTTTGGCCAAAGGTAACATGAATCTGTGTAAAGTAGATCTGAGGCGCTGCACACCAACTCACATCTCACTGAGCTGATTATACTGACTGTCACTCACAGATAGAACAAAGATGCTTGTTTTAACATCTCTCACCATGATCCTCTTACTGCATTTCAAAATTTAGATCATAAAATAGATTAACTTTGTTTGCACTGTTTAAGTACACAGAAACACCCAATTTGTTCCACATGAACTTTTCTCATGCTGATATTTGATTACCATCTTTTTGTCGTACAAATAACGTGTCATTAAAAGTTTAATTTGATGAGACGTTTTCAGATAAGGTTGTTTTTCTTTCCGAGCTCAGGAATTACTTGTAAAAGAACCCCAGTGTTGTCTCATTGGGCTGTGAAATTAAATCACAGATAACGTGCTTCTGTTCAGTGATGCCACTTAGTTGTGCTAACAGCAGGAAAACATACTCCATCATCTTAAAATTTGTATAATAGTTGTATTTTGATGTGAGTGTTTCAAGCATTCTGGTGCTCGGGTCCTCTGTACTCGCCTCCTCCTCTGCACCACCAAATGCTGTTTGCAGAAACCCAATTTGCATACCAATTAATGAGATGCAGGACCATTTTCAATGAGCAGCCAGAGCTTGAGCACCTAACATTTTCTCTGTTCTCTCACATTTTTCCTCCTCTTCTTTTTGTCTGTATCTTTTTCATATCGTCCTCCTACCTTTTCTGTCCTTATCTGTCACGCTCACGCCTTCTTTTCTCCCCTGCATCCGTCCAATTAGAGCCAAGACCATTAGAAACACTGTATCGGTGAATCTGGAGCTCACAGCAGAGCAATGGAAGAAGAAGTATGAAAAGGAAAAAGAGAAGAACAGGTCAATGAAGGAGACTATTCAGCGACTTGAAGCTGAACTGAACTGCTGGAGGAACGGTAATATTTGTCACAGATCGAGCACGGCTCACATGAAATATAATTAACATCTTCTAGCTGGAAATTGTGAAAACTGGAGCTCAGACATTTGTATTTAATATCAGATCCAGTATGGTGCAGACTACTGAATGAACTGCAGTGTGACATTAGCAACAGTAAGGATTTTGTAGCCGAAAGCAAGGGTCAAAATAAAGCTTTAGCTGCAGTGTGGCGTCCCTGCAGCAGATGGGTGCCTTGCTTGAGGGTCAAATTGTTGCAGCTTGTCGCTGCTAAGCCTCAAACCCCCAAACTAAAGCTTTAAATGTTAACACATTACCCTCAGCTCTTGATCTCTACAGGATGAACTAAAATGATGAAATGTTTTTTTTTTTAAGAAAACAAATCTAGACGGTGCTGTGAATATTAAAGGAATATTAATATTAAAATGAAATATAATGATTATTAATATAAAATAAACCGTTGTGAAGGCAGTTTGACAAACAGTACAGTACACATCCCAGTTCTCGTCCTGTTTCTAACAGGAATGAATTTTTCACCAGCCTGCAGACATTACTTTTCATTCCACGTCAGTACAGACTTAACCTTATTTGATCTAATCTGAATACTTGTCAGTTGAGATATAGGAGGAAGGCAGCTATAACAGATTTGTTGGACCTGTGCCTAAAACACATAAACACTGTTTTCTGACCGTCTCGATTCCATTTTTCTAAAAACTTTTCTATCCGTGTAATTGGATTTCCCATCACATTGTACCGAAATAAGTCCATGTGGCTGAATTTATGTTGTATGAATCTTTATGTTTTAATACACTTTAGACCAGCAGGGCTCATCCCATTTTCAGAAAAGTCATTACTTAAAGAGGTTTTGTCATATGTCACCACACACACACACACACACACACACATATACATACATCTGTGTCAGTGTGTATACATGTTGTTATTCATGTGTCTATTTTCATCTGCTGGACTTTTCAAATGTCAGAGAGCTCTCAGAGGTTGTGATCAGTTGACATTCAAGTCATGAATCAAATTTGCTCTCTTGAAGACAACTCCCTCAACAGTTGACCTGAATTTAAATGCACTGTAACACATCTTCACTGAACATCCATCAGTGGAAATAATTTCTTTTTTTTATTGCCTCATCCTGTTTCTGTACTCCAGATTTCCATCCTCTCAATTTCACTCAGAATCTTCTGCTTTCAGTTTTTCGACTGATCATTTTGACGTTGTCCTGTGCTCTTCGCTGGTCAGAAAATCCCTCAGGTGGATGCTGTTGACTTCCACATTAAACTTAATTACCGAGCTCTTTAGTTGAGACTGGCTCAAAGAAAAAGAAACGGCTTCATCCAGTAAATTCTACTCAACTTGCATTCAGTTTGTATGGAGAGCACTTCATCAAGAAAGCCAACAAGTTAACACTAATTAGATGCTAAATTAGTTCAAATCAACGCAGTTCAGCTTATTTTAATGTAAAGACAAAAAAGCAACAGATTGTATTAGTAAATCTACCTTAAAGGATTGAAGATTTTAAAAAAGAGGAGCTGCCGAATAAACAATGCAGCATCATGAAACTGTATAAATAGCCCATTACTTCAGGTACACCGAATGCTCCAAGTGACAGGAGCTAAAATAGCGTGTTTCAGACAGTCAGACATAAAGCAGCTGAAGAGTGAATCACAAGAATGAACTCTGAAGGAAGCTTAGAAAAGAAATATGGAGTCAGTCTTCTTTTACTTTCTTCTTGTCATAAACATTTAAATTCTGAATGAGTGGAACAACCTTTAAAAACAATCCAGAGTGAGTCAGTCCAGTTTTCTGCCCTTTTCACGACCTTTTCAACACATTTTTTTATTTTATTGTACTAATACTCTAGAATTCTTCCATAAACAAAAACATTCCAACAACAAATGAATTTATGGGGTGTAACAAGAATATTTAAAGCTTAGATGTCGTGTTCTTCAGTAATGACAGGCTGCAGAATGTTGAAAAAGACGCCCCTTCATGACACTGGAATCTCTCAAACGTGATAATTTAATGCTTTCAGGAGTAAGTAAAGGACATGCTGAAGATTAACCCAGTAATTCCATTTTACTGAACATCCTTTGAGGTGCATTTGCATAATTTGTCCCTTGTTTCTAGGAGAAACTACGCTTGTGCTGGGTCAGCTGAGCGAAGGATCGGACGATGCCCCCTTCGTGCCTCTACACTCTGAGGAGCCGCCTCTTGAATTATGCAGCCCCTGCACACCATGCACTCCATGCACTCCCTGCAGCCCTTGCTCCATCTCCTCCTCCATTGTAGTTCACATCTCTGAGGAAGAACGGCAAAAATATGAGGAGGAGATTCGCAAACTTTACAAGCAGCTGGACGATAAGGTGAGGAGGATCATCTGTAAATGAATGCAGAGCTGATTACACACAGGGGCTGGGAATTCTAGAACAGCGTGCACATGTGCATACAAAGAGTTTATTATGCATGCATTATTCATAGGACTATTTAGTGAGTGACTAATGTGTAGTAGCACTCTTTAGGAAACAGTCACTGGGGGAAAAGCTGCTTTATTTTGAAAAGCTGTAGACATTTATTTATTTAACACATCATCTTGTTACACAGTTAGTATTCTCTGTGCTCATTGTGCTATATTAGTTGTTGTATTTTCTGTTTATTTAAGGATAGTTTGTTGAGCATGTTCACCACCATTTGATCTCAGTTTGATCCTCAAACTGTATTTAAAATATCAGATTTTATTTTAACCTGTAAAAATACTGCTGGAGCCAAGAGATGCTGAGATGTCAAGTATCTCTGCTGAATGTAAATAAACTGTATGTGCCTCGATCCCACTAAAGGATGATGAGATCAACCACCAAAGCCAGATGGTGGAGAAGCTGAAGAAGCAGATGCTCGACCAGGAGGAGGTAAAAGATCTTGGTTTTACATCCTTTCATCAGTATGGGTAAATGTCTCGTAACGGGCGGCACTTCCTGTAAATGTGACAGCAGCTTAAATAGAAGTCAGCAGTGAAAGCTTTACTTTCCTGCCCTTGAGATAAATGAGATGGAAAATCAACTTGTTCAGGTGCCAGAAAGCACTTGAGTGAAATATTTGTTTGTTAATTCATAGGTGTGTTTAGTCTAAGCGCAGTTTTAAATTGAATGTGTCAGTATAGATGCTCAGTTACAGCTAATTTGGAGAAAACTCCATCAGAGACACAACTGCAAAACATGCAGTTGATGCTCATTTTCTTGCACATCTATCAATCATGTTTTGTTTACTAAATGTTTTTTTATTGATTTGAAATGTGAGTCAGTGCATTTGGGATTTAACAGGAAACATCAACCTTATCAGATGCTTAAGAGAAGATTTGAATATTAAGGAATCAATTAAGAAGTAATAATGGACTGTATGTATTCATAACAAGTGTGAAACAACATGAAAAGCACATCGATTCATCTCTCGGACAAATTGTACCCTCAGTTTGTACCCAGCAGCTGTCATATCATATCCACAGCTGGACTCCTGATTGGTGCTTTTATACTTTCCTACTGCACCAAGTGTGCTTTAAAAAAATTCTAGTGCACACGTCCTTGCTGCTCTGCATATGATTTAAAAAAAAAAACACAGTTTTTGTAGTTCTCATGTCCCTGCAGCACAATGCATGTATTTTAAAAGAGAAATACTTTAGACTACACACATCCTTTATAATTTGCTCATCTATAGTACTTTTTTCTCTTATTTTACATTTCACATAACCCACAACTAAAGATATTTAAGATAAACGAACACATAACCAAAAAGGTAAGGGTGCAAAGGTAAGACATGCACACAAAAATAAACCCAATTCACATTCATTCATACTAATTCACCTCACAGAGTTTATTTACTTCAATTCAGACAATTAGCAGATGGCTCATTTTTGTATTAAATAAACTGTTATATATCAACCAAAATGACAAAGTTACAATTTGGCTGAGAGACCTGGAGTCAAAACATGGGAAATTGCTAAGAAAAGAAGAAATCATTTGCTAAATTTTTTTTTTTTTTTTCATATCTCATAATACTCCTGCTGTGAGTAGAATACACATAATAAGTAGCAAATCACAGACTGTGTATAGTAACAACCATTTGTTCAAAGAAAAGCAGTGTGTAAGTGTGAATATGAAGGAGGAGTTGCATCTACATTTAATGACACTCATTCAGGGAAATGACCCTCAGTGGGCTGCAGCAGAAGAGCAAAACACAAAAACACTGATAGTCTGTGATGCAGATTTTACAATGTTTATTTATCATTTACACCTGCATACAGGAGGGATTATATATACCAGAACATACACATCTCTTTTGACAAAGTCTTTTTCATGAAATGACTTATATTTAGCTAAATCTGTATTTTTTGCAGCTTTTAGCATCATCCAGGGGTGACAGTGAGAGGGTGCAGTCAGAGCTCAGCAGGCTGCAGACAGAGAATGAATGTGCTAAAGCCGAGGTGAAGGAGGTGCTTCAGGCGCTGGAGGAACTGGCAGTAAACTACGACCAGAAGAGCCTAGAGGTCGAGGAGAAAAGCATGCAGAACAAGCTCCTGGCTGAAGAACTCACAAAAAAGATGGTTAGTCAGATTTTAAAGTTGTTTGTTGTAAATGTGTCTCACCGCAAAGTTAAATGAATGTTGTAATACGACTTACAGGATTTAGATGTGACATTTTCCTCACCTGTTCTACTGTATGTTGAGTTACAGGTTTATTATGGAATTTAAGGGCTACAGAGTTAACTAGATTGACATGGAAGTGATGTATTTTTTGACATATGATGCCACCAGCAGCCATGAGCAGATCTGTGTTTGAAAAGTCTTAAAATACTCTGACAAATGGCACCAAGTCCAAAAATCTGAGAAGGCTGTTAACAGTAACCACAGAGCGGAACTCGCTCGACTCTTTCTGACAGCTTGTTTATGAATGAGAAGCAGTCAATGCTGCCAAAAATGAAATGTCTCCTAAAAATCTGTGCTGAGGTCAGTTTTCTCTGCACTCAGACGGGAGCTCGGCGTCGTGTACAACTCGTCACTAAAATAAATGAGGAGTTTATAGGTGAGCCGAAAAGAGCTGCTCAATGAGCCGGAGAGAGGTGTAACTCTCACGACTTGTTAAAATGCTTTTATTTCTATGGCATATGTCATGTGGAGCAGTAAAAATACTCCAGTGCATGCCAGTGCACAAGCCTTCCTCATGGAGTCAAACAGAAGTGCAGGTCCTTTTAAAAAGATAATCCACTAATGGGAGATAAGAGCGCTCCACCTGCAGTGAAATCTCATTGATCTTCACCCCTGATTATTAAAACCAGGACAGCAGTAAATGATGATTTTTTTTCCCCACATGTTATTTGTCATAGTATTTCATTGTGTCCCGTTGCATGTGTGCATTCCTGTTTGGGTAATATTTAGAGGCTGAGGCCTTTTTTTTTTCTATTCATCATTTCACGTAACACAATGTCTCCTTTTTAGTCTATTCAGCCGAGGTCTGTCACCGGGCAGCATATTTTCTCAGCGACGCCACGCAGCAGTCGGACTAAATGAGAAACTAAATACAAACAAGAATCCAATAAACGTCAATAGAAGAAAAGAGGTGGAACAATAATCACAGAACTCCAGCCTCACAGGGCTTTTATTCAACTTCATCCTCGATCTCTCGTCACTTTCTGCATCCCAGCAGTTTGGATCATGTTCAGTATTGCAGTATTCAGTATTGTATTCAGTATAGAACAGATTCACCATCTACTCTGTCCTCTCAGCTGTCTGTAGTTTAGAACGTCTGCTCTTCTTCTGCAGGAGGCCGTGTCATCACTCACTGTCAGTGTCAGTCATCTGCTCCTTCTAGCACCTTCTTTCATCCATCTGGCCACTCAAACCTCTTTCTATCAGTATGATTAACTGCATTCATTACTTCAATAGTCTTCAATGAGCATGTAAATAATCTGGATTCAGCTAAACTGAACATTTTTACTGACCCTTCATCATTTTACTTATGAATAAAGGAATTAGTTTTAGCAAATGATTTATTGCTGTTGCTTTTAAGTTAATGTTTTCATTGCAGTAGTGATAAAAGAAAGACAGCAAAGGTTTAGATTACTGGAAAGTTTGAAGATGAAATAAATCAAGTGTTTAAGGTAGATGGTAACAAAGATTACCAAATCCAAAGCATTCAGTCAGAAATGAGTATAGTCATTAGTGTTGACAAGTGTTGTATCTTTTTTGTATTTAAAACAGACAACAAACAGATAATCAGGTTTTCTGAAATGACAAATGAATTCCACATAGAAAAGACTAACAAGAGTCAAGAGGATGTAGATAATTTAACCACAGCCTTCACCCATCCAGAAACTCTGAACAAGCTGCCAGCTCATCTCAGAGCCCCACATGGAGACAAACAGCTATCCACACACACACACACACACACACACACACACACACACACACACACACACACACACACACACACACACACACACACACACACACACACACACACACACACACACACCCACACACACACACACACACACACACACACACACACAAGTGTGTTTTGGTATCCTTATGGGGACCGTCCATTGACTTCCATTGATTTTAGTAACTAGATTTATACCTAACCCAAACCCTTTTACTAACCTTAACCATTACTGATCTATAACTAACCCTAAGACTAACTAAAACTCTATTCACACCATACCTATAAACCTAACCCCTAACCCTAAAAAGGGGAGTCCCCCCCATGGGGACCAGGCTTCGGTCCCCACAAGAACCCTCGGACCCCAGAAAGATAGTAAAAGTCAGGAAACGGGTCCCCAGGAGGTCAGAAATACAAACCCACACACACACACACACACACACACACACACACACACTCCTAGGGCTAATTTAGAGTCTCTAATTAATCCAACAAGCATGTCTTTGGTCAGCGGGAGGAAGCTGGAGAACCCTGAGGGAACCTACGTGCACAGGAAGAACATGCAAACTCCATGCTAAGAGATCCTGACCCAGACTAAAACCCAGGACCTTCTTACTGCAACCCACTGTGCAGCCTTAGCTAAACAAATATACATATGATTAAATAAACTTCTTAAATCAATCTATTAGAGACATTTTCATAATAAAAATACTTATCACCATTTCTGTTTGTACTAATTATCATAAATAACAGCTGTTGTTCCTAAAGTTAGGAGTGATTTAAATCTGTTTTTGTTTGTTTTGTCTGAGCTGTTCAGATCTCAACATTATTTAGGTTTCAGCTGTTCAACAGTGGAAGTGAATTAAAGTGAGCGCCATCATTCAGTTTCCAGATTTCATGCTGCTCTGATTCTACTGAGCACTATTTCTGTTGTTTTATTGATTTTTTTTTTTTTTTACCATTTTATTTTTATTAGCCTTGTGGCTTTTGGTGATGTGACCAGACCATCTTTCAACATATAGCATATTCATAGCATGTTCATTTTTTTAGATACTTGATACCAGAAAATCAGAAATTCATTTAATTCTGAATCTTTTCTGCTACATTATTTTAAGGGAACGTGTGTGGTGAATAAATCTCGGGCTACGATGACTTGTGAAAGATAGTTTACAGCCTTTTTTTTACTTCTGACATCTTGCAAAAAAATATCTTTATGTGACTGATGTTGCATCTTGAAGCCGTTAAAGTTCCACCAAACGTAGTTTCATTTTGATTGACATGTTAATTAACCAAAAATAGTAAAACTTAAAACCACTTTTTGTTTTTCCTCACAATTTCTCACTTGATCCTCCACATATATCGCTCACTTCTCCTCTGATTTGTAGCAGCTCAAACAGCTCGATGTGATTAATTTAATGATTTAATATTATAGAAAATCAATTTTTTTGCTACATCTGACTACAAAACAGAAATATTTAAGTTCCCCATCTTAAGAATCAATTCAAATAATGCCTAAAAATCCCAGAAATATTAGTATGAAAATATAATGTTTGCTTGAACACCTTTGCTGGCTATGGTTTGGTTTAAACAAGCTGCATCTGTTTCATTCTACTTGGCAACTTTACACCTGGCACGTGTGTATTTTTTCTACCTCAACAGAAGGAAAAAGAGAGAGAGAGATGGCACCAGTATCAGGTGGTAGCTCAGTTGTGTTATGCATATTAAATTGTTTTTTTAAAGACAGAGATGTGCAGTTAAGGCTGGAGGAAACATGTCCCGTTTCTGCAGCAGCAGGATTGTCCTGGTTAATCCTGAAACTCCACTTAGTGAAGAAGAAAAATGTTTTATTAAGTTTTACTGGTGAAAAAAAGAGAAAGTACTAAAAACACAGTTTCAGATACACAACAGAATGAAACAAACATTATAGCAGACATATAATTATCATCCTATAGAAGACCTTCTTGATAATTATTCAAACATTTCCAGACTGACCACATAGAAAATTAATAACAAACGTGACCCTTTACATCTAACCTTATCATCTGATTGGAATTTTAGAAAAGTAAGTAGCATTACAGCAGAGGAGATGAATCATGTGGCAAACAGACAAGAGTTTCAAATGTAAAGAGGATAAAAATATGAGAAACCCGAAACACAGATTTCAAGTTTGTTACAGTTCAAAAACAACATGTGCTTAAAGGTGGTAAAGAGAATTTTGCCTTGAATGAGAAGATCCACGGGTGTTTGTATATTTTTGAGTAGTGCACATGCGTTTTAGAAAATGAAACGGGTTCGTTATCTATTGGCTACTTTATTTCAAGCCTTACCAGATCTATGATTTATGAATATTATAACTTTTTCTTTTGGAAACCATAAGTACAAGACCACTACAAGTTGATAAAATGATTTTAAATTGATGGAAATTGATAAAATTATGTAAATTTGAAATCTAAATTTGCTACAAAATCCTCTTTACCACCTTTAAGAGTTGGTGAATTTTAACAAATTGTAGCATTTATAGCTGTCATGAGTTTTAATATTCTGTTGTTTGTAAAGACTTCTGGCTTAGATTTTGATTTGAAAGGTTTTCCTACAGCTTTTAGTAATATAGCATTCATTAAGGGTGTGAATACTGCCTTTATTTTTGGGGGATTTTCAGGTAGAAACTATATCAATCCCCTATTTGTTCACTCCTTTGTCAGTTTTGTCTCTTTTTTTAATCTTATTGCTCTGCTTTTTTACCTTCATGTGTTCTCTCCTCAAATCTGCCTCTTCTTCCCTTACTTCCTTGTTTGCCTCCTTCTCTCCTTTGACAGACTCATCTCCTGGCTTTAGAAGCAGAGCTGACCCGTATTCAGGAAGTGAGCGGTCACCAAAGAAAACGGATCGCTGAAGTTCTGAACGGGCTCATGAAGGACCTGCGTGAGTTCAGCACCATCATAGGAAACAGGGAAATCAAGCTGGTGGGTAAAAGATTTAGAGTCTCTTTGTTTTCTCGTCACAAATCAAAAGCAAACATAAAAATTGAAAGGCTGAAAAAAACAACCACCTAACTTTTTTACTAGGACGGATGAGATAAGTAACGTTCATGAATAGTTTACAGACATCTGTTAAATTTAGATTGATGTTTATATGTCTTTCATCCTCTACAACCCAGTGCAGAACAAATGATGCTAAAAATCAAATGTTTATATGCACAAAGTCTTCGGTTTTCTCCCTTTCTGCGTCATTAATTTTCCAGTTATCTTTGAAACGCCACCGTTCAGTCCAGATCAAACATCAGCTCCACTCAACAGTCTTTCCTTCTTCATACTGTATTCATCTGCAGCCCGTGGAGATCACTGGTGCAATCGAGGAAGAGTTCACTCTGGCTTGTCTCTACATCAGTAAGATAAAGTCAGAGGTGAAGTCGATGGTGAAGCGCTGCCGCCATCTGGAGAACCTCCAGATGGAGTGCCAGCGCAAGATGGAGGAGACGAGCAGAGAGCTGTCATCGTGTCACCTCCTCATCGCACAGGTGAAAATTCAGACTCATAAATCAGCTGTTTGTTCCGAAAAAAAAAATGCAACTATACATCCGTCAGCACTGGACACATTTTTAAAAAGAGGAAAAGAAATAGTGAAAATCAGAAGACCATGTTATGAAACATCTAAGAGCAAAATATTTATTATTGAGTGTAGGTTTTTTAGAGATGCTTCTCTGATAAAGACCTAAATGCCTCATCACGTCATGTTTGTGGAGATTTAACTTCTTTTGCATGAAAAACTTTTTTCGCAGCCTGTTCTGACTTTAAAATAGGATGTGTTTTATATTCTGTCTGTGTATAATGTTGCCTGAAGCGGTCATAATGCAGATTTTTACTATCTTTGGTGTTTAAACTAAATTCCCTAATGAGTTCTTATCATGAATGTTTAATGTAAAACCATATTCATTCAGCTTGGTACTGAAATACCTCATCCTCGGAGTTGAATTCTCTTAGGTGGAGGTTTTCGCTCATCCACACACACTCATTCATTCTTGTTTTGACTTTCAGCATGAGGCAAAAATCCGCTCTCTGACGGAGTACACGCAGAACGTGGAGCTGAAGAAGAGACAGCTGGAGGACAGCTATGATTCTCTGACCGATGAGCTGACTAAGCTCCGAGCTCAAGGTACAGATGAGTAATAACTGAAGCCCAACGGTATTTCAGTTATTGCATTGAGTCAGTGTAGCAATAAAACAAACCTACCTTTTAAATAAAACTACAAATTCACAGAAAAGCCTGCAGATAACTGACAAAACAGTTTCCTGTTAACTGGTTTGGTTCATCAGTTTCGTGGAAATTTTGTAAAATACAAATGAAAACCAATGAAAATTTCTGCAGCTATTACATTTACATCATGATTGAGGTAGTCATATTGGAGTCAAAGGTTCCAGGATACACGTTAAATTTTATGTTCAATTTTTCTTTCATAAATGCCTCAAGAAAATGTTTTACATTGTTTGGATTTTGTTTCATTTACCCTGGAGTTTATATCATCAAGTCAGGATTAACAACAGTTCCTATTGATCATTTGAGATGTAATGGAAGTGAAAACAACAGTCATTAAGAATTATTTTTAATGCTTTTTCAAAAAACATCAAGAGTTTTAACAGCGTCAATACAGCTTTTGAATTCTGTATATGAAACTTTTTGAGGTGCGACCTGTGACCCAACAGGAAGTACTTGCACAGTTGCACAAAATCAACAAAAAAATATTATTAGGTTGACAAATATAGGCCAAATAATAATTCATGATGCTTAACTTATAAATGAGGTATTTTTTATGTAAAAAATTTAACGAAGTTCATTTTAAGAAGCTGTTTAAAAGAGCACATTTTAAGACTTTGACCTATGATGGTTATGTTTAAAAAACTTAAATGATACCGTGTGACATTTTGTGATCTTTTCTAAAAGGGCAATAAACCCATTTGTGTTAGAAATTATGATAAAACTCAGACTTGAGTTGCCGAAGGTCAAACGTTGCATCAAGATAATTAATTAACAAATGAAAATGTTTCCATCACTAAGGTGAACCTGTAAAATAAAAGCATCTTCCAGATTAAATCTACTTTGTTTTGCTTCAACAGATGGTTTCATCATGCCGCAGGTCTTTGTATCTTTTACAGAACCAGAACAGAAAGATTAATGGTACATCTGAATGTGTGCAGCCAACTGCAGATACACCCAGTGCACTGACACGGTTCACAAATCAGGCCAGAGGCAAAGCAAGTTGTTCCTCCCGTGGTGTCAAAGAGAAATGAATTCATTAACTGATGGATTTAAGAGTTTTAAATCAATGTTGTTCCTGCTCAACAAGCAGGCCATGTTGTCTTTAACCAAGTAGTCCATGTTGATCCGTCTGCCTGAAGCGACATGCTGAGCTCATTGATCACAGCAGCGAGTCCATATCAGGTTAGGTTATCATTTTTATCTTCTCCATGGTTTGACTTGGATCAGTCTGACCTCTATCAACATGAAGTACTTTTAATGCTGCAGTATCAGGTCAAAGTCAGCTGTTAGATCAATAAAGGTGTGTAACACTCCACGCAGTAAGAAGCTGTCGACCTCTTCTCGACTCATTAAACTGGTTTGTCTCATCCTCTGCCTTTTGTTTCAGAAAGCATTTCACAGTTGACCTGTGAGGAAAAATCTCTCCAGAACCCATGTGATATAAAGGTAACCATGACAACAGTAACAGCTGTTTAGTCTGTTTCGCCTTTTTATTACACCACATCAACACTAACTGCAGGTGTTTGTGTGCATGTTTATCTAAGTCCTGTCATTGTTCCATAGATGTTTTTCTCTTACTATTTACCAATTAAAGTGATTTATGTTACTCCGCCTCATCAATGTTTGTATGATCTTTGTTTATTTCCTTTTGATTCTTGCTGCTGATGCCTCAGATGGCTTTGGAGCAGCAGATGCAGTCCCACCGTGAGGCGCACAGCAAGCAGCTCGGCCGCCTTCGAGACGAGATCAACAAGAAGCAGAAGATCATCGATGACTTAACTGAGTCAGTGTTTCAGTGTAATTCTTCAGTCTCCCTGATACAAAATCAATACTTCAACGTAGACATTTTCAACCTGAAAACCCTATAAAAAGAGTATAAAGATAAATGTTCACTGGGTTTAAGAACAAGTTCATGTATCTAGTGTTATTAACTTTTAGTTAGCGCATTGCAGTGTTTCTATTGACAGACATTTAAACAAATATTCTTTAAAAAAGTGTTTCAAAATATATGCAACTCAAAAAATGTTATGTAGTTTTCAGCAGCTCCTGTGCTGCTGGAGATGCTGATGTTAAAACCCCAGTTTGCTGTCAACATGTTGAAATGTTGATCTTTTTTTAACTCATGCATTTCATAATGAATATATGGTTAAATGTTTTCTATTTGTTTTATATATGTATTTTAAAAGAAAGACATAAATGTTTCAAATGAAAGTATAATAAATTGTTAGTTGAATTATATTTAAAAATATTAAATGCATCAGACGAGTTGAGGGGGGATGAGATGAGTACCTGTGGGTGGGAGGAAACTACAGCGTAAGAGAAGTTTGGAGCTCAGCTGTTGCTGTACCTCAGCATGAGGAGCATCTGACCTGGTTCTGAAAAAATGAAAAAGAACATCTTTTTGCATGTACATGATGATAATATGCACCAAGCATGGCGGTCTGGGAGGAGACTAGTAGATAGACTGCAGACCCCCTTAAGGGATAGAAATGCATTCCCCATCTGGCCCAGGAGAACTTGTTAGCACCAGAGAAACAGATGTGAGGAATTCTTGTGTGAATGCACATTTGGAGCAGCTTTACTTATGCTGCTTGCACAGTTTAAATTTGATAAGCTGCTTGAAAACGGATGGATGTCAGTGAGGTAGAACACATTTGAAATGTACAGATTGGATATTTTTTGTTTAAACTCAGTGTGAACAAAATGTTTTTTTGTTAACATGACAGAATCAGACACTGAATAAAACCCAAACTCCAGCTAAAATTTAGAAAACAGTCACTGGCAGATGTTCACATTCTAGTAAATGTGCTCTTATTTTGAAAAGTGACCACACATTTGTAGTCTAATGTGAAATTTCAGTGCTTTAGATGGGATTTAATTACACCTTTAGGCCAATCAAGTAGCTTTATTGTCTGCCAAAATGCTTTGTGCAGAGCTGATGTGAATTTACAACGAAAAAAAAAAAGAATCCTACTCTGCATTTAGAAAATGTGCTTCTTCATCATTTTTGCAGCACACCACTGAGCCAGAACCATTTGTCTCAGACTCAGGACAGAACATTTATTTTATAATGAGATGCAAAAATGCTTGTCAGGCCAAAGTAAAGATTTTCATTCAGAAGAAGACTTTAATAAATCTATTTGTCATGGCATCAAGTAAAACGTTTGATTAATAACTTAATATTCAAATGTCGGCTTCATTTTAATAAAACGGTCCAGTCTAATACTACAGAGAGGCTGACTTGAATTTCAAGCTATTTTTGTATTTTAAAATTTTTGTGAAACAGTTCATTTGGTTACTTTCCAACAAGATCGATCCCAGTATTTTTGAAACATAAATTAATGTTAGTCATGTATCAGATATATGTACCTCTGTCGTCTCTAGCTGGTTCCAAGTGCAGCAGCTCGACTCATTACGGTGACTAAAAGGCATAAAATCATTTCCCTTATGCTTGTTCTCCTGCACTGGCTTAGAATCTGTATTGATTTTAAAATCTAGCTTCTCACCTTTAAAGCCTTAAATGGCTTTGCTCCTAAACACATCACAGACTTATTGATGTGGATTGTACCCTCCTGACCATGGAGATCCACATCCTGCTAATTGTTCCCAGGTCTCTGTCTTTGACAAAAGGGCTTCGAGCTTCAGCTTTAAAGAACTTTTGCCTCTTGAATTCCGACCCATCGCGTCTTCATCTGTCTTCAAAACCAAACTTAAAACTTTGGGAAACATTTTAGACATTGTTGTGTAATGAATATTCATTCAAATTCATCTACTTCTTTCTTATGAGCACATTTGTTTAAAAAAAAGTGCCATAAAATGATGAGATTGTTGTTAACATAATTAAATTTACTTAACAAGGTTTAATTTGGTGTTTTTTAAAGCTGTAACCAGAAGCAGCAGTTGGAATTGGAGCAACTGCGTAGCGACTTTGAGTGTCTCAGAAGTCAGGAGCATCACAGGAGCCGGCAGCTGGAGGAACTGACGTGAGTCTCGACTTTACTTTCCTGGCCATCTTTCAAACACCTCGCCATATGGAGGACTGGAGGCAAGCTGCCTCTTTCCATTCACGTCTTCCTTTTATTCTCAGCCATTTGTCTTTTTTAGTCCATTTATTATCCCCTCACTTTTTTTTTTAGCTCTGTTAGTCTTTTTACAGTCTGTGACTCTTTAAACTGTTTTAACCTTTTTCTTTTTGGCAGAGCTTTCATGGTCCGTTTCTTCCTGTCTGATTCTTTTTGCATCTCCATTAGACTTTCCTTCAATAAAGTAGCAGCTGGCTGCCAAAGCCTTCTTTCTTCACTGACCTTTGCAGCATTTTGCATCAGATGGCAGATGGGTAACACCCATACGAGCAGCCAGTTGATCTCCTTTGTTCTTTAGTCATGAATTATTCTAGTGTGAATGAGGTAATCATTTGGGGAAGGAGAAGTTCAGATTTCAATCTTTCTCTCTGGTTATCTGTCTGTCTGTAGGTTTCTCTGTGAGCGACATGAGCAGTCAAAGCAGGACCTCAAAGGCCTGGAGGAGACTGTCGTGAGTTGTTATTTACTGTCACAGTGTATCCAGCTCCCTCAGGAGCTGCAGATCCTCCAAATAATTGCCCTAATTGTTCCGTCCCCTTGTAGGCACGAGAGCTCCACACCCTACACAACCTCCGCAAACTGTTTGTCCAAGACCTCACGACTCGAGTCAGAAAAGTAAGTCAAACTGCAGATAAAAGTCCCAACATCTTTCCAGTAAGTGAATTCTCAAAAGCAATCTGTTTATGCACTGATTTGTTTTTCTGTTGAAAGAGTGCAGGCATGGCGCCTAATGATACTGGAGGATTTCTCACCCAAAAACAAAAGATCTCCTTTCTGGAAAACAACTTGGAGCAGCTTACAAAGGTTCACAAACAGGTAACACAAGCAGCTCTGATAACACTTTTCTTTTGATCTTCAAAATACATGCATAAATGCACTGTGTTGAGAAATGACTGGGCCTGATACGATATGAGAGGAAGACAAAAATGAAATTAAAACATTCTATAGAGCGCATAATTTGTTTCTGCTCTCCTATAATTAAATGCAGCATCAATCTAATGGCCGTAACTTCATGAATTTGTCCTTGAAAAGATGTTTGATCCTAATACTTTGAAGGAAAAGAAGGCATGTTGCATAATCTTGATGAAAACAATAGAACCCATTTTCAAGTAGGTGAGACAAACACTTTCATTATTTGTCTCATTTACACAAACACATTGAAAAAGATTGGACTTCAGCACACGCATGCTGTACATCTTGTTTTAATATTCCTAAATGGACCATTGCAGCAAAATCAGTGTTGATGTGCTAAATGTTTGCAGACTGGCACATATTCAGGGGCAGGCAGTTTGGTAAAAGCTGCACTGCAGCAGTTTGTCAGGCTGAAAACCAATCCTAAAGCGGTTGCTGGGGGTCTCAATCCCATCCACTACCTGCTGTTACTGTGGGAATGAAAAAAAAACATGGTCATAAATCAGCATGCTCTCTTAGGGACATGATAAGACTTTCAAAGACACAGTGGGACGGTGCATCATGGTTACAAGTTGCAGTTTTAATCCCTTGTCTCTCCATCTATCTGCACTCACACAACAGTCATGATTTATTCTGTGATATCACTCACTTTATTTTGGAGTCTTCCTTCTTTTCTAACCATCAAACAGTAAAGTGGTGCAGCTGTGTCTTGAGGTCAATATATTGAATCCATGAATGTTTTGCCTGTTAGATAAATGTGCCTGCATGTAGAAGCCTCAGCTCTCGTGTTCGGATTCTCTGCAGGATATAGATTAGTGTGCATGATCACGTCCCGGCAGAATGTCATTGTTTAAGGTGCTCAGTCATTACCACTCCCTCTTCCGAGAAACACGCAAAGTGCAGAAATTGAAATTCAGAAAATGTTCGCATAGATTTTACTTCATGGAGTAAGAAAATAAATACATCCACTAAGTACAGACAATCGCTTCCTGTTTTACATTCAGTCAGATGACCTTTCTAAATGTTTTGAAAAAGTGTTTGTTAAAAATGGCCGCTGCCTGAATGACTGATAGCTGCTTGAAACTTTTTTTAAAAGGACGAGAAGCAAAGACGCAGCAGTCTATTTTACAGGAGAAAAGTCCAAAATGAGCCAAGATCTCACCAAGAGTTGCTGGAAATCAAGACCAACATTCATCAGTGTGGAAGATTAATGGTTTCCCATTATAGAAGAGGAGCTATACATTGAATTGCTGAAGAGGCAGCCAGGTGACCAGGTGACAACACATGGAAAATTGTGTGCTAGGAAATAAAAATGAGGCCAAAGAACCAGAAGCCCAGTGAGGCTTAAAGCTAACCCACACAGACTGACCATGTCATCACTTTTTCTTACCAATATCTGTGTCCTTGGAAAACAAAATGGATTCTTTACCGCTGAAATTCCGCTCCCAGCCAGCGTGAAGCAAGAGACTGATTTTCTATAGCTTTAAACTCGTCTATCAGCAGTGAGTCTCTGAATGGTTCGAGATCTTATATACCGATACTTCTTCTCCTGGTTTTGTTTAATCTTTTGTCATCTGGAAGGAAACATCAAAACAGGAACTATTAGAATGTGCAACACCTGAATTCCTCAGGCAAGGAGGCTGCTAAACTCCTGCTAAAACATTATTTTATTTTAGCATTGTTTTTTAATTTGTTACTTGTCGTGAGTTTGCAGTCGTGTTATTAACTCATTAAAGAAATCTTGCTGAAATGTAGACGTGAAAGTTAAAAGGATGCATTTAAACTGCTAAAAACACTTGCATGTGTCCACAGCTGTTAGAAATACCTTTAAAACCCTAGAATTTTATTTATAAATGAATCACACTTTGCAAATATAATTGCAATAAAGCCTTTCTAGTTGCTCAAAATTCAAGTGGCTCAGTGCTCAGTAAGAATTTTGGAGTGCTCCTCTTCACAGAAATCTGTCAGCTCAGTAATTTTCAAAGGATGTCTGGTGTGAAAGGAGGTCATTCCACAGTTTACCTACTGGATTTTACGTGTTAAATCACTGATATTATCATGTAGGAGCCTTGGTAATCGTGGGAATTAGTTTTTCCTTCAGAGTCAGTTAACACTTAAATTGATATCAGACCATGTTTCAGGATTTTTTCATTTGAACTTATTTTTATAGACTTTATTTAACCAGGAAAAAGTCTTACGGAGATTAAAATCTTATTCCAGGAGAAACATGACAACTTAGTTTTCTTCTTCCTACTCCCTTTCAGGTATCGGTAATTGTAAATTTCATGTGTATATATGTTTGAGACGTCATCAACATTGTTATGACATAACATTGTGTGGCTATTTATATTGCCTGAAAAAAATAAAAAACTTCATCATCATCAAAAAAAAACAAAAAAAAAACATGAAAACTTGCAAACTTACAACCAACTAGGTACAATAAATAAAGACGTAAGAACAACACTGTTAGGTTTGCAGGTTGTTAGGTGGACCCAAGTGCAGGGAAGAGACTCAAACAGTACTATGCTTAAAAAGTGTGAAATTTAATAAGGAAAAAGAAAAAAACAGCTGACGGGGCAGCAAAACAGAACTTACAGGGACAAACGAAGGAACCAGACGAGAACAGAGATGATGGCGATAATCCACAATTGATAATCCATAAACGTTGACGGAGGTAACAAGAAGAAACTGACAGACACACGCTACTAAAATACAAACTGAACTCATTAACTAAACAAGAAACACCTGGATGGAAAAACACTGAACTGAGGAGCACAATCAAGACACCAGACACATGGGGAAAGAAACAGGAAGTAAGGTCAATGCCAAAGTAAACGCAAAACTGGAAACAAGTACAAGGACAAAATAAAAGCTGAACCTAAAGACAGGGGGATAAGACAGACTAAACATGGAACCACGAGGAGCTAAAGAAACAACTGACACAAAATCACAGATAATAACAGATAATAAGATGGAATAAAAATACTACAAGAAATCAAAACTAAACATACAAAACCCAAGACCTGACAAACATCAAAAATAATCACACAGACCAAGAAAATTATTCTTCCACTCCTTTGAAATTTACTTAAACTTTCCCAGCATCACCCATTTCTGATGTTTTCATGTCATTTTAAATGTATTCCAGGTAACACGAGTCACATTTTCAAAAGCTTTTTACCCTCTTGTTGTGACTCTGATCACAGATATTTGTAACATTTTTTTAGATAGTTGGCTTTACTAATTGTAGTATTTACACATATAGCCACACAGATCCGAAGTACCAGCACAAGTAGAGGTTTGTGTATAAGAATCAACCAATAGGAGAGTCTGCAGACATACAAATATGGTCATTTTGCAGCAACATATAAAGAACAATAATGTACATAATTTCACAGCCAGTAATAAAATATAAGGCAGAATGTTCACATGTGAAATCTAATTGCTTATGTGTTTTAGATGAGTTAGTTTCATGTACAATCATCATATATAATATCTTTTCAGGACACGTGCTGTTCTTTTAGCTGCATGGTGGTGCAGTAGGTTGCACCATTGCCTTGTTGCAAGAAGGTCCTGGATTCTAAACCAGGCTGGAACCTTTCTGCATGGAGTTTGCATGTTCTCCATGTGCATGTGTGTGTGTTTTCTCCAGGGACTCTGGTTTCCTCCCACAGACCAAATATAATTTTTCCAATTTTTTGTCTGTATGTGGTCCTGTGATGGACTGGCGACCTGTCCAGGTGTAACGCCACCTCTCACCCAATGACAGCTGGAGATAGATACCAGCTCCTCGTGACCCTGAACAGGAATAAGCAGGTTTAGATAATGACATGTTTTTTTTTTTGGTGTGTTACAGCTGGTACGTGACAATGCAGATCTTCGCTGTGAGCTTCCGAAACTGGAGAAACGTCTTCGCTCTACGGCTGAGCGAGTCAAAGCGCTGGAAGGTGCACTGAAGGAAGCAAAGGAGGGAGCCATGAAAGACCGCCAACGCTACGAACAGGAAGTGGAGCGAATCAAAGATGTAATGAGGACGCGCAATCCTTTCCGTCGTCCCCACAGTGCACAGATAGGTAACACAAACATCCTGTTCATATGATCAGCTGATTGTATAGGAAAACACCCTCTATGAGCGAGACACTATACTGATATGTTCCTTTAAATGTTTCCTCATTGAATACATTTTCATAACAAATAATTATCTTTTGGTCTGATAAAACAGGCAATGACCAGTTGCATTATTTGAATATTATATTTTATTTTATGCTGTGAAAGAATTTAACCAGAATTAAATCCCAGAAGTCCTTTTGTTTTGGCCCTTGAATCTATAAAACAGGAAAATAAGAAAACTACAAGCGTCTTCACAGATCACTGGATTTATAATCTAGCTAGAATTTAAAAGAAACACGGTTATTTAAGAAATATAGTGATTAGAAAAGTCTAGTAGAAAATATTGCCTACTCCTCAAAACCAAAAATCATTTTCTCTCTCTAAAAATCTTAATACTGTAATTTGTTCATTGAATTTTAAAAATAAACAAAAGTTGTATTTTTAAAAAAACAATCCAGTATGGATATCTGTGTTTTCAATTAATTCTTGTAAAATAAATCTGTAAATAATAATGAATAAACTAATAAAAAAAAACATAAATACATTCAAACAGTTCCCTTTTCTCTTAAAATATTTACACATACATTTTGGTATTATGTTTGAAAAAAAAATAGAAGGTATCAGTAAAATAACATCGCTTTTTTTAGACATAAATTAAAAATTAATTAATTAATTAAAACTTGGTTTCACATCACTCTGAGGGAAGTTTAATCCAGATTAGTTAGTTAAATTAAATAAAATTCTGGCTCCTTCGATACATGTTAGTATTAACATGTAAAACTTTTGTTTCACAGGCTTTCAACTTTCATCTCCTTCACATCTGAGATTTCACCTCCTTTGCTGATGCAACCGTTCATTTCATGTCCTCGCTGTAGCGTTACCACATCCACACCCCGGTTTCCTCTCCCTCCACTCTTCCTCCATCACATCACTATAGCTTGTTGTATTGTGTTGCAGTTTTTGCCGAAGCACCTTAAATTCAGAGATGAAAGCTCATAAAACACGTACAGTACATTTCAGCTGTGTTGTTTTAGTTTATATGCAACGGACAGGATGCACCAAGATCTAGTGATAATTGAAAGCTAAAATATGTTCATGCTTGAAGGGGTTCAGCAGTCTGGTGGAATATGATTCACACAGAGAGCATCATCTTTTGAAAAAGAATGTCAATTCTCAGAGAAAAGCAGTGTAATCCATTCTGATCACCAGAAACGATAGGAGATGAGATGAGAGGCACGTATGCTGCTGCTGCTATGAGAAAATGAGATATTGATTTATGTGTGAGTTTTTAAAATGATGGTTTTCATTACAGGGTTGTACAAATCCAATTAAATATAACTGGGAGACTTTGCTGCTAATTAAAACGTTCACATTATTCCAGACACATTAAAAACTTTGTCTTATTTTTCATTAAGTTACAGTTTGTTCAATCAGTGAATCATTTCTCTGTCTCTTCCAGCCAAGCCCATACGTCCGGGTCACTACCCGCTCTGCTCCCCCATCAACCCTTTCTTTATCCGAGGTTACAACGACAGCCCCGTTCCTTTCTGCAACGCCGTTTTCCTTAACAAAAACAACCAACGAGCAGCATCTCCGCCAGCTGCAGATTCCCAAGCCAGGTTACCCGAGTCCGACTCCAACCAGAACTGCCCTGCGGAGCAAGTTAACCCACAAAACAAAGACACACACGACAGTGACGATCAGAACAACATGTAAGTGATGAAGGAGGTTTGGTCACATATTGTGAGTTTCTGCTCTCTGGTTTTAATGGCTGACCAAAAAAAAAACGTTTTGATGCTTTAATTTGAATCTGGACACAAAATGAGATTGACAAAATATCTGTATCCAGTTTTCTCTAGTGCTTTCAGGCCGACATGATTGGCAATAAAAAAATAACACGCCATTAACACTTTAGAGCATGACACATCATGATATATTTAAATCATTGGGAAATTAAAGGTCTACAGAAGACATTTTGGACAAGCTGAATAGAGATTTAAATCATTGAATCAGGAGTGTTTGAGCAGGAAAACAACTGAAACATGCAGGATTTTGGCCCTTGAGGACCAAGATGGGACAACTGTGGTTTAGTTTAGGTGACAGAAATTTAACATTTCTCATATAAACATTCTATTTTTTCTTGAAGGTTTTCAAGAAATAAAAGTTAATTAAATTTTTTTTTTACTTCAACTCAACTCAAAGTATTCTTACTACTCTTTTTTCAGTCTTTAACCTTTTATTTGACTTCTGACATTGTGGTTTAACAAGAAAATTTAACTCAAGGTTCAGTTTCTGGAGCCTTCATCCTCAGATGAGCAATGAGGTTGTCATGGCAACCCTTCGACAATAAAGACACAGTTGAAATCTCTGTATAACATCTTATAAGCTGACTTTAGGATTTACAATTCTTTAGAATATTTTTGTAGATAATGATTTAGAAAGCGTGTGATGTCACACATCACTGGTTTATATATTTTCTCACTGAGAGTTATTTCAAATTTACTGTTTCTGGATCGTAACCTGTGTTGCAACTCTGATATGAGTGTTGGATATTTTTAGGCTTCCAGTTGAACCAGTGAACCAAGCGGGGAAGTCTTCAGAGATGCTCGATTCAGAAAACGGTGAGACTCGTACAGATGACGTGATGTTACAACCCTGACCAGCAGGGGAACATTCATTCACTTTTATGAGTGTCATTTGGTGACACCCATTCTTCTTTCACACCTGTGTTTAAACACTTTTAGTTTGAGAGCTCAGGCTGTTAAACAGGTTTAAAGCAGCTGCCCTGCTGCTATTATTACAACCCAATTCTTTGAACTTTGATCGAGTAACATCCTAATACAGTTAAACTGTCAGTTTGGTTAAAATCTTGAATGTTTTTGATGTAGGTCCGACCCGCTTTGCATAAAATCTACAAGATACAGGCTGTGGAGTTGTACCATGAATCTGCAGCTGGGAGATTTTCTTCATTTTCTCCAGTTTAGTTGTGTGTTATCAGCGACAGACTCTGGAGGAGACAGATTAGGATTGCAGTGTCATTACTCAGACAAGCTGTACGCTCAGCTCAGCCTCTGACCTACTGATGACAGTAGTTGAGTTGTGCAACAACATCACACCTCTTTGATTCACCAGGAATATCAATATAAGTCACAAACAGGGTTGGAGCCAATTTATCATCATGCTGCATGTGTTAATACCTTTTATTAAATATCAGATGTGACTGCTGATGTCCTCAAAACCCTGTTTGGATTTAATCAGACTGATTTTAGCTCTTCACTGTGTAAAAACAGCTAAAGGAGTTTATTTTCAGTTCAATTTGTTTACCAGGTCAAACCTCTGAGGCCACAATTCCTCATTCCTCCTGAGCAATTTCCACTTTTTTTACTCAGTGTCATGAATTTCAATAAGACCTTGTGGGAAAATGTTTTTCTCGAAGCCAAATGGATCTGCCAGGGCTGCACCCCAAATTTTCTATTTGCTTTTCTTTCTCAGTCTGTTTGGTGGAGCCTTGACAACAGATATTCCCGATAGTGTAAGATTTTTTATTACCTGTCACGATGCTTTGTTGTTTTTTGTTTTATCTTTACTCCCAAACTGAACAGTCTTATAAAGCGGTCGAGCATGTGGTCTCATCAAGCTGCACACAAATCAAATTAACTCGCCTGCGTGCGCAACAGCAGATAGATTTTTTTTCCTCAGGAAACAGCTGAAGTTTCCTTTTATGTCCGGTTGTCAATATGTTGTGTCACACAGAAAACCCAGTGAATATTGTGTGAAATAAATCTTTGTCAGCACAGCTCAGTGAGAACGGGCCTCAGAGGATTGTAGTGATGCTAGAACCAGATGCCAGGACTCGAGGGAAGATGAAAGATGAATTCACACATAAAACAGAATGTAAATATGTTCTAGGATCTACAAAAACAAAACAACCGAGTCCCATTTTTTAACTTAAGTGCTGTTCTGATGGAACAGACATGCTTTTAATGAACATGTAATGAAACACACTCAGTGGATGGAAGTTTTTATAACCTTTGGCACATCTGGTTTGTGTGGTATCTGCTGTGTGTGAGTAATGTGATTTCACACATTAAAGACAAAAAATAAGGATTTTAGACTCCTCGTATTCATTGTCATTCATTGTCACATTGTTTTTTATTAGATTATAACATTAGAAGTCTCCTGGTCAGGATCAGAAAATCAAGGTGGTGTTTGCTTTAAAACTAGAGGTGGGAAAAATGATCGATTCTAAGATGCATCGCGATTCGGCCGTGCACGATTCTGCATCGATGCAGCATGTGACATAATCGTGATTCCCACTCAATCCAGGTTCTCAAGTGTCCTTGTCTTTAAGCTGCTAAAAATGTTTTATCCAGCACACTTTGAATGAAAAACAAGGAATTGTTTTATTTGAATATTTGCACTTTTAAATGGACAGGCTAAGCCAGTGCTATTTGTTTTGGTATACTACATGTGAAATGTAGAATACTGTCTTATAGCTGCTGTTCTGAAAATTTTATTTTTTATACATACATTTTTTTTATTTAAGTAATAGGCAGCACACTTTAAAAATGGTCGTTCACTTCAGTGGAAAGATTTATGTTTTGTCAGGTATACCGTAATAAAAAAGAATTCAAAACAAAATCCGACTGCTTGTTGTAAGTTATTGAAAAATTGAGTGCGAAGAATCGTGATGTATTGCAGAATTAAATCGAATCTTTAGGCAGATAATCGGATCGAATCGTGAGGCAGGTAGAGATGCACACCTCTATTTAAAACAGACGCCCAGCTGAACCCA
Organism: Pachypanchax playfairii; assembly: GCA_006937955.1. NCBI lineage: Eukaryota > Metazoa > Chordata > Actinopteri > Cyprinodontiformes > Aplocheilidae > Pachypanchax > Pachypanchax playfairii. The sequence goes on along the minus strand of SSNP01000003.1, from coordinate 4,067,991 downwards.
CTTTACTTTTACTAAATTTTCAAAAAACAAANAAGTCTCCTGGTCAGGATCAGAAAATCAAGGTGGTGTTTGCTTTAAAACTAGAGGTGGGAAAAATGATCGATTCTAAGATGCATCGCGATTCGGCCGTGCACGATTCTGCATCGATGCAGCATGTGACATAATCGTGATTCCCACTCAATCCAGGTTCTCAAGTGTCCTTGTCTTTAAGCTGCTAAAAATGTTTTATCCAGCACACTTTGAATGAAAAACAAGGAATTGTTTTATTTGAATATTTGCACTTTTAAATGGACAGGCTAAGCCTATGCTATTTGTTTTGGTATACTACATGTGAAATGTAGAATACTGTCTTATAGCTGCTGTTCTGAAAATTTTATTTTTTATACATACATTTTTTTTATTTAAGTAATAGGCAGCACACTTTAAAAATGGTCGTCGGAAAGATTTATGTTTTGTCAGGTATACCGTAATAAAAAAGAATTCAAAACAAAATCCGACTGCTTGTTGTAAGTTATTGAAAAATTGAGTGCGAAGAATCGTGATGTATTGCAGAATTAAATCGAATCTTTAGGCAGATAATCGGATCGAATCGTGAGGCAGGTAGAGATGCACACCTCTATTTAAAACAGACGCCCAGCTGAACCCACTTTACTTTTACTAAATTTTCAAAAAACAAAAGTGAATTTTACACTCAAACAATGACACTGTCCTGATCCTTCGCTGTAGTCTCCATCAAACTGAATGTCATTTACTGTCATATCGACCCAGAAACGTGAAAAACATGAAGAACTAACATGAAAAATGTGCTGTTTGTAAAGTACTGTCAAATTTTTTAAAGTACCATCTGTACTGAGAATGTATTTAAGCAGTATATAATCTGTGATCAGCTCTAATGACCCTAAATAAATGTGTCTTCTTTACATTCTTTCCCACATTTATGGACATGAAAATATTGAACTTTTTATTCAAACATCTCTTTATGTTTTTTACTTTGTTTTGTTGGTTTTCTTGTTTGATGAGTTCATCCGTTATGTGAAATGATTCCCACAGCAGCTTGTTGTAAAGCTCTCTATCTTCACAGGCTTTGAGATCTTATGATTAAACCCATAATCAACTCCTTAATTTGACTGTTTTTTAACATCTCCAATCCTGTTCTGTGTCCTTACTCACTCTTTCTGTCCACAGGAAACACCACAGATATCAATGACAACAGGTAAGAAGTGTGTTTCTTTTTCTTAGCTATAAATCAGCTGCTGTGGTGAGTGAGACAATGTTTAGCCAAAAATAATTCACAGTAAATCAGTATATTTTGCAACAATCAGTAATTTAAAAAAAGGCCATATTTTACTTGGATGCACTAATAGCACTATGAGGAACGTGCACATTAACAGCAGTGATTTGCTTCTCTCATTGTTGTCTCTCTGCTCCATCGCTGCCCCCTTGTTGTTGACGCTGCTACTGCTGCTGCTGCTGCTGCTGATTAGCACGTGTCTGAATGTGAACTCTGTGTCCAGAACTGATGTCTGTGACAATCAGGACAAACTCCACAAGCTGAAGCCCAAAGCTTCAGCCAGCTAATGTGCCTGAGCAGGTAAGGACACAAAAACACGGAGAAAATCTTTAATTAAAGCCTGTTTTTGTTGCAGTACATGAATCACAAAGCAAGAATGAATCAAGAACCACGTTGTGACAACCAAAATGTTATGCAGACTTGTCATTTACATGCAAACGATAGAAATGTTAAATACTTTATGTGCAAAAATGTTTGTTTAGCCTTCAGGACTCTTAAGTTTTATTGGATTTCTTTTTTTCAGTTAATGGAACTTGTCCATGTTAAATGAAAAGTTGTCTACATGTCCAAATAGGCTTCTGGGCATTAACAAAAAAAAATATTATGCTGAAAGTGCAATATTATTACTATACGATTGTAATATTACCAGCAAAATACTAGCTGGTTTTATATTTACTGATTAAATATATAGTTAGAACAAATTTACTGGGTTTCAAATTGTCTGTTTTGGATTTTTTTTCAACTGGAACTCTGTCTGCAGCCAAAGAGGAATGACCAAAATAACACCTAACAAACGGTGCCTGCATGTTATCAATACTTTTTAAAACTATTTCTGAATCTCAATCCTGGGATTAAAGTTGCACAAAGATTTGATTTTTAAAACTAATGTAGTAATAATTAAGTTTCAGCTTCATTTTTGCGAAAGTAGTTTCATGATATTGATCCTGCAAACTGCACCGAAGCTGCTAAAAGTTACCGAAATCTGCTTCAACTTTTCCAATGGCTAAATTTGGGCAATTCCCAAATATTGCTAACTCCCAGTAAAAATACAGACATAAGCTGACATGTTCCTTCTTGCAGTGTTGGTGTGACTCGCAGGCTGTCTCTTCTTTTCTACCTTGTTTTTCTCACCATTGTTTTTCTCAGCTGTGTCTGACTGTCACTCTTCTGCTGTTTCCGTGTATGTGACTGTTTCTCTGCAGACAGACGAGTTTGTCGAGGCCGCCTCTGTAAATCTGCATGCGGACGATCTCCTTCGTTCCAGAAAAACTTTTGTTCTCTCCCGTCTTCACCAGCTGTAAACAGTCCTCGTGTGTCTCGTTTAAAACGTACGCTTGCTCTTCTCTGATCCTTCTCTTTTCTTTGTTGGGTGTTTGTGGGTAACAGTTTGGCAAGCTCTGCATCTTCAATACATGAAAACCTGCACCTGCACTCTGTCCCCATGACTTGAAACACAAAAAGGGACCAAAAATAGAGAGCTGTGGCAGCCACTGGGAAGTACTGCCTGGTATGAGACATAAAACTAGTGCAGACTGGAGCGACAAGTCAATCAATATGATTTACCTGAAAATATGAAGTTAAAATGTCTAAAACAACATGCAAACAGTGTGATTCTGTACTCATTTCACTCATATTTATACTTTACAGCATGTTTATTTTTGATAGTATTCCTACAAATCTTTTTTTTAAGAATACTTAAACCCTGGCAAGGGTTTATTTAAAATGTAACAGTTCCAGCATCAACAAAGTTGTGTCTGAGTCGAAATTCTGTAAATGTTAAATATATGAGAAAGAAATAGGAAGATTTTTGTGGATAGTTTCCATTCAAAGGCCTGAAACTATAATTAGTCAAAACTGTTGATTGAACTCAACATGAGAATTTCCTCTAAAATCCTTCAACACAAAAGAAAAGTGTAACAGGTTCCCTAAAGCATCTGTTGAAGATCTCTGTTCCTTAAAATATGGATCTAATGTTACTAAAATAGTCGCTAAATTACGTTAAAGCACAACTTCTAAAACTTAAACTGTGACACATTTTTAATCTTAATGTTTTGTCTTGTTTTCACACCTCAGACACTTTCAGACTGTTGCTCCAAATCATTTACTTCAACTAAAGTGAAAGTAAATTTCATGTGAATGATGAGTAAAAACATAAAGTCTGATTGTTTAACAGGACTCGCTTGTTGTGTATCTGTGAAGAGACTGTGAAGCTGTAAATCATCCCCGCCTGCCATGGATTGTGTGTGAAATCTCATTTCATCCAGAAGCATGGCAAAGTGGAAAAAAATATGTAGCAACTATTTTTATACTCATATATTTAGTTAGAAATAAATATATACATATATTATTATTATTTTTATTTGCTCTGTATGAAATGCTATTTGCTATTTATTTTTTCTTCAAAGAATGGGAATTATTTGCAAGTTGTTTAAATGTAAACTTGTTTTTTTTTGACAAGGACTTCAGACTTTCAGTGTTTTGAATGTGTGCTGCTGCAACATGGTTTTATTTAAGAAATGATGAGTAATCCTGCATTTTTAAAATGCATTTGTTGCTTATGTGTCAAACCAAAGCTGTTAGCATAGCATGCTATTCAAAGAGGATCTTGTTCTGTACCTGTAGGCTCAGTTGGACACGTGACATAGAGGTTACTGCAGGTTATCACCAGTTAGAGCCCCGTCACACACGCTGAGATACAACATCTCATCCACCAGTGCCAGTGAGTTTTTTGACCTTTGAGAATACAGATAAGTTTTAGTTCCTGTTGTGGGTGCAGTTAGTGATATCTGAGCTGATAAGTTGTTCGACTCTGTCTGTTGTCACACTCTGATGGTTCATCTCATCGTATTCTCTCTGTCCTGATTAGACAGTCAGGATGAGAAGGTCGAGGGTGGCCATGGAGGAAGTTAGCGTGAGATCTGAGAGGAACAAACGATGTCTCAGAAACCGTTCTGTGTTTTGAGTGGCTGGTATCCTTCAAATAACCAATTCTCACAAACAGCAGCTTGGAGAATGACAAAGGAAGTTATATCATGAGACTGATGAGCGCACGACGCCAATGAAATCTGACTGAGTTCAACAAACTGCATTCACAATGTCTCAAAACGTGTTCAAGGGTTCTCGGTTTTCTTCTTTAAGCCGTAGGGCCTCGTAGCTCCTCGTGCCCATCTCGTTCCTGATATTTTGAACAAATTACAAACATTTTAGACAAATTTTCTCTCAGAACAATTGCAGATTTGTCTCCAATGTCAGGAGTCAGAAAGTTTGATAAACATGTAATAACTTGAGGAGGGTTTGGTGACCTCTGTTGCAACTGATCAGACACAAAAGAATCAGACTTTCCAAGTGTGACAACATTTTTATCTAAACGTCAATAAATTGTTTGACATAATTAAGCCAATTTATGGTAATATTCTCTGTGCACAAGTTCCTTAAGTACCAGTCAGTGTGATTCCAGCTGAAAATGTACATATTTTCTTGAACTAGTTACCAACAGTCAGGGCACAGTGAGACACGGCATCACTTTGGAGAAATTTGCACATTAAAAACAAACACATTTATGTTTGAGAAGTATCAAACAACAAGAAATTTGAACAGGAAGATCATTTATTTCCTTGTACATGCTGTTTATGTAGTAGCACTTCCTCTGTTTTAGTAAAAGGTCAAAGTTTATTATATTGAACCTGACAGGAACACTGGCTGCATACAATCTCTGTTTGGACCAATAAATGCAGATTTTATTTCTTTATTTGATTTTTGTTTTGACTCTCCTACAGTAATTGTAACCAAGGGGTAAATTATATGATGTTGTGTCCTGAATATGCAGAAGTAGCACAGCAGGAATTGTAGAGTGCTTTAAAAAAAGATGGAGGCCAAATGTCTGTGTTTGTACAACTTGTGCGTGGCTTGGATTGTTTGTTTATAGCATGTGATTTAGTGCATGTAGTACTATTTTCTGTAGCCGCTGAGAAACAGCTTTGTTATCCCATAAAAAAAACTCAATCTAATAAAAACGATCCCATGGCCATAAACATACACTGTCTCATTATTACTTTCAATGCTGTTTAGAATGTATTCAATACAAAACAAATGTGTGACTTCTATATGATCATAGCTGAACTGAAACTGTAAAATTCAACTGGAGATGTTGTTGATAAGCTCCCAGGCTGATAGAGAACAAAGTCAATAAAACCGCTTCATAAAAAGCAATACGACTGCAGCCAGTTTCACATTTAGGCAAAAGAAATCAGCATAAAAACTAAAGTTTAAAACTCTGTTGTTGATACTTTTCTGAGACAAGAATCTATTTGTTACATTTTGTCTGAAAACGTTTTGAAACACAAAATATCTTTTGCATTTTTTGTATTTGCTTTAATTTTGGAAATTAAGTTTGGTAGACCTGCTTTTAGTTTGTCTCTTAAATTCATCCAAAATAAACACACTGGAGGATGAACTCTGTTTCGAATGTTATCTAACACACTTTTGGAAATAAATGTCAAATGATCACAGTGTGTTTAACTCTTTGAGGTCTTCACTAAAATAAAAAAACTATTTGTTTTTCTTCTTGCATTATTAGTAATAAAGTAAAAACTATTTAAAGTAATAATGTTTATTTATTCAAATATATCAGTATTTTTATATCATTATTTTAGTACATGCTTTATAAGGATTTAAAGATCAATTCTGACCATAAAGTTAGAGGGTGAAAAAATGTGTATCTAAAATTATTGCTGATCATTTGTTGGACATTTATTACTAAAAGCTTTGCCTTCATGAGACAGCTGCATCAATAAACAAGTGATTTTATGTTTGTCTCATTGGCCTGATGGATCAGTTGACCTTTTCTATATTATATCATACATCTTCATTTATAATTAGGACAAGAAAGTTTGAAAAAAATATGCTTTGAGCAAGAGACGAAAGTAGCAATTTTTTTTTATTACAATTTTTTTTACATATTAATAAAAAATCCATAATTTTTTGGTTATCTGTAGTTAATTTCAAAATAAAAGCTTTAGATTTATTGAATGTAATTCATAGAAATATGTTTTATCAACTTTAAGTACAATATAATTAATTAATTAATAATTAATAAGTAATAATAATCTTCTTGAATAAACTGGACTTTAGAATAAACTGAAATATTCTGCTGCATGACTTGCTGAAGTGGGGATGGGCAGCAGAGGATGTGGCCTGCTGAGGGCCAGGAGCCAAAAGGCCAAAGTTCAAAATATCAGAAGAGAGAAAAAAGAGGAGAACATGAATAACAACAGACTCCCTTGAGCAAACGCCTGGAGGTCCGTCTCAGTGGGACTCATCAACCGAACCGGTGACTCTGCTGCCTGCGGACTGTGAGTATGTACAGGTACCTGCCTGACAGGCTGCAAGGTGACAGCTGTCACTTTAATGATTTATACTCTGCAGTTGTCATGGAGTTTCTTTAGATGCAGATGTACGTTCATTGAAAGGAACGGCACATTTTTTATTATTTCTATCCAACTTGTGATATTGTTTATAATTTTAATACATTTCTTATCTTATGATAATCAAACATTTTCTTTGTTTTGTCACCAAATTTTACAATTCATACAAGCTGCTTTTGGGAGGAGCTGAATTTTAAAATGAAAATATGAAATTCTGTCAGATTTCTTATTTCTACATAAATATAAATTTAAAATAATCACCAATGAGAAGACACCCACGCAGGTGCTGTAAGAACTCCTCGCTTAGTAATAACTTTCATTTACAAGTGTTAGATTGTTGCTGATGGGTCCAAAGGTTTGTCCAACATCAAACCCGTAAAGTCACTCATAGCTAAAGAGGTGTAATCTCTCCCAGTGTTACTATAATGTGAATGTTCTGTAAGTGTATAAAGGCTAAAAATCTCAATTTAACAGTTAAAACCAACCAAAATAAATAAGATGAGTTGTTTCATTATAAAATGCAAACACGCTGGAATGTTACCAACATGCTTAGTATGTTGGAGCAAGTGGGAGAAACTAAAGAGATGCACAGGCAGTGGGTGAGTCTGTACAAAGATTATCTGCTAAATTAGCATTTCTCATGAGGAGTGATACCAAATAACATAGATTAGTCAAACGAGGTTACTGTGTGTCGTTCACCCCTCGGTGGAGGTTGTTATAACTCGGCCTCGTCTCTTTCTTATCTATAGAGTGTATAAACCTTCTCTGGTGAGAGAAAACGTTATCATTTGTACACACTGGTCGACTTGAGCTGATGAAAAGTTGTTCACCGTTTTTCAGAAGTTGACCTGTGTGATTCAGAGACTGTTTAGATCCCATGCTATTCAATAAACTACAAAAACTGGATCTTGTACTGGAAGATTGCACATTGCAACATGTTGCACCGCTCTGCTGTGACGTTACCACACTTTAAGACAGGAAACCACATCCAGTAATATGATGTAATTTATTGGGGGTATTTAAGTCCATAGTGAACAGAGCAGCAGATTCCTGCACTAAGAGAAGATAGTTCCTGTCTGATAATGAGTCATTTGAAATATCTGTTTATGTATTTCCAACATTTATCTCCTGGGAAACAAAGACTTGTGTTACTAAAAGCAGCTTTGTGATGCAGAATCCACTTGGTCTCCAGTTGTTGGTCCGAACATTGTGTACCTTTGCAACTGTAACCATGGCGACTGCAGAGCCGCTTAACGGACCACGGCGTCGGAACATCAAGAGCTGTCAAACAGATGAAGCCTCCAGCCGCGGTACAGTCGGACTCTGTGTTCTGAAGCAGCTGTACATTTTGATGTCTGTAATAGAAGCAAAACAAAAAACAATAGAGAAATTTGGACAGATTGATGGAGGTTTTGTATTTCTGCTGTGTCTTTTTTTTTTTTTTTTTTAACATATCAGATCAGTAGGATTCATATTAATGACCTTGTTAACCTCCTTCAGCTTAACATTAGAAGTACGTGATGGAAATTCTAAAGCTTAGATGATTCAAACAAAGTCTCGTCCTCTTTCTGCAGATGGGAATCATGAATACGAGCAGGAGGAAGATCTGAGGCAGTGGCAAAAATATGTACAGGTAAATCAGATTATTCTCACTTGTTTAAAATAAAAACTTAATCAGTTTAATTGGTGTTGTAAACAAACGTGATTTACTAAGAAGAAGCAGTGAGAATGATGTGTCATAAAACAGGACAGAAGAAAAACATTTTCTCTCTTTTGTGTGTGCAGAAGCTAAAGGTGAAAGTTCTGGAACAGATCCAAGATCAGCTCAGTGAAATTCTTGACAAAGCTCTCACTGAGTCCATCGAGCCCCCCTCCCACATCAAGTCAATATTAAATGGGAAAACAACCAAAAAACAGTCATCCAGGTGAGAGAGAGACATGTTGGTTTTTGTTAGTTTGGAATAAAGACACATGTATTTATTTACAAACACACTGCTGGAACTTATGGGAAAACTTTTCCTGTGTAATTTATAAATAGATCTCCAAAAATGGATGATGGCAAAGTATTCATGGAGCGGGCATCGCTGTTGGAGTGAGTATTAAAGTCAGAGCACAAACATATTATATCTGAACCAGATTTATCTTCAGAGTCTGCCTCTGTGAAATAAGAAGGAAAGACTCATCTTCACATGTTCCAGTTGATATGAACAACAGCTGATTGATTACATGACTGATTATCACAATCCTGTTTCAATTTAAGACTGATAAATGAAACAATTTCTCTCATAACATGCCCAAAAACGATCTTACAATTTGTATCAACAACAAAAACTGTTCACATGTTTTACAATTTGAAATAGGAAAATTTATACATATAAACTGTTTACAAAGTACAATAATCCAATTAAAATAATCCAGAAAAGCCCATGGATACTAGAATCTTTTGATATAACATTAGTGTGCAAGGACTGTATTTTCATTTTATATATTTGTCTTGATTTTTTTTCTCTTGATCAGCGAACTGTTTGAGATCAGCCACATCAGGACCATTTACCACATGTTCATCGCTGTTCTCCTGATCTTCTGTTTGAGCACGCTGGCTGTGGACTACATCGATCAGGGCAGGTGAGTGGAATACATCCATCCTACCAAAATAAAAGCTTCCACACCAATGTGATTACTCAGAACTTCCTTGAATTGATCAGTGATCGTTCTTCTATTTTATGATTAAAACCACACCCGTAGAATGTCTCACCACGTCTCGTCTCCGTTGCTGTTAAACCTTCAGGTTTTTCTCTGCCTGGAGATGTTTATGATCATAAACCAGTCACTTCTGAAACTCTATAACTGTGAACTTAATCTAATGGAACTCAATTATAGCCCAAAGCCTTTTAAAAACTTATGTTTCCCCTCATTGTGTTCCTCCCGTGCTGCTCATCTGGAAGCAGAAGATAACAAAATCAATCCTTTTGAGGATTGTGCTTGTTGCTCTGGGCTGCTCAGTAATGATTTAGTTTGTTGTTTGCAGTTTCAGAAATATATATATTTTTTCTCCATCTAAGAACAAGTGCTCCACAGTGTGCAAATTATCTGCTATTTACCGTCAGTGTACTCTGCTTTTAACAGGGATAAATACATGAAATGGAAATAATAATAGTGAGTTTTATTAATCTTTTGTTATTATCACCAAAAGAGACTATTCCAATTAAAGAAATGTATTCATTGAAACTATTAAGCAGAAAGTTTTTTCAGTATTTAATGAGACTGTTTCCTTGAGTTTAATATTTGTTCATTTATATGGTAACGTAGAGTTTATTCATCTAAAGGTTTTTCATATGTGTTCATATTAAATTAAGTGATGTTTTGTTTTGGGGGGGATGTGAATTTTTAGGTTAGTTTTGGAGTTTGACCTGCTGTTCTATGCTTTTGGGAAACTGGGGACCGTCACCTGGGCCTGGCTTGTTATGTTTGTCTACACTTTGTTTGTTCCCTACTACATCCTGGAGTTTTGGGGTTCTTTATACCACAAATTCCCCTCCAAGTTGGGCCTGTGTCTGGGTACAGGGTTGATCATGTCTGTAATTCAGACCTGCGTTCTGGGACTGTACCCGGTCCACACCGTTGTGCATCACCAGCTTCCACCGGCCTCACGTTTCATTGTGATTCTGGAGCAAGTAAGTTTGCATATTTCTGATTAATTTAAAAAAATCTGTTTTCAGTAAACAGTCAGTTCATTTTTTATCAAATACATTTCCAGATTTTGTTGTTCTTCTGTTAAAAAATGACTCATACAATACAGAAACATCTATTACTGACACTTTACATTATAATTTTAATAAACTTCCTCAGATTCGATTCCAGATGAAAACATATTCCTTCATTAGAGAAACTGTTCCTGTTATTATAAAGAATCCACCAAAAGAAGGTAATGTACCGTACTGTTTTGATGTCAGGTGTATTTATTCTGCAGGTGCTATCATTACTCACATTGACACTCCCAGACACACCAGGAAAAATTACTATAAGAGAACTCAGCAGGTTACACAGGAAATGATTTATACTGACATTAATTCAAACAATAAAAACACCCATAAGTCTTAAAATGAGACCGTCCAGGTGTCACTGTTATAATGGTCAAGAGGTTCCTACTGTGTCTTAACGTAGCTCAAAACAACTTCTGCAGACACATTTTTTATTTTTTTAATAAATCGATACATAGAAAATATATATTTTTTTTAAGTAAATATTATTTTCACTTGATGGTGACAGTATTGTGATTTTGGCTAATTTAATTCTGAGACAAGGAGCAAAAAAAGAGTAAAGATAAGTGATTAATATTTCTACAAGCTGATCTGCAGTCATTGGTCAGGGGGTGATGTGGATGGGTCATCGGTCCATTTTGGATCATTTGAAAAAAAAAACAATATCTGATGACATCATTAGTTACAACTTTCCAATAAAACTGTGTAGTTTGTAGTTTTGGAATTAAATTTTGTGAGAAATGCCTTAAAACCATTTTACTCACCCATCACTGTTTTAAATGTTAATCCAAATGGAATAAATGTAAAAAAAGTTACATGTGTTTGATGATCCTGAACAATAAACTTACAAATGTAAAACTTTGCTCTGTGTTTCAGTTAGTAGTCAGAAGAACTGTGGGTCTAAAACAGCTGTTAATTTAATCAATTTTAATAGTTTACTTTCAATGAATCTGTTGCAAATAAAAGTTGCTATTGCTTTTGGATTTTGTGGCCTCGAGTGATTAAAAACCCTTTTTTTTGTCTTTCAGGAGAAAAACTCAGGTTTCCAACATTTTCCAGCTATTTGTACTTCCTTTTCTGTCCAACACTTATCTACAGGGAATCGTACCCTCGGTGAGTCACACGGCCCGGATCTCACTCCTTATACAGTCATATGTAACATTCACATAGTCTGAGACTTTCATTCCTAAACTCTTTTGATTGGAGGCTGGTCAAGTGTGATTAAGTCTGAATGTTTTTAACTTTTTCTTTTCTTCACAGAAATAAGCAAATACGATGGAAATATGTTACTGTCACAGTTGGCAAGGTATGTTTCTGATTTAAATAAGGTTTCTAAAAAATACTGATCCAGGAAAGAAGGATTTAGTTTAAACCAGTATTTAACTACTTATTTCTGTCATGAAGCACTTTTTTCTTGCTTCGTAAAACGTTTCTTTATTTTAATGTTCTTTTTGTAGATTTTTGGATGTCTGTTTTATGGACACTTCATCCTGGTTCGTCTCTGTATTCCTGTCTTCAGACCTGAGACCAACCAGCCTTTTAGTAAACGGACCATGGTTCTGGCTGTGTTCCACTCCATATTACCAGGTACTATATCATCAGAGATATTCGATGGAAATCAACTAATCACAGACCTTTAAAGTTAATCTCTTACTGTACTATCAGTATCACTTCTGTTTGGACTAACCCTTTTCTCCAGTGAGTTAAAGCTGACAAATATATTACATCCTATTAAGTGCAGCAATTGAGTCAGTGTTTCTGAGTCGGTGATGAGATTAAAGATGCATTAATGAAACCAGATACTGGTAATTAAAGTTTATTACTGTTGTAAAGTGAAGAGCTTTTAGAGTAAATGCTGATATTAAGGCATCAGTATTGAGTTTTTGAAACCTGGGAGCAGAGCCCAAAGTAAAAAAATGTTCCACTTGATGGTGTTTGTGTTTTAGGAATAATGCTCCTCCTCCTGTGTTTCTTTGCTTTTCTGCACTGCTGGCTTAACCTCTTCGGGGAGCTGCTACGATTTGCTGACAGGATGTTCTACAAGGTGATACTTGTTGATTTTCTGTCACACTGATTCTCCTGTGAACACATTATTGGCACATTTTTCTCTTTTTTTCATATGGAAAAAATCTGATAGATGACAAGTGAAACTGAAGCAACAGTTTTGAATACCCTTCCATTTCAGCCAGTTTTATCTTTATTATATGTCTCTCACACATTTATGTATAAGGTAAAAGGGTGAGAGTTTGTAGTAAAGAAGAGTTATACTGATTTAGTTGTTCAACATGGAAAAAAATAATGAAATTTTCATCATTTGTCATAACAGTCGTAAATTCTAATATATTTCTTACAATAACTTGATGTTTTGAGGAATTTTATTTTTATTTTTCCTGATAATTTTGTTGAAATTGACAAAAGTTTATTTGTGAAACCAGCAAAAAGGAAGCTATTAGTTTAGGTGAAGTCAGCTGGACTAAATGTTTTCAAAGTTTAAGACTTTCACTCCCTCGGATGCCCTCAGATAAAAGCTTATTACATTAATCTGTGCAGGAATAATCCACAGCAACCTCTCGGGACGTGAGCTTTAATTTGGTTTGAATTTTTCATCCTTCATCGCTGTTTGGAGAGTCATTTTAGGATGTTGGGTGAAGCTTTGTGAACAGAATAGAAGTTTTAGATCAAAGTCTGACCTTCAAAGTATTGAACCAGCTGTAATTGATTTGTAATGCTCATGTAGTTTCAGTAAAAATCCTTGTGTTTGGCTTCTCCATCTGTACAACCTGAAAACAGCCTAAAACAAAATCAATCATCTCAGTGCGGATGATTAATTGCAAGAGTTCAAACAAATAAAATCCCTTTCTAATTCAGTCAAACTGAATTAATGACCATTTGTTGTTGCTTTTTTCCAGGACTGGTGGAACTCCACATCTTTTGCAAACTACTACCGTACATGGAACGTGGTGGTTCATGACTGGTTGTATTACTATGGATACAGAGATTTCTTGCAGGTGTGCAGATTGTTCATTTTTATTTCCTGTAACTTTTGACACATTCTTATGTCTAAATTCGGACCCAAACCGTCCTGTTTCTCCCTGCAGCTGTCAAACAGAAGATTCAGAGCGGCAGCCATGTTCTCCGTGTTCATCGTTTCTGCGGTTGTTCATGAGTACGCTTTGACTATGGGCTTCGGCTTCTTCTATCCCGTCATGTTCTTACTCTTCGCAGTTTTCGGAGGTGAGAAATGTGCTAATTACTCATCTTTATTGCTGCATGAGCAAAAATTATTCATTTCATGCTCTGGAAAAGAACCTAAAAGCATTTTAGGGAGACAGAAATAGAAAATATATGAATTTCTATGGTATCATCAATACCACTGATAAATGTGAAACACTATCTGTTTCCCATATAATGTGAATAGTTTTGTTTAAGACACATTCCTTTTTTCATTCCTGTTTATACACATCTGTAGTAACATCTGGCCAGGTGGAATGATTATATACTGCATCCTAGGTATCCAGATGAAAGGAAGATTAAATCAATTTGTCACACTCGTTTCATGAGGAGGTAGAAGTATGTTATTTTAACATTATGGGTAACACTGTGTATAAATCATTCTTCTATTCTGCCTTCAATATGAAAATATCTCGGCTCAATGTTCATTCTTAACACATTTAAAACGGCCTCCAGAGAGCTTAGTGCAAAACTTCTGTGCGTTTCGTTCTTGTGTCGTGGCACTCAAACATCTGAGAGTGTTTGGATTTTCACCTTTCGCCTGCTTTTCTCTGAGCGTTAAGCCGAGCTCTTGTCGTCCCAGACACAACACAAATAAAGTGTTACAGATTAACTCCACTCATCATCATCCTCATGTTGTCCTCTTTCAGTGGCATTCAACTTCACCATGAACGACAAGCGTCAGAGCCCAGTGTTCAACGTCATCATGTGGGCGTGTCTCTTTCTCGGTCAGGGCGTCCAGGTGTGCCTGTACTGCCAGGAGTGGTACGCCCAGATCCACTGCCCACGGAGCGGGGTATGATCTGCTTCTGTATTATAATACACTCAAACTGTAAAGGTTTATACACATCTGCTCTTTACGTCAAAAATTAGAAACTCAAAGAGAAAAAATATGATCATCTTTACTTTGTCATATGACAGACTAGTCTAAACTATGTGTTTCTCAACAATGTTTGGATTTATCCATCACAAAAGCATCATTCTTGCACAAAGAATTGATAGACACAAAGATGTGAAGGATTAGCACAACAGATGGGCACAGATGAACCATGAACATCTGCATCTCAGAGCCACCCTGCAAAGAAATCCTGAAAAGACAGCGGAAACATTCAGACTCAGGGATCTAACTCAGATAACCTGAAACACGAGGATCTCGTGCAAAATAGTGAGCAGAAATCCTGTTAATAGAAAGATGAGAAGCAGATACATCTACGTATATCTAATTCTACTACTCTTTCATCAGGAGGAGGGTTTCTGGGAGCTGGTCTTGCCTCGATCCTGGTCCTGCAGCTACCAGACATGAAGCTGTTAATCTCTGGAGTCCCTGAAGAGGAATGTTATGATAAACTGAAGGACATAACTTTAAAGATGTGTAAATAAGTATCAACACATATTTTTCCTTTTTTTTTTTTTAGGATCTGAGAGATTTTTGTACCGCAGCATCAGCTGTGATGTTTTCAGTTGTTCTTGATATACTGATGTCTTGAAATGTGTTTTTGTTACTCACAAACAGTAAAACTTTTTTGTAATTGTACTGGACACATTTTGTTTTTAATGAAACACAAAGTGTTCTATTATGTTTTAAATCTATTTGTATTTATTTTTTAAGTGGTTAAAGAAAAACCTGAAGACGAACCACTTTTTACTGTCAGCTTGTGTTTCTGGATATTTCTTATTTTGTAATATTTACAGTATTTAAATCATTTTAAGCAGACAGGACTCGGCCTGCGGCGCATCATGTTTAGTTCTGTCCTGGTTAATATTAACAGACAGGGATTGGTTGACAGAGCGGATGTGTAAACCAACCAACCACAGCCTGCAGCTGCAGCTCACTGTAAAGCCTCTGCTCGTCTGCGTGCTTGCAGCAGCATACAGGAATAAAGGATTAACACTGGTACAGTATTTGCATTAGTGATGTAATGCTCTGTAAACTGATATAGTTCAACACACTCAGAGAAGAAGAGACAGGAGGTTTTAGATAAAGTGGCATCTATTAGATCTGTGTTTACAGCTGGAAACAAAAAACTTTTTTTAGCTATATTTTGGCACATTTTCTAACCCCCAAATTATTTTTTTTCTGATATGATTACAGATGAAATGTTGATTTTTTTTTTCATGAATGTATTTGTCTTAAAAAGAAGGTTTGTATTCTAATAAGCTCTATAAATCACATATTGTTTGGCCACATGAGGCAGGAGTAATTTATTAATATACTTTTCATATAATTTTATTCTTTTAGATGCCTAACAATGTAGTGGTTTACTTAGAATCCTGTTTTTGGGGATTATATGTGTGCCTACATTGTGATTCTATAATAATAATTATAAAAACTAGAGAATTAATAAAGAAACATAAAAGAGTGCTGGTACATCTTCAGTCTACAGTTTCAACTTACATCATGTTTCCTCTAAAAAAACTTACAACTGTTTGGGACCTTTTTTATAATTGATCAAAGTGCCAAAATGCTCCATTTTTATATCAGAAGTTTAAACAACATCAGCATAAATATTAAAGCTGCTGGTGGCTCATTGGGGTCACCATGGTAACTACACACCTGTGTATCTTTACCTAGCAGGTCGCTTCATTGATTGAAGAAGAATTTCTGAACTACAGACGTCAGACATGTCAGTTCACCACACATTAATGTTTATCTGTTTAATGTGTTTTTATGTTGGAGTTTAAAGCTTAAACATGTTGGCTGTTTTGGTGCTGCACACTTTACACCTTCGGGTGATTTGAAAGAAACTATTTCCTGTTGCAGTGAATGAAGACAAAGATGCAGTTAGAAGGTTGTGGGGGGAAGAACATTTACAAACATTTTTGGAACGTTTAAAGTGAATGACATCACATTGAGGTAAAAAACCTCCAAGTATTATAAAACATAAACTGTGACTGTTTGGAAATCTTTCAGGGTTCTGAGAAGACTTTTCTCACATCCTCCTTTTTACCCTCGTCTTAGCTTTACTCTCCTTCCTCCTTTTCTTTTTCTTGGTCTCTACTGCCCCGCCCCTGCAGGAGCCTGCAGCAGCAACTAATAGGTTGCACCTGGCTAATCATCACTCCTGTACCAGAGTATTAAACCCTGCATTTAGCGTACTCCAGCACCAGACTGTCAGGTTGTCTCATCCAGTATGATTACTTCATGTAATTTGTTCCCAAGTTTTACTCAGTGTGTGACCGACCCAGGTTCTGTTATTTTTCCTGTGGATTTCCCTGAATGTTCTGGACTACAATCTGTGGTAGATAAAACACATTTTCACTTACCCGTGAAGCAAGAAGGATTCCTGACTTGTCCTCTCCTTGGAAAACAGTCAGTCAGTATCTATACCTGCTTATTCCTGGTCAGGGTTGTGGGGAGCTTGTGTCTAACTCCAGCAGAGGCGGGGTCACACCTGGACAGGTTGCATGTCTATTACAAGGCCACATATAGACAGACAACCACCTACACTCACAGCTAGGGACAAATTAGAGTTATCGATTAACCTAAAGCATATTTTTGGTCTGTGGGAGGAGGCAGGAGTTCCTGGAGAAAATCAATGCATGCATGAGGACAACATGCAAACTCCATGCAGCTATGTCCCAGTCTGGTTTCAAACCTTCTCGCTGCAAAGCAACAAGCTGCCCCCATTATTTAGCTGCTGTTGCAGTTTCTCTGACTTCATCCACAGTTACTCACTCATCACCTCTCCTCTGCCTCCAGAACCGCAAGTTCCCTGGTTCCTGTTACCTTCTCATTCTGTTTGAAAAGAATCTTTTTACTTACTTTTTTCTTCAAAACATTTAAAATTCCATGTTTTGTTTTTGGAGTCAGAGTCTGAGCATTAGAAACTTGGAGTAGAAAGTCCTGCTCAGGATGCATGTAATCATGGTGTTTTTTCTTTAAAGAGGCCATTTCATACAAATTTCAGGACTTTGTGGTTATTTCTTAAGTATTAACCAGTAATATGAAACATTTTATATCTAATAAACATCAGGAAACACTGATTAACAGACCTTTCAATCTGTCTGCGTTAAAATTCGGGTGGTTCCGTCAGGCTGCTTCGTCAGCAGCTCGTTTATATTCATTGTTCGAATTTGCTGAACTCAGATTGGTTAACAAACTAGCCTATCAGAGCAAAGAATACTGTTTCCTGCCCCGCTGCGCATGGCAACGTCAGACGTCATGTCTTCCTGTTTGCTACGTCTTATGCTAACAGCTTTTAGCCAGCAGCATGCTAGGCGTGGTTTCAACTGCGGGAGCTGATGAAAACTAACTAACAAAGTAGTGGTGACGAAACAGATACAGGCCGTTCGGATTAGGGAGAACTCGGGTTTTATCGCCACCTGCGTAGTTTGAGAGATTAAAACTGAAAGAGAAGTTGTTGACCTGTTTTCAGACCCACTATGAAGGTAAGAACCCCTGTGGAGCTAAAATATTCAACAGAAACCTCAGAAAAACTGTTTTTAATGGAAGGGCCTCTGTCAGGATATTTTAATACCCCTAAGTTAAATAACTATCAAAAAGACCATCAGTCAGACACAGAGGTATGGTTTTAATGAGCTTTGCAAAGGAGAACACCCAACCAAGGTGTTGAGACGATTCTGATGTGTTCACCTCTGCATTGCCTTTTTATTCACAAAGACACCTCCCATCTGGATGGAGCAAGGGAGGGAAACAAGTGTAGGTCAGATAATGAAGTTAGAGTGGAATAAACAACCACACCTATGGATAAACAACAGGAACAAGTAAACCAACTGGTTTCCAAGATAAACACAGAAGTGTTGATTCAGGCCAGGTCTCTTTCAGTTCACTTACTCCTGCAGCATGTCCTGTGACCTTTTACCAACATCGTAAAACCTTAAAATCTCCACTTTAAGCAAGAAATAACAAATTACAGTTATGCATTTAAATGAAATGAACATTTCAACATGCTGCAACATAAAAACTATGTGATAGTATACTGTATGTGGAAAAGGATCATTTTTCAAGAATTTAATCTTCACATTGTTATATTAAGTCATTCCTGTAGGAGTAACAGACTGTGACAGTTGTGACAGAATTAGAAAGTAAACAGGTGAATAGTTAGACTCATGTACTGAAGTACCTTCAATTAATATAGTTCCCATATAGTTTCCTGTATCTAGAAAGATGGATGAAAGTTGTAAAAAGTAAATAAAGAATAAGAATTGAATGTATGGATCTTACAATCCAAACAGCACCCACAATAATAATTCAATGTTTCTCAACCGAGGATCACTTTTAGTTATTATAATATTTAGAACAGATCAGATCTGTCTGCATCAGCATCTCGATCTGAAACTCGAGCCTTTACTTTGTCGTTTCCAACATGGAAACTACAGCAGCCACAAGAAATGTTCTGGTTTTTTGTACTTAATGGAAAATGGGGTAAACTAGTTCATGAGCACTTTGTCCAACAAACCGGATTATTTTTCCATCCCGCAGAATGTGCAGCTATAACTCAGATCTTTGCTGTTTCCAACTTCTCTGAAAACAAAAGCAGCAGAAAAGAAGGCAAATGAAAAGCAAAGAGACAATAAAAATCCATAGTGGTTTATTGGTTTAATCAGCTGGCAGGTTTGTTGAAGCACCATAAGTTACAAAACCGAGCAATAACCTGCATTTATGTAGATTTTTTTTTTCTGTGGCAGTAAAAAGCATTCGGGAACAGTGAGTAAACAATCCAAACAGAACTAAACACTTTGGTGCAAAGGTCTCTCACAAGTGGAACAAACAAGTTAGTAGTTTTTTGGGTTTTTTTACATTTTGCATGCGATGATCACAGATGGTTGTAATTCTCAGAGAACAGAGATTGAAATGATTCGTGTGTGAGCCACACACGCGGTGGGGGATGGGCGGCAGGACTCTGCAGCCATAAACAGGGATTAAAGATGAACACGCAGATACTCACTCACGCTCTGAAGCCAGCACCGTCCTGTAGCTGCTGCTGTGTGCATGTGAATCTGGATTTGTGAAAAAATAGAACAATTTTCAAAGTGGCTCCAAAAGCAATTGGATCTGTGATTTTTCTTTTTTTTTTTTTTTTGTCCCTCTAAACATCCACAGAAACTGATAATCAGGGTTTGGGAACACAGGGAGAGACAGTAAAGTCCATGGATTTACCCTTTGTGTGCAAGCTGTTATTCCACCAGTAGAATGACACAGACACACAACAACATGGCGAGTATATTGATGACCATAAAGAAAAAGATGACCCGATCATGTGACTGTAGCATTCAGGAAAAACCCTCCAGGGACATAAACACTGAACTGCTGTTTAACACAGTCACATGACAAGAACTCAGGAAGCTTTAACTCAACAATCAAAAATTAAAAAAAATAAAGAAATAGTTTTTTTTATTTTAAAGGGGAAAAATAACAACAGGTTTGGTTCCCAGTTCCTTTTTTGTCTTTTGCTCGAGTGACTTTAGCAAAATGTTAAAAAGGTGTTAGACAAAGAAACATGACGCTAACTGGTTAACTTTAGCAGTTTATCTAAAAGAGTGCACAAACCACTGTGGGAAACTTTTTATAAAACAGTAGTGAAAAAAGCCTGAACGTTCCCAAACCTTCCTTATTTCCTCCCTAACAGAGACTCTGTTCACATGCAGGGCTGCAGGCGGCCGGCTGGCCCTGCTGGAGGCTCCTATTCACACTCGTGACTGTCAGTGAGGGACTTGAATGTGCACATGCACATTGTGAAGTTGTTCTTAAACTGGAAAATTAAACAATCTGTTTGAAAGCAACTTGCACTAATATGATAATCTACATTAAATAAAGTATAACTGGGTTTTAAACTTCTGAGAAAATCATCAGCTGTACAGAAATATCACATTTACAGAAATAAAGGAAAACATGGAAGCAGGAACTAAAAGTACCTCGCAAAGTGATCTGATTTAGTAAAAAATCAATGCCATTGGTGCATGATATATCACTAAACACGGTGAATAGAAGAGAATAAAACTAAGACTGATTTTCTTTTTTTGGCATTCACTGAGAAACATTTTAAATCTGAACACAAACCAAACAAACAAGTCATTTCATTTCATCTTCAAGTCTTTTCTTCTTTCCTTACGATCAGTCTTTTAGAAATCCGTTGCAAGACTGCAGCTGACGGCAGCACGCACCTTTATTTTTGAGCGCGCTGTCTCGCTAATCGCTTCATGAAGCAGCAGGTTACGGTTGCGATGATGACGATACCGATGAACAAAGCTGAAGAGACTCCGACCACCAAAGGGATGAGAAGGAGGTCGGCAGCTAAAGAAAAGGAGGGAAAAAGAAAACAAACTGATATTTGTGTCCGAACAGTCGAACTGCTCATTTATTTGAACCTATTCTTCTTTAAACGAAGCCAAAAGGGACGTTTACAGACAGACATCATGGGAATCATTTAATTAAATCATATTAACTCTCCTAAATTACAAAGTTAGTCGTATATAGATATCAAAACTTTACTAATTGATTTACTTTTTGAGTTTAGGACATACAGACAATCTGAGCTCATTTTTTCACTCTCAGACAAAAACAGACTGGAGTGTATGATCAGAAAGAGTCAAAGATAGAGACACAGCAACAGGAAACTGCTCTGTATACAGTCAGTCCAGTTTTATGTGAAAACCTCTTAGAAATAAAGAGATAAAGCTTTCTTTCATGATTTGGGGCTTTCAGTGCAAATCAGATCAAATAATGAAGGAGGACTATCTCAAAACTAGTGAACACGATCTCAGTCCATCAGCTGATATAAAGCTGAACACTGATCCGAATCTGAATCTATTTTATTCACCCAGCATGAGACATACAAGGAATTTACTTCCAGCAGATCGTGTCTCTCTAGTGCAAACAAAGAATAAATACAAGAAAATTACATTGAACTTATTAACTTGTAATGAGCATAAGATGAGCTGCAGATGCTGATCATGCAGCTGGTTTAACTTCATTAAAGTGACTGAAGTGGGAAAGAAACTGTTCTGGTGCCTGTTAGTCTGCAGGGTTCTGAGACGGTCTTTTACTATGTTCAATAACCATAAACATCCTTAAAGGTATAGAAAGGTAAAAGAGAAAAAGACCCCCCCCCCCCGGGGGATTGTTTGATTATAGGAGGACAGAGCAAAAACAAAAAATAAAAATAAAAACTGGGCAATCTGACAAGAATTGGGCAAGACACATGCAATGTGCTAGAATTTTATAGAAATAATTACAAGATTTCCATAAAATATTATGTCCAATTATTCTCTTCTTAGAATCCAAACTGATTAAAAGTATTTTTCACATTTTATAATCTGACAGATTCTGGATGTTTAGCTTGTAACTGGATCCGTAATGACGTAAATGCAACTCATGCTCATTTTACCCGACCACCTTCAGACGGAGGCGCCTGAACAAGAAATATTTAGGAAGAATAACTCCCAGCTGGAATGATTCATACCGACATAAACTCTAGAAGAAAAAAAAAACAAGGACGAGTTTGTTTCACAGTTTTAAAGATCCTGAACAAATCCTGCAGAATTCAACTTCTGGTGTTCAGAAATGTTCGTGTGTAAAGTGGATGGATGGTGTAAATAAAGAAAACTCTGCTGGGTTTGCTGTGAAGGAAGGAAAAAGGATCAAAGGTGGAATGAATCAATAAAATGTGAAGGTGTTCAAGGTCAAGAGTAAAAGCTTCAAATTTAATCTGGCTGTCTGCCAACTCCAGACTAAAAGTTGCCAGTTTAACTCCCCTTTGATCCATTAATTTGGTCCTGAGAGTCTAGAATAACCCTTGTGAAAAACATTTGACCTCACGGCCCCTTAAAGCTTCAGCAGCATAGCTTGGAAGCTGCTAGCTGTTGTTTCACCGAGAAGGGACCAATTGATGTTTGAGTTTTAAAAAATAGTCCCTCATACTCTTTTTTTTTTTAGTTTGTTCTAGTTTATTAAGATGGAGCTTACCTCTGGCATAAAGGTACACAGTCACAGCATTGGACTCTGTTCTGGCCCCCGTGTTGTACCATCCTCCATGTGGGTCCTGCCCCCACGCCTCTACATGGCACGCGTACATGCCCTGGTCCTGTTTGGTTGCCATGTGAACCCTCAGTCTGTAGCTGACGGCGGACAGCCGGTCGATGCTGATCTCACTGGAGTTTATGTAGGTTTTTGTCACACCATTGTACGTGAGAGCAGCTATCGGTGTGGGCGTTTCCACCTCGGGCGGGTCTGATGGAGCCGATTCCATCCCGATAACCGATTTGGGGATCGGCCAGCGAAGCCACTGCACCTGAACCTGGACTGGGCCCGTGGTCGTCACGGCAGTGTTGCAGATTAAGGTGATAGTGCAGCCTCGTTTCAGCAGAGGGCCACGCGGGAGCTGAGCTACAGCTGAAACCAAAACATCTGAAGAAGAAAGAGGAGAACTGAAAATACTGAATGCAAAAGTGACTTTCTTTTTATTCAGATGAAGAGAATCAAACTAAAGATCTAAGTTTTCTCAGTCCACCTCTGAACCAAACAACTGGAGAAAACCAGCTCAACCAGCGATTTTAAAATCTAACTCAACTTGAATTTACATCCTTAATATGTGGAAGATGGAGGATTCAGCAAAGATCACTGAACCTAAACAGTCCAAATCCAGAAATATTAAACTTACAGCAGGATGCAGCTGCAGAGCTGCAAATGTAGCTGAAAGTGTCATCAGTCCACAGCTGTGCAGATGTTTTGATAAGAGTTAAAAAGTGAGGACGAGACTCACCTTTGGTTTTCAGGTTGACTGTAACCCCCTCTGACCTCTGGGTGAGCGTGGCAGGTGCGGAGGGGCTGGGGGTTTTCTTGCCAGCGTACACACTCACCACGCAGCGATACACCCCCGAGTCAAACGGCTGGGCCGAGAAGAGTTTCAGGGTGTATTTTCCTTCTGCTACTTTCTCCAGTGAACCAACGCTGGCTCTGCTGACATCGTCCCCCCAACTCACAATCCCATCCGGCCTCATCTGAACCACCTCAACCTCAACACAGATGATGATGGAAATATGTGTAAATAATCCCACCACTCTCAAATAATGTGTTTACATTCCATCATACAGCGAGTAATCACTTCATCTGCCTTGTTAGAAAAAAAACACACACAAAATGCAAATAAAAACATATTTAAAAAACTGCATTTGGTACCTCCACTCCACCTCCGAGTCCGTCGCTGCTTGCAGATCCTCTTTTCATCCACTGAACCAGCAGGCCGGAGTTTACCTCCAACGGCAGGCCCAACACCTCGCAGGTCAGGATGAGAGGGGAACCCACCTGGAGGGTCACCTCCCCTCTGGGTGAGGATGTTACACTCAGAGACTCCACTAGAAGGAGGAAGAGATACATGAAATATTTAATAATCCTGGAAAAAACAGAAATACTTCTGGGTGCAAAAAGACTGAAACTCCTCCAGCGGCAGGAAAGAAAAGAATTAAGCAAGAAAAACTGGAAGCATCTCAAGTTTATGTCAAAATGATATAATATAACACCATGTTCAAAAAAAGTCATAAGTATTTCAAAGCCAAAAAATAAGGTTTGTGTTGCCCAAATTAATGTCCATTTTTATAGTTTAATCTCCATTTTCCATTTATGGAACTTCACATTTCTAAATAAATATTAAAAAGCAGCAAGTAATCGATGTTGAGAAGTCCAAAAGTTTTTTTTAAAAAAAAAACCTAAAACAACTATTAGAAACATTATTAATGATAAATATTATGATCCAAAAATCAACCACGTTGGTTCAACATTGTCAACAAAAATGTTGATTAAAACTGTTTAAACTATCTAAAGTCAATAATCAGACACATAGAATGAAAGTTCCAGCTGAATTATTCCGTACAATTAAATCCATCGTCTCCCTCTAAGTTTACATGTAAAAAAAACAGCCTGATAAACTAATAACAGATCTGGTGTGTGTGCAGAGTCTGTGTTAACCACGACACAGAGGCGTCATGGCAGAAGACGTGCAAACAAGAGGAGACCGCTGTTCCAGTCCGATAACAAGTATACTGCTTTATAAAGGTACAACATCTGTAAATCAGACTGAAAGATGGTTAAAATCCTTCAGATCGGTTATCAGTCATGCAGGTGGTTAAATCCAGCTGGATAAGCAACAAGACGCAGTCGTCCCTTCAGCCTGTCTGCAGCAGTATTTGAAGCAGATGTTCTTTTCCAGGGTGAGATAACGTCACAAATGGATCTTTCTCACTGTTAGATGTTTAGTTAACATTTTAATGGCACAAACATCCGTCCAGTCAGACTCAAAACAGAGAAGCTGAAACCTGATCCGTTTCCTCTTCTTTACATTTACTGTAATTTAAAACTGTCGGAAGATTGGACGATTATTTATTACGTTATTTATTGAGTTAAAGTCTGTATACGTTCCATCTCTATTTTATGAAACTTGATTTCTTGTTTCAGCTCTTATTCCTGTAAATCAGGACATCTTAAAGAAAACTGGACGTCTTTTTCTGATTGCAACACCTCACATCAATAAGTTTTCTGTATCTTTTTGTTGATATGTTTAAGTGGGATTTAGTAGTTCAGTTTACTAATCCAGTCTGCACTTGTTGTTTCTTCTCCGATACAGGGATCGATCTTTTATTAGTTTTAGTTTTCTTGCTCAAGAAAACTGTCAAAAAGTTTTCTGCGTCTGATTAAATGATTTTTCGGGGGTTTTATTGCTCCCATCACTAGTTTTATATCATATTTAATTAGTTCCAGCACAAACACTGGAACTGTTTCTTGGTTCCACTGACCCAGTTGTTGAACGGTCAAGTTGCCGATGTCCAGCGTCCTCTGAGCGATTTTCTGCCACGACCGATCAGGGTCCCGAATCCACTGTGAGGCCTCACAGAAGTACGAGCCGGAGTCATCGGGCTGCACCGCCATCATCTTCATGACGTACACCCCCTGCCCGCCCTCTCCGTTCCTTTTCTCCAGCGCGATCTCTCCGTCGTCATAGCGTTTCTTATAGGACCGCCCGGGAACGACCCCCAGCAGCTTGTCGATGGAGATGATCTCTCTAACAGCCTCCCCTCCGGCTCCTCCGCCTCGCTTCCCAAACGTGATGGACATGTGAGTGAGCTGCTCTGATTGGATGCTGGCGGAACAGGTGAGGGTTACCTCGGCTCCTTCTGGCACGGGCTGCCCGGTTAGCGAGCGGGTGTAACTGATCTGCAGTGTGTCTGGAATCACTGTGGAGGCACAAAGAGACACAGATATGCAGAATGAACAGGTCAAAAAGAAGGAAGATTAAAGAACTACCACCCAGAGGCTGTGGATCAGCGATAGAACAGCCTGAATGCACATTATTTATTCATGTTTGTGATACCTTTGACAGTAACCGTGGCGCTGTAATTCCCCTGGTATTTACTGTCCGTGCTCGGTGTGTAACACTCGTATTTCCCCTGGTCTTCGGCCCGAAGCCTCTGGATCACCAGTCGGACCTTGTCCCCCGAGTCCCTCTCCACTCTCACCTCTCCGTTCTTCACTCTGGCCTGGAACTGATTGTACGCAAAGCCCGAGTCCCTGGTGGACACGACTCCCATCTGCTGCCCGCCCGCGTCGTCTCTGTACAGGAACCATTCAAAGTCCTGAGTTCGTGAGCCTTCATACGCGGTCACGTGACATGGCAGAGAAACGGAGAACCCAGCAACACGGAACAAAGGTCCGCTGGGAAGAGCCACGTCACGGCCAACAGCATACTGGAGCGCTGCATGGGGAACACACAGAGAGGAAACGAGAAGGTTTAGCACAAACTCAACAAATCTAAAAATAAAACATTTAATCCAATAAATACTATTATTATAGTGAAGCAGCAGTAATCTGTAATCTGATTTATATTCTCTGTTCTGTGTTTTGGATTGAAGTAGATTTTTGAAACTCTGGTAGGTGGAGTTGAAGGATGTTGCATCAATCAAACATATCTGAGTGATAACAGAATATCTCAGATCATTATTTGTTATTTGTTAAACTGTTTGTTGCTCAACTCAGACACGGAAACTTTAAAACACCATGAAACTGTAGAAACACACGAATACCACAAACAAATAACATCTTCTTTGCTGTAACGCGACCATTGAATCACCGAGCGAGAAGCACGATTGCTTAATTACTTCCTCAGATTGTTCCATATCTACAGATGAATCCATGTAACTAATCTGACTCGCTGAAGGAGAGTTTTCAGCCCAGTGATGAACCTTTAACTCTGTAAATACTGGAACAGCCAGAAAAACAAGGCCATGTTGTTTTGACGCTCTCAGACGTGAGTGAACGGGGGTGTTGTGTATGAAACAACTGGAGCTTTCTCAGAGACCGATGACACACTCGTAATGACACGGGAGACCAGAGGGAGGCTTAAGCCGATCAAGTCCTAATTAATGCTGGGCTCGGTCTGATGGGGCAGGGGGACACCACAGCTCATCACAATGCTCAATACTGTATGGATTAGACGGCGAGGGGGGGGGGGGAGGGGGCAGGGAGGGGGTCACATTGTTTTGTGATGGGTGACTGATCCATTTCTTTCACAAAGGAAGTTTACAGTTACTGGATTATTATTCTGTGTGCAGGGAGATTAAACATGTTTAGCAGACACATTGTCCTTCTGTTTAAACTGATTGGTCTCGACCTTTACTGGACATAAAAACTCTAATAGACAAATATTTCAGGTTTTATGTACTTCCTCATGTATCTGCCTTGAATTTCCTTATTCTAAACTCCTCTTAGCTCGTTGTAAAGCTTAAAAACTCTAAAGAAATTCCCCAAAATAGCAAAACGTTATTTTTTTTACAGACTACACAATAAATGTCAAATCAATTATAAATTACCCAACTATTATGCAATCTAAATAATGAAATCAACTTCAGGGGAGCTCACGCATGAGAACATTTCATAGGTTCGACAGGAAGTAAATCATTGAGTCGAAACAGTCCTGATATAAAAGCAAAATATGAATAAAATAAAGCTTTTAACACATTTAACAGAGGAATAAAGACATAAATGTGTTCTGCTGCCTGACTCTACTCCCATTCACCTCCTGGTTTGTATTGCTGCTGATAAAAAATGATTTATGTGATTCATGTTCTCTTAAAAGTCTCACAGGTGAGTTCATAATTCATCTAAAGCAGCAGGCTGAAACCTTCAAATGAAGCTCGCTGCTGTTTCACATCTAAATAAAACGTGTTACTGACTTGAAGCATCATTTCTATGTGACAGCTGGAGCAGAGCAGACAGGTAGGAACTCACCCCAGTGCACAAACACTAATAATGCTGTTTTCATGGGAGCCATCATGGTCCTCATCTTCTGCCCCCTTCAAGCCGAGATGGATTGTTTTGATCCAGATTTCTGTCTCCGTGTTCCTCTGCTCGGTTTCCGCCGATCATCGCTCACTCGGCCCGGGATTTGATTATTTCTGAGTAGAAAAAAACAAAAATTAATGTCGAACAATGTGGAGAAACTGAGAGGTAAATAATGAAAAATGAGTAAAATAAAGCAAAAGCTGCGGGTTGAATCCCCCCCCCCCCCTCTTTTTTTACGCACCATCGCATCTTTATGAACATATTCACAGCTCCATTTTCCACCTTTTCTGATCATAAACACGCCGTCGTCCATTCCGACTGAGGAATAGCAAGAACTGTGGGTGGGAGGGGGAGGGGGCGTGGTTCTCAATCAAAAGGGGAGGGACATGCGTGAGTAGATCGATTCGGCTGACATCATTGGTCACAGAAGGGACGATGGCCTTTTCAACCAATCACAATAGAGTTTGAATTTTCAATTACTGTGTAACACTACAAGACACCACAAAACGGCGACAAAACCTCAAAAACATTTTCACTGTGATTAATACAGATGAATCAAACGTCTGTAAATGTTTTTAAATTCTCATAAAACCAAATTAAAAAGTAAAACATGTGACGTTTTAAATTTTTAGATAGCTGTCTCAGCTTTTATAGTATTATTTTTGAATTGAAATGTGTTTTCTCGTATGGAAAGCTCATAATGGCCTTCTGTCCTTTAAAAATCATTCTCTCAATGATACTTAAATATTTTCAAATTGTTATGATTTTGAGATCTTTTTGTCTTTGTCCTTTTATTCCTTTTTTTTCCTTTTTTTCTCTTTGTTTTTAATCAAAGTAGTCATCACTAATCTTCATTGGCACTTATAAACAGGCAATATATATATTTTTTTTTTTTCAAAAAAGAAGAACATTTGTCTCTTGGCAAATCTCTTTAATTTATTTGTTTTTTAACATGTAACTAAAGCTTGACAGACAAAATAGTGACAACATTGTATTGAACCTTTGGTGCTCTGGTTCATGAAGCCTTAAATCAACAGTATGTAAATGATGGATTATTGGGAAAAAGAGAACGTTCATTTTGTTCTTCAGATCGTTTCCTCTGCCAAACTTCTTCTTTATTTAAATGGTGACACATCTGTACAGAACCTATGTCTCTTTCCTGTTCAGACATATGCTGCTCAATGCAAAAAGTTTTTTTCATATTTGCTTTTGTCAGAGACAATTTCCATCATAAATATATGCAGGTAAGCTTAAGTTTTAAATTAATTGGACCTGAATCTGGGAAATATTTCCAAGTTGTTTGAGTTTACTGCGCAAATCATTGAAGAAAAGTTTAAAAAACAAGAAGAGTGAACAAAGATGTGATGAAAGATCATTTGGTTTATCAGACAATCTTTTGCATTTCATATAGTATCTGGCAGCTCGTTCAACAGACAAGAACCTGAAGATTAACAGCTGCTTTCAGTTTGTTTCTACATGTTTGTTACTGCAGCACAAAGTTAAGAATCATATTATTTAACCACAAGATGGAGACAATCAGTTACCATGACGAGAGCTTCTACAGTCTAATCAGAGTTCACCAACCTTCACGAGTCATTTAAAGGGCTACTAGTATGATACGTAACGTAATCTGTGTCTTCATGTCACATAAACATGTTTTAAATTATTTTATTAAATCATTTTAAGTCTATATGATTGCAAAGAACAGGGCCACATGGTCCTTGGGGACATTATGTTGGTGACCCCTGGTCTAAATAATGCACAGAGATTGTTCAGCAGGATTGTAAATGATTTAAATAAAAACATCACAATAATATCACTGAAATGAATGTAACACATAAATAAACTGTTCACACCATCATTTTTATAAAAGATTCCACAGAAAAAAAAAATTTTTCAGATCCTCCTCCTGCAGATCTTAAATCTTAGCTCTTAAAACATAAATAATCCATATGTGGTGGCTTTTCAGCATTCATTTTTAATGAAGCTCAGCTGACATTTCTGTGGTCTCTAAAAGCAAAAACCTGTCTATAATGCCTCCTTTATGCTTTTAACTTAAACTAAATTTGCAAAATAAGTAGGATTATTAAGGGTTGAAAGACTGTAAGACTCTGCAGCTGAAAGGTGCCCATTAGAGGCTGAATATGCTCAGATTTCTTCCATTTTAACTTACATTTATAGATTAAATTTAGATTACTGGTTTACATGCTGCAGGCTCTTCCATCTTGTCTAGTTTCCTTCTCTCCTTTCCTCACTTTAGGCTGCATAGAAACGTGAGTGATTTCACAGCGCAGCTCAGCAGCTACTCAGAGGAAGTCATTAAGGGTATTCTGGGTTAACAAGGCAGCAAGCAGGATATGCAGACTTCAGCAGGAGCACACACGAGCACTGAGGGATGGCACTCATGCAGAGTAAACTTCCTCAGTATAATGGCTCCTAATATATTGCCATTTTAACCAAGTTGGACAGTTAGAGCGTGATGTAGTGTGATCCACATCCTGGGAAATAAACCTCTGAAATCCAGTTTGATCTGCTCTCTGTACGTGCTGCATATAATGCAACTAATGCAACTGTCTGAAAAGGTTGTTTTTCTGTATATTTAGTTCATATTTTTTAAACTGTAGATCTAATTTTCATGCTTCCATATTCATTTTTTGATATTTATTACATCTAAATCTTGTTGAATTCTCCTCCAACACCATGTTGTTTATTATTCAGAATAATCTGAATCCTGATAAAGAACAAAGGCACATAATTTAGTTGATTGTGGCCACTTTATTTTATATTTTCAACTATAGTTAATAATCTGTTTCTATATATTTCCATCATATTGCTGGACAGCTTTACATTTTTAAACATTGTGTACTGCACAAATGTGTTAAATCAAGTTTGATTCAATTGATTTAAGATTAAAGAGAAATCTTGTTTCTCAGTAAACAGCTGAAAAAAAGCTGATTTGTAACAATAATCAGGTTATTTTGTCATATGTTTAGTAGATTGTTCATCAGTTATGAACAACAAAATGTTTAAATTGTTTGTTTGTTTGTGTTGTGAGTTTTTGGACCTATTGGGGGCAGCAAAGCCAAATATAACCTTTACATCTTACACAATAATCAATGAGATTGACGTTGAAGTTAATGTTGATGCAACTTTATGTTTCTGAAGCAAATATTCAATTCTAACATTGTTTAGCATGCCATCCATCCATCCATCCATCCATCCATCCATCCATCCATCCATCCATCCATCCATCCATCCATCCATCCATCCATCCATCCATCCATCCATCCATCCATCCATCCATCAATCCATCCATCCATGCATTTTCGGAACCTGCTTCTTCTTGTTCAGGGTTACAGGGAGCTCAAATGTACACCCAAGTGAAAAATCAACCAGAACTTGGTTCTTATCAGGGTCTTGATGTGGGCTTCAGGTGCATAGTAAAAAGCAGTGGGCTCTGCATTGCGTCTACGAGAGAGTAACAATGCTTTTGACCATAAACAAAGTTTTCATAGTTTGAACGTTGTTGTTTTTCATCATCGTGACAGTGTAACAGGGTGATCCTTTAGTGCCCTGCTCGCGTATGAAAACTGTTTGCTGTTAGAAATGAAACCCATGGAAGAAAAACAAGAATCCCCAACAATTAAACGTAAAGCTGAAGAGTTGGGAAACAATTCTGCTCTGGATTTATCAGGATTTATCATATTGGGCATAAGCATGTAACCCAATCTTCTATGTGCTGCAGCTTTAATAAAGGATCTAAACACTGACTTAATCACAGAACATGGTTTTACTCCAGGATAAGAGGATCTTTATCCTTCTCCCTCTGACCTTCATCTTGGTGCACTCACTCCCACTCTGTCTCTTTTAAGGCCACTACAGACTAAACTGTGACTGGGTGCAGATCGTCTCTAATTACTCTGTTGTACACTCGGTGCACCCCTGTCATCGCAGGGACCTCATCATGACTGTGGAGACGATCCTTTCACTGTGTGTGGCGCTGGCTCAGACCGGACGAATATACAAAGACTCTCACCTTTGGTTCATTCAGTTTGTTCATTTTACTCTCAGATTATTTTAACTGGCAAAGTGACTCATGGTTTCTGTCTCTTGGTGTTTGTTTCTTTCTCAACGTTTCCATCATTTCAACGTGTCTCATGCCAACCACAATTTCGGAGCATGACTTGAACACTTCCTCGGTTTATTTCCCTCACCTATAGATACATACATACATAAATACATCCATAGATCATCACAAGTCAAGCAGAAGTCGAGCACATGTACCTTAGATATTGTCTATTTTTTTATGGTCCTGTCAGCAGTTTTATGGCCACAATGTCTCACAGCTTCGGTGGTGGTGAAAGGATCATTATGGGATTTTTTCTTTAAAGAAAGAAAGAAGCACATACATGTACAGTTAATTTACTGCTGATGGGATATTAATAACTTTTCCTCCGAGAGGTTTTGGTTTTCTAGGTTTCCTCTCTTTATTACAGAATGCAACAACAATGTTTAGCTAAGCTTTTGACCACATCGTCTGACTTTTTCTGGGTTGCTGTTTTGGGCTGGAAATATGTGAAGCTGATCAGACAGTTTTGTTTAAACAGATGACTCGTTATTCTTTCAAACATCTCTAAAAATGTGTACATAAATATGTGGTCCATACTTTATGTGCTGGGTAAACCCAAATGTCAAGGCATCATCTTCTAAACAATTGAAGAAAAAAAAAAAAATCCAAGTGCAGAATCTTTTCATCAGGATTTATTTATTTATTTATTTCATTGATGATAAATTAATAAAACTGTGAGAAATATTTGTGGGAAAGAAGCAGACTTTATTTCTGGGGGATAGTTCAGGATAAAGTCTTAGATGTGGTCTCCCATGGTGTTTGTGGAACAAGCTGGAGGG
This sequence comes from Pachypanchax playfairii, assembly GCA_006937955.1. Classification (NCBI taxonomy): domain Eukaryota; kingdom Metazoa; phylum Chordata; class Actinopteri; order Cyprinodontiformes; family Aplocheilidae; genus Pachypanchax; species Pachypanchax playfairii. The sequence goes on along the minus strand of SSNP01000003.1, from coordinate 4,035,087 downwards.
TAGATTTAGCTGACTGTCACGACACAGACGGGCAAACCTGCAGATAGACAAACAGAAGGACTAATGGGCAATTTGGAGGACATAAAGAGAAAGAACGATGGAAAGAAGCAGAAAGACAGATGGGAGGGCAAGAGGAGGCCAAAAGAGGAGAGGCGAGGTCTGTTTGGGGGGGGAATTAAAAACATGTGCAGTGGTCTGAGTGCTGGAACTCTGCACCCCAACCCCCCCCCAGTCTCAGCCTCATCCAGACAACCACACATAACAAAGGCCAGGATGGGTCAGAACTGGTGTGAGGCTGACAACGAAGGTGATGACACACGAGCAGTGACTGGCAAGATTTTAAGGATGAAGATGGAAACCAGCAGCGAGTAAACAGATTCTTACATCATGTTCAAGTAATTCATGTTAATGCTAGAATAAAACCAAACAGGAAGTGGGTTTGTTATTTAAAAAAAAACACACCCATCAGTGCTTTATAAACTTTAACATAAATACATCCCATTACATGTAACATTTTTGGTACTGAAAAGATCTGTGATGCTCATAAAATCTGAATTTTATCAAATGAGATCAGAACCAGTCCTTCTCAGTTCTGGACCTGGATCTAATCACTTTGATGTGCTAAATATGAAGGTTTTAGTTGCTGGATCTCGTCTTCCTGCTCTGACAAAGACAGCTGCTGAATAAAAGTCAGACCAGTTTGAATAATGAGGCTTCGCTGAACCAAATCAACAGGGTCATGAATCTACAAACAATAAACAACACACAGCCAAAGATAAAGACGACACATCAATCTTTGGTTAAGTTTGATCATGACTCTCCACTTTAGGCACATAATATGGTACCGAGACCCAGACAGTCAAACTGGGAGAAGAATTATTACGTCATCTGATACACAGACAAGATTTCCGATACAGACATTACAAACATATGCATATGTATATTTGAGACAAACATTGACTGAAGGATTAACACATTTTATCTGCTCCTCTTTAAACAACATTCTGTAATCAGAATCTTTCACTCTTCTTTCTTCAAACTCGACGTTTGTTGTTTTTATAGTAGTTTTTGTCTTTTTGTTTCCAAAAAAAAAAAAAAAATATATATATATATATATACTGTCACTCAAAGATACTGAGGATAAATTAATTTCCCTAAACTTCTAATATTATCAGTGCATTCTTAATAATGTTTAGATCTTTTTTTCATTAAATTACAGACTTTTTTCTCACTTTCTCTCACTAAGAAACAACTCTCCTTTAAATTTCTGAATTAATATGTTACTTTTAATTCCAATCATGTTATCGTCATATCAAAAAGGGGTTTCATATATTTTTATTTGTAACTTTTACAGTTTTCCAATATCTCTTAAAAATCTTTTCTAATTTAAAATTCAATCTGAATTGATCGTTTTAAGGTTTAATAGCTTTTGTTTTGAAGATATGTTGCTTTTCAACGATTATCAGTAGATTCTTTGGTTGAAATTCATGCAAATGCTCATCGGCCCAGTCAACAAGATGTTTTAAACAGCCTGAGAGCAAATGTAATGTCTTTATTTATCGTTTTTTCCAATGTCTTTTAAAAAACTTGTCTAATTTAAGATTCAAACTGAATACATGCTTGATCGTTTTAAGGTTTAATCATTTTTGTATCTATAATTTTTGTATGTCTTATAATTAGTTTCATATCTGGTTCCTTTTGGATCTAACAGTTTGGGAAATACTGAAAATTGAACGAAAGTAATTTTTGTGAATGATTAACTGTTTTCATGTAACAAGTAAAAATAAAACAATAAGCTGTTAGCTTTTATGTAAAAAATAAGTTCACACTGAAATTCATTAACAAGCACATGCATAAAACTGTAACAACATGAACGCTGAAACTTGCTTGAAATATGAACAGATTAAAATTGTAAGCTTCAGTCTGGTGATGGTAGTGATGGGGGGGGGGGGGGTTGGGGGGGGTTAGACACGAGGAGACAAACCCCAGTCCCCTTTGGTTTGGAGCTGAGCCCATGGAGAGACTGTGGGTGACGGAGACTGGAGGACAGAGAGAGAGGAAGAAGCATTTTGTTGATGAATGTCAGCAATGAATGAGTTGAGCAAGTAAATAAAAGGTAGCAGCAAAGGAGATGAGTTGTATGTGTGGACGGGCTGCAGGAAGGAAGTAGCAGAGTAAACCTGCTGGTTGTGTTGCATGAGCGTGCTGCTGGAGTGATGTCGGGGCTGCAGAGTGAGAAAGAGGAGGAGGAGGAAGAAAGAGGGAGAACGGAGGCTGATTAACCAGCGAGAGATTGGAGCCTCAGTGGCTTGCTCGCATTCAACCACACTCTGCCTTTGATGAGGGCTGGATCCTTAAGCTCAATCAGTCCCACATGAGTCCAACTGTGAGGAGAGGGAGACAGAGAGGCCAGAGAGACTTTAGGAGGAGATGGAGGGGGTGGTCGGGATGAAGAGAGAGAGAGAACTGAGGAAGAGGAAGGAGGGGGAAAAAAACTTAGAGGAAACGTTGGATTTTATGGAACAGGATGAACGGAGGAGGTTTGACCTGCCACGGGAATAAAAGCAGTCAAAGAAAAACAAGCGTCCACACCGAGCTACTGAAATCCAGTTCTCCTTTAAAACAAACATACTCTCCAAAATAAAACTGTTTTTTATAATTCAAAAATATTTGTATGGATACATGAGTCACTTCAAGAAGGGAGGAATCATATTTGAAAAGCCTGTGCAGATGTTTGTGACTGTGCATATATTTACAACAGCCTGAACAGCACCACTGTGAGCTGGATGTTTGCACATCTCTGTGTTGTTTCCTGTCTGTTAGTTTGTCTGAGTGTGCACGTGTGTTTGCATAAAACAGAAGATTCAACTTAACTTGCTCTCATCTAACTTAAAAATAGGTCAAATCCAGAAGGATGAACCACTGAGACGACAACTTAATAATAAACTGAGAAAAACCTTTAAAATATCAACACTTTACGTGCACAAAAAACAAGTGAAAAACTGATGGATCAGAAAGTAAAATTTGAGTTTTATCCAACTGAAAAATGAACATTTAAATTCTAAATGTTCAATTTTGGACACAAAATATTCTATATCATATATAAGATCACCAGTAGTTGTCATTTCTTGTATAAACAATGTAGAATTAAACAAAATTACATGACATTTTCGTACAATAATTAACATTTACTTTTCATAAAGTGTGCGGTGCTTTGTTACTGTAACTATTTTTGTAAAGTTAGTTGTTTGACTTAAAATAAATTCTCTTTTTTGATGAATAAGCTGTTCATTTTTAACTGTAAGTTTCATTTTTATTGTGGCAGAATCGCCAATAAACCAATAACCAATAAATGTTTTCATGGTTCATTATGGGTTTGAGTTATTTTAGGTTTTAACTTCACTGAAGATGTTTTATTTCAACACTAATAAACCGATTTTTTTTTTGTTTTTTTCTTTTTCTTTTGCCAGAAGCAGCTTAAGAACTCATGCAGGTGTTGAGTTGACCAGATTTAAATGGTTCCAAGTCTGAAAAATTGACCAAAACATTTGGATTTCTGAATCTCAAACAAAATGTTGTCCTATATCTAACATGTTTGCCTTGCATACAAAAAGTGTTGTTATATTTGTTTTATCATTTCAGTTTATCACTTATTGAATTCCTTGTAGAAACGGTTAGGTCCAACTTTCATAATGATGTTTTGGTCCCATTTCAGCAGAATAAACTGTTTGTCTTGTCAATTCACCATCCTGGCAGGTAAAACCTGCTCAGAGAACAACGGTCCTTCTTTCTAAATCCATTTATTTAACATGTAATTCCATTTCAAAATAAGACTTTTCCTATTTTCAGCATTGAGAAAGTAGAGTTTCAGCTTTAACCACCATTTTATTTGTTTTCAAGTTGCCAACATTTACCTTTTGAGCTTGAACAAGACTTCTCGGCCACCATATGTTTTTGTAGTTTTGCAGGCAGCCATTTTTGTTTCATCTTGTAAAAATTAGAAAGAAAGAGAGATAGAGTTAGTGTGCGCTGTCCGGGCTTGTATGCGCCTAATCGTGTGACTGGCGTGTGGCATGGCGTCACTGCTGTGGATGAATGTGGCAGCATTTAGTGGTTCACCCGAAGCTCAGGTCTCCTTCTCTCTTTCCTTTCTCTTTTTCTATCTTTCAACACCACATCAGCTCCAGAGGGCCACTGGATCATTACCCCATTACTGTGTCTCTGCACCAGAAGCAGAATTAAACCTACTGCCCCATCTGTTCTCTTCCTGCTTCTGTCTTTGGTGTAGAATTCTGTAAGAGCCAATTAATCGCAGCAGCCAAAAGGGTTGCAAATAGTAAGTAATTAACTAAATGAAAACACATTCTTCCATCTGCTCTGCTGGTGGTTGCATTACCAGTGAATGCAAATGTTTATTTTATTTAATGAGAAACTATGGAGCCAGCTAAATGGGAGTTTTTTGGAAGAGAAAAAGTGTGATATATGAGATAAATACACATTAAATCAGCCAACAACACGTTAATCCCAACTCATATGAAATCATTTTTATGCGGCGTGCTTCTGCAGAGGCAAACAGGAGGCCAGCACACGGGATGATGCAATCAGGATGATAACCTTCATGGGCTTCATGGAAGTAACTGTATATTCTCTCGTTGAATCCCCTCTACCACTTGGCAGGCGCAAGGAACTGAGGTTACTTCATTGGTTTCCCTAATTGGTGCCAGTTTCCATTTCACTTCCAAAAGTTACAGCGGCGTCCTGCTCACTCTGCGTGCATGCATGCAGCGTGCATGTTACAAAGACAGGCTGTCAGAGAATTTAAGACGGGAGAGTAAAAACGAAACAGAAAAACACATATATGGAGGTAGCAGTAAGACACCGTGCCGTGCTGCATGTGTAATTGTATCTTATGACTCTGTGATGACTGTTTGTGCTTTGTTCTGTTTATGTGTGTATAATGAGTCATCACTGATTGGCCAAGTTGATGTGGTCAGCGATGGAGGCAGAGGGAACACTTTACAGTAAGTGCATCAATGGAAAAGAGCCTCACTGGGAGGGAAAGAGGAGGGGGGATGTGATGCATGAGGGGGGGGAGCACAACAGAGGAGCACATCATTCCTCCAATTGTAGGAGTAAATTACACAAAAATACACAAAACTCACCACAGCTGAGCACAAAAGCCACCATGACAGAGAACACACAAAAAAACGGGTGAATACGTTTGATTTGGATAAACACACGTGCAGGAGCTGCAAGGAGAGTAAACAAGGCAAAGCAGCTCGGTGACAACCAGCAGGTAAAACAACAGATGTATCCAATTTATTGCATTTCAAAGCTCATCTCATGATCAAGTCCCATCAACACAAACGTACTGGAAGAGGAAGAGCAAAAGGAGAATCCGTGGCCCCACTTTTAAACTTACCATGACCCGTTTTCAGAAGCTCTTCCCTCTAAATGTGATAATTATACGCTTGCCCATTCTTAAAACAGCACAAATATACAAACCATGCTGCTTCTGTTTATCCTCCCTGTGATCCTTCCTTTTTTCCTTTGATACTTAAAGTTAATTCATTGTAAGTCAAACTGTGACACTGTTATTAAGCAGTTATTCGGCTTTTAGAACCTCGAAAGCAGGACACTCAAAAGTTTCAGGGAAATTTTTTGAAAAATATTCTCATTCTGGAACACATGTGCATCCAGGCTTCCATGTGTGGATTAAAATATGTGTAGGTGTTGATGCATCATTGTGGCGTGTATAGTATGTGTGTTTGTGTGTGTGTGTGCTGGCAGGCCAAAGCATCATTGTGGAGCAGCAACCACAGGGCCTCTTCTCCCCCCCCCCCACCCACCACAACAAAGAGCAATTAAACGCCGCTGCCTTGCCAGCTGAGGAGCCAACCGCCAGCCACACTTCCACAAACAGGCAGATCTGTTTAAAACCAAAGGGGAGAAGCAATAAAAGCCAACCTACCGAGAGCAAACCCCTACCATCCCGTTCTTCTGATTCAAACCAGAGGTCGGCTGGCTGGCTTCACCCCATCCCTCACTGTCACTGTTCAGGCCGTCACATGGACAGTTTTATATGAAAATCAATCACAGACAGACACTTTTTTGTTTCTTTGTGTCTGAAATATGAAATAAAAGAGAAAAAACAGGCTAAAATACACAAAACAGGATGATCAAATTAAAAAAAAAAGAAAAATCTGCAGTTTCTCACCTGAAATATAAGTTTAATAAATCCACCTGATCAGAAACTGAGAATCCTCCTGAAACCACGTACTTGATATACAAACTTTCTTAATCCTGCACTAGTGTGTGTTTCTTATGTTTGTGTATCACAGGGTTTAAATTTTAAAAAGAGCACAAATGGATAGTTTTCTTTAACATTTCTGCCTTTATGTTTCTGTCAATGACAGACTGCTGCTCAACAGGATGTGAACATGGGATTGTGCTGTTTGTTTGACCTTTTTAAGGATTAAAGCCTTTTCAAAACCACATTAAAACAGTCTAAATAGTTGCATAACAGTCCATTTTGTTCTCTCATTTTTTGGCGTCAGGCGTTTATCAACTACCATGATTTGTCTGTGAGCATTGTTACACAAAACTAACACATATAGAATCTAAATATTGTTAAATGTTATTTTTTTCTGCATATTCTGAATACAAAAATGAAATTGTAAATACATTAAACTGAAGATGTATCCTGACAACAAATGTGATCATTCTTTTTCACTGCTGAAGGGATCTGTTTCACCTCATATACTGTTTTCATTGCAGATAGATGTCGTATAACAAGAGTACAACAAGAAGCTAAATGAAGTTTAGCAATCAAGAAACAGTGATTAAATGCACTTGTGTACATTTCACCATGTTGTGGTTGTGCATGATATAAAAAGAATCTTTCCAAAAGAAGATTTAAGAATTGTGTTTTTATTTAAATTAAACTTTCGGACTTAAAAAAGACAAACAGCTTCTGGTTTATTAACTTTTTGGTTTTTATTTTGGTGACTCTTCCTTTTTCTGGAAGGTTTGGCTGGTTGACCTGTTCTTCTGTGGCCCCAGCAGAGGGCAGGAGAGCAGGAACCTGTCACCAGGCGGCCATGGAGAATGTCCTGTCCCGGGCCTAGCCCAGCCCACTCAAGCCAAGCTCGTCCTGGGTTCAGCGTGGGCCACATCGTGGTGTCTCTGGTCAGGCAGCCTGGAGCCCTTGGGTGCTGGCAAGGGGTGCGGGCGTCCGGGAGGGGCCCCCTCAAAAGCCATCTACGAGGGGCCACACCCACACGGCCATTACGGTGTAGGCTGTTCTGGGCTTCTCCCGAGGCCGCCCGCCTGCCATTTTTAGAGCAGCAACAGAGTAGACCACATGCTGTGGCTTCAGGCAAGTGGGGGAAGGAAGGTTTCTTCTTTATTTTCAGTCAAAGGGCCTCGGGCTTTGGGAGAATTTCTACATTTTCATTCCAACAGAGTCAGTAGAGCAACTGTTTATCTCCTGGATTAACATGGAGAAAAGAAGAAGAAAAACAATGTCTTTCTCATTAAGTTAGTTCCCCAACCTTTGTTCAGTGGCGGGGCGCAACTCCCTCAGATGAAATCAAACCCCCTCTACCTTAACTTTGTCTGTTTTACTTGTGTGGTTTGCTCATTCACCCAATCATAAAAGAATACACGAACTGAAAGTATTAAACTTAGCTCCAAGATTTTGTGAAATAAGTGAAGGTTGGTTTATACAGTCTCAGTGTTGTTCAGAAGCGTATGTGGGTGAAGCATTGGGTGGTCTAAAGCAGGGAAGACTTGAGCTTCCTCTTGTGCACATATGGTGCGGCTTGGCCTTTTTGTTTGGATTTTAGGGGTTTTAGGTTATTAGAAAGTAAGTTGCCTTTAGGTACGACCTGCTTATTTTATCTACCTATAATATATTTCTATTTTTGCAAATGTTCTCTCAATGTTTTAAGCACTTTCAGACCTTTAGCAGTTAGGATTCCCTCCACACTAAAGTTTAAACCTTCTTTTAAATTTTAACTATCATGGAGATTTACCCTTTGACTCTTCTTCTAATGCTTTGTTTGCTTATCTTCATCCCCCTTTTTTTAATTGATAAGCATCGTCATCAAATCACCACATCAGTCTCGTCTCCAACAGCGCAAGAAAAGAATACTTCACCGCTGTTCAACACAATCACTCAGGAAATGTGAACATCTGATACTCGCGGTCACCCGACTAGAACACAGAGACAAATGTACTCTTTTGACCCACTTGAAGATAATTTCCCTCTCCTGCAGTGCAATATGTCTGTCATAAATAAACGATTGTTCCAGCCCTCCAAACCACATCGTTATGGTACCAAAAAAAAAAAAAAAATCTAATGTAAAGCTTTGAACAATCCTCTTTTAGGAGTAAAGGAGCTGGAAAGATGGAGGCTTTGTCTTGTGAGTGGCAGACCACAGAGCTGGAGTGGATCTCTGAGGGAGAAATAAAAATTCAATACAGACAAAAACAATCATGGTGCAGTCTCTCGCAATGTTCAAGATTATCTGCAAGATGGAAATCCTTTTAAAACACAAACTGCTTGTCTCATAAAAGTTTGTACATGCTTCAATATCGCAAAGAATAAATTGTTTCTTAACTTCAGAAAATGAGGAATTAAAAATATAACTAAGAGTTATGTGTGTAAATCTTGATTATTTCAGTGCAAAAAGGAAGGAAGTTCATTAAATTGAGAGAACGGAAATTATTTCCAGGGTGACAGGGATTCAGAGTCGACTGCTGGTGGCACACACGCGACACATGGAACAGATCACACCGTGCGTGGAGCTGGATGGGTTCGCACAAAATAAAGAAACCCAATAGAGTAAAACCTCAATTTACCCCCTTTAAAAAAAAAACCCTTCCTTCTTTTTTGGCGGGGCTCCACCAAAAAGTAATGAGCTCCCACCCAAACCTCAGCAACAGCTGCTGTCAGGGTCTGGGGGGGTGAAGATCTAGAAGTCAGTGGGGGTGGAGGTGGTCTGATGTCCCAAAAAAGTACAAATCAGTCACTTCTAACACAACAGTACTCAAATAAATCATAAAGATGTCATTTTAAAAAGCTGTTATTTAATTTAACACTTTTTCACTTCATCAGCTGTATGAGATGTTTTAGGTTCATTTGATTGATTATTGTCCTAAAAATCTCTTTATAAAAATGTTTTTTTTAATCTCAGCTGCTCCTTAAATGTTGTAGCTTACAAAACAAGGATAAATTTTCTAATTTAGCAATGTAAAGTTTTTGTTCTTGGCAGTTTTACAGTAAGAAATGACAAAATATTTTACTATTCTTTGACTCATATACTGAGCTCCAGTTTTGGGCCAATCCTCTACATTTTGTTGAAATCCTTTTTTTTTTTTTTAGAAAAATCTGTGTTCAACATATTCAGTTTGTTTTCTTTGTGGAAGCAGTTGGATTTTGGTAAGTTTTGTGAGACCACGATCAGTCCAGAATCCATCTTGGCAGATTTACAGTAATTCTGTGCATTTTGTGGCCAAACCACGATGGTTCAGCATCCTATACCGGCAGATTTTAGGTGTGACAACAGTCAACAATGGCTCACAGAGAGGTTCCCTAAAAGCATCTGTTGCAATAATTGGCAAAAATCCTTTTAACTAAAAGAAGTCAAAAGAAATAAAGACAAAATTGACTAAATCATAAGCAGCTAAACTGGACAGAAGAATGTGTCTGTGTGGGACACATGTTGGTAATACTGAAAGACATCCAATAAATCTGAAACAATATTTAATCAAAAAAAAGGACTGATTGTTGTCATGTATTTTATTCTAATTTGAAATAAAAGTTTAAATTTTAGAAGTGATGCCAGCATCGAAAGGACTTTTAGGAGGAAACTGACAATCTTGCATTTTGTTAAATTATTTTAGAAATCAAATATTCCAAGTCACGTTTAAAATGATCATGTTTTGTGAACTGCAGCTTTGCCACAGTTTGCAAAAGAAGGAACCGGTTTAGTTTAATATCTGGATATCAAACTTTCAGACAAGTTGAAAGACCGAATGGATCAAATCTTTAACATTTTATTGTTAAAAGGCTTTTCATAAGGTGTTGTTTTTGTGCTCATAGTGTAAATTTACCCTGCAGTGTCCACTCGAAAGAGCAGCATTTTAAAAGTCCCTCTCATTTTGCCTCACATTCAAAACGACATACTGAAAGACACTGTCATTGCAGCTATTGCACCATCCTAAACAAATTGCACACATGACGCCCGTTTGGGTCATTAGGTGGCCACAGGTCTCCTCAACAGACAGCGAGATTACAGGCCAGATGTCAGCTTGTATACAGCATGAAGGCGGTGGACTGGGATTTGTTTGGGAGTAAATAGGCTTTTCTACTCCTTGGAGCTGATACTTACTCATAGTACTATGAATAAACAGCAGATTCAGCATGTTGCCCAATATAATAGCTCATTTATCATCCTGCAAAACACTTAAAAGTTTTACTTGGAGGAAAACAATTAATGTCTCCCAGGACTATGTGGGATTATTTCCAAGAACTGTAGTCATGAAGACACAAGAGACGTTAAGGTTTGGACGTCAGACTGAAAAAATGTGATCTTAGAAATGAGCAGACGGAAATATTTTGCTTCATTTGCATTTACATACACAGGATTGAGTCTTCATTGCAGCATGTGATTGTCATCCCGACTGGTGCATAAAACATGTTGTGTCCACTGGCTCAAACGCAGCCAGGTTGAATGACTCAAAACCACCAACGTGCCCCAAAGCAGAGACAGACCAGTCAAACCAGGAAGGTCCGTCCATTAAAAGCATGTTACCGCTTTTTACAGCTTAAGGAGGACAGAAGTGATCACATATCATCGGCATCATCGGCATCAATACAAACAAACACAACATTCATTACAGTGAAGTCCAACTCGTCTCACTTCCCCTCCGTCGCTCTGTCTTTATATCTCCCTCTCTTTCTCCCCCGTTTCTCTCCCTTTCCCATTTTCCGTTGACAAGCTCTCTGAATCTTTGACCACACAGCCTGGAAAAATAGCACAGAGTCATGCTGCACGGCAAGTCTATCCCTGACCCTGATTCCCTCTCACCACATTTCCATCAGCAGCAAAGTTAAACACATCTAATCATTTCAATTTTCCCCCTCTGTTGCAGTATTATTAACATTGTTAATTTTCTGAGGGTTGCAGCCTGGAGGGGGGAATGTCAAGGGAAATGCATTATGGCAAGATATTCCATTGATCCACCATTATACACACTTTCATAGTTGCTTTAATGGCATAATGATACTGAGAAACCAATTTCAAACCAATGTACAAAACAGAAGACCATTCAGCTCCAAAAGAAAGATGCTGTAAAAACTTTCTACATCGTGTCATATAACATTTGAAGAGTCGCTCTGTTCTGTGTCATGAGTGTTTACACTGCTGTTCTGCTTTTTTGAATTACCATTAATGACATCTGGCAGAATCTTACTGCTGATTCAAGTTCTACAGCGAGTGGAAGACATACAAAACGCTGAACATTGTGGTAGAAAACAAACAGTAAGCCGCATTTATGAATCTGTATTTTGGACTTTTGAGTCGACTTTTTAAGGCATTAAATGACCAAAAAGATGGAAGGAGTTACTTCATGAAAAGATGGGATTGTTTGGGCAACAAGGTAAACTTCACGTACAGTGTAAAGGTTCTAAACCACACCTATTTTTCATATTTCGGAAAATATGCAGAGGCAGATTTTCTTGTGACATTTTAAAGTGGTCTTCTTCACTCATCTGTGATGGTGTTCTAACGTTTTTCCGCCAAGTCATCACACCTTATCGTGACAGTGTATTGTGTCATGTGTGTAGAGGACAAAATAGATCAGACCTGAAACCCTAAAGTTTATTTCCAAATGTAACTGTAAAGATAGTCTACTGGTGTAATTTAACCCTTTAAGACCCAACTTATTAAAAAATAGCCAGAAAATTCTGATTATTTGGAACTGAGATGTTTACGAATCCTTAGAACAAAATTCACAAACGTTTTTTTGCTGTATCATGGTATTTATAATAGATTTTTTGTATCGCATTTATTACATTGGCTGTTTTTACGGTTTAATTGTAATATAAAAAATTAGTTAATAATAATGCATTCATCCATATAATTATGATGATTTAACCTGAAAAAAAAAGGCAAGTGGATCATTTACTGGGAGCAGCCATGTTAGAAATGATCAAAACTATGTAGCAAATATGATACAAGTGGCATTATAGGGATAAGTCCCTCTGATGGACTGGCAGCCTGTCCAGGATGTGTCCTATGGACACCAGCTCACAGAAACCCTAAACTGGATCACATGGGTTGGGAAAAATAAATGGATGGACTGATGGTCAAGAATCAACAACAATGATCTCTTCTTTCATTCTTTCTGTAAAAAAAATGAAGTATTTTCCTTGAATAATGTTAGAAACTCTGCTGTTGCTTGTATAAATTGAGGCGTGCTGGATGCTGAAGCCTTGAAACAAACCAACACCTGTAACAAACTACAATGAAAAGCTGCGTTTAACTCACAGGTGAACGTCGCTTCTCCACAACAAACAGGATCACAAGAGATCAAGAAACCAGGAATGTGCATTTATCATCACATCAATGTAGTTACAGAACTGGAGTTTGTTAACAACAACAAAATGATAATCTAACATGAAAGAACCATTATCGGTACTTTTATGTTTTTAACCTCTTTCTTTTTTGATGCAGTGAGTTTTAATAATGAGCTTAAAACTTTCAAGTTCTTATAGCTAAAACTGAAGATTCACTGGTATGGTTTTTAATCAGAAATCATATTCTAAATGTTGTATTCCATTGGTTGCTGTAGAAGACAGTTTTGCAACAGAAACCACCTGACACATCACATACACTACTTACATAAATATGCCCACCCAGCTCTCCAAAAATCCACCAACCTGCAGCGCCCTTATCCCCAAAACCTCAGCCACACGGGGCAGAACGGCAAAGAGAAAGCGTTTTGATGAGGCTGTTAAGAAACTAACACGTTCTCTAATTATAGATCTCACTTGTGCTCTTTTGAAGACAACAGTAAATGGGAGCACGCCAAAGTTTGAGATTGCAACAAGTCTTATAAAACGTGGAAAAAGCATCCTTCTGCAGACCACTTTGCAGCAACTCAGGAGCTTTATTTTAGCTCCCCTGTCATTTTACTCAAATGTAAAGCATTAATGAACGCTAAAAAGAAATAGGAACATTTCCTTTAAAGATCAGTGACAGACCATAAGTCAAATGAGAGGGGAGGGAAATGCCTCAGAAAGTGTGAAAAGATTGCCACGTAACATGTAGATGAGACTGCAGGATAGATAGATAGATAGATAGATAGATAGATAGATAGATAGATAGATAGATAGATAGATAGATAGATAGATAGATAGATAGATAGATAGATAGATAGATAGATAGATAGATAGATAGATAGATGGATAGGAGCATTTCTTCTTTCATTCACACTCCATGTGGAATAAGAGAATAAAAGATGAAGGTCAGTCTCAGAGCAGACTGCCAAATATAGCTGCTGTGTTCATGTGAGGGCCAGACTCTCCAGAGCAACAAGCCCTGCTCTGACCATGCCCTGTAATTGAGGAGAAAATAAGGACAGAAATTATATGTTTATTTTTGACAACAATTTTAATCTTCTGTGCTCTCCTTCAGAAAACGAGACGCCTACCAAAAAAAAAAGAAAAAAAAGAGAAGGGGCTGAGAATCTGTCTTCATCCGGAGGCTGAAAGTCGAGCGTTTGGTCTTTTGACATTGTCAAACTCTAAAATACTATTTGTGAAATAGGAGCAAAACATATCTGGAATGTGTTTGACTCTTTTTACATCCCGCAGCATGATTTGTGCACTTAAAGTGGAACTATTTTAAAAATTGTGTGAGAAAACCTGCATTATTTTGTCAGTAAATACAAATCAAATAGAAAGGACAGTTTTTCTTGCGTTCTTGTTGGAAAACACTTTATTGTTAAGTCTTTAATTTGCTTATTTATTTCTGCTCTTTGTGTGAATATTTCAGATGTCAGCTCATAAAATAAAGCAGAGTTAAACTGTGGTAGACTTGCCACACAGCATGGATGAATGCTTTTGTACATAAATTAAGTAACATGCTGGATTATGTTCTATAATAATGAAGGAACATTACATTTTTAAGTTTTATTGCCTCCTAAGAGGTCAAATATGAGAAATAAATTTGAGTTCAGATATTTTTTAATTTATCTTAAAAATATTATTTTTTTAACAAACCTCTCACGGAAGGAAACATTCATTTCCCTTCATTTTATTATAATCTTATTCTAAGTGGTGTAATAATCTCCTTTTTATTTTATTTAACAACTTTATCCTTTTCCTCTTGCCTTGTCTTTGTAGTTCAGCCTCTCTAACCATCACACTAAAAAGGCAGTTAACTGGAAACAGGGAGAGGTTTTGAACCAGAATAATAAAACCTCGGAGATAAAAACCACAGTCTCGCTTAACTTAATTTCTTTTATTTATGTGGCTGAGGCCAAGGCTATTTTGTTATATTTGAAGTCTCTGATAAAACATGGAATAAAACAAGCTAGAAAGTTTTAGTTGAACTGTTAAATAAAAGAGTAAATTTTAAAATACCATGATGAGCCTTCACAAGAAAATCTGTGCAGATGATATTATGATAATAAATGTAATCTTCTCTATCAGACTCTTTGGGATTAAGAGTGAAACATAGTGATATTATAACCTCCACGTGCTGATTGATGAGTCACTCATTGAAAATGATTCGACACTCTCGTTTGGAGGGAGGGGGGGTCCTCAGCCACCAATCTTTGTCCATTTTCCTCCATTTCTGGCTTTTTATTGCCTCTTAGCGAGTCTTCAAAGAGTCCGTAGCCTATAATTAGGGGGCGGATCCCAAGTGCCTCAAAACGCTTCGGCGCGTGAGAGCCGGACTCCATCCGAACTGTCCCGGTCCTCCGAGCTGCGCCTCTCCCGCTCCCCTCCGCTTCACACGGATTTTGGTTCTCAGGGATGGCCGCATCTGTTCTGGAGGTAGGGAATGTAATTGTAAGTAACATTTTCTCTCTTCTCTTCAAAACAAAACAAAGTTTCAGTTGAGTTTTGCTGCATTTGCAGCTTTAGTTTCATTTGTGAAACTCGTGTTTCTGTTAAAGGGTTGTAGTGCAAGATGTTGTAGTAAAACTATAATGGTTTTTTTTCTGTTATAGTTTAAGTTATTGTATAAGTTTATGAGAAAATGACTTAAATAATTCAATCAACAAGAATCTTACCAAGTCACATAAATCTGGGGTTTCTATTTCCTCCAGGTTTCTAACAGCAAACAGAACAGTTAAAGCTTTTTATAATGACAATTTATTTCCTGTGGCTGCAAGAAGCTGTATATTACCAGTACTTATGGGTTAAGGAAGACAGAAGGAATCTATTAAGGGTCCTAAAAGAATGTGATGAAACATTGTTAACTAAAGTCAAGCCAAATTAGCAACAATCTAAAGAAGTGACCCCAGGCTTGTTGTAAGAGAGAGTAATCACTTCTGAATGGGAAAGAAGACATCACTGAGAGCTACGAAGAAAAACTGAACAAGGTTTTTGTGCTTTTTTTTAACACATGAAAGAAATTAAAGAACATCCACGTTTATTAAAATTCAATAGCGTGAATATTTCACACAAAGCAGCAAAGAAAATCATTTTAATTACATCCAAATTTATTTCATAAACCACAGAAACTGTATGTAATGACCATTTTATCAGTATATTTGGCATTTAGTTAAAGCAACAAGAAAAATAACAAATTTATTGTATTTTGGTAATTTAAGAACAAAACGTTTCATGAAAAGATTTTGATTTAAAAACGGAAAAATGTTTATTTTGATAATATAGGGCAAAAGCTTCTGCTATTTTATCTGAAATGTTAATTAATTTAATCAATAATAGAAGCTGTTTTTTCTTCTGTCTTTACTATCTTCACTGCTAGGCAGAATAAATTAGGTTTAAGATGACTTGTGTATCTGAAACCTTGCTGTCAAAGCGAGTAAAAGATGTAGACGTTTAAATGTAAATGATGCTTAAATTTACATAAACAGGTGGAATAAACTTTAGAGCAACGTTAAGGTAAGGTAAGCCTGAGAACATTTTTTGGTTCCTGAGTACAGCAAAACCTTCAGAAGTGTAAATATACAATTCTGGAATTTTTCCTGACAGTTTGTAAATGTAAAAAGCAGGAAAAGCCAAGAAGTGCAGTCAGACGTACATTGTTTTTATTAAGGTTGACACTTGCAGAAGCAGTGGCAGCAACAAGCAGCCACTTCCTGCAGACAGGCAGTCTCATTTCCCCCCTTGTCTTCTCCCCTCCAGGAAGACGCACGCTATGGCTCCAGTCCTCTGGCTATGTTAACAGCTACCTGCAACAAGTTTGGTAGCACCAGCCCCATCAGGGATTCAGCCACACCCGGTAAAACTGGCAGTTCTCCAGTAAAGAAGCAATACACCATGACCTCTGACCTTCAGACAGCTAAGAACGGGCGTACAGCAGACAGCAGTGGCCTGGCGGACTCCTACACTGGCTCTTTCACCACAGCTGGAGGAGGTGGTGGGATGCTTACTCCCACTGGAAGTCCTCCTCCTTCTGCCGGAGGCTACACTTCAGAATACAATCCTTTCTCTCACTCCTTCCAGACCTCAGCCTCCCAGGACCCGTCTCTTTTGGTGTCCAAGACCCATGCCACAGCTGACTGTCTCACCAGTGTCTATACATCGCTGGATATGACACACCCTTATGGCTCTTGGTATAAGGCTGGAATCCACCCTGGTATAACTGCTGCTCCGGCCAATGCCACGTCCTCTTGGTGGGACGTCCACTCCAGCTCCAACTGGCTGTCAGCGACGCAGCCTCAAGCGGACGGAGGTCTCCAGGCTTCTCTTCAGCCCGTTGCACCGCAGGCATCCCTCAGCCCACAGCTGCCGAGCTACAGCTCAGATTTTACACCACTCAACCCGGCTCCTTACCCCTCTGTGGGACTGGGCTCCTCCTCGCATCTCCTCCAGCCTTCCCAGCACATGCTGCCCCAGGACATGTATAAGCCCAAGCCTGTGTCAAGTGCAGGGCTAATTGAGAATCCCATGGGCCTAAAGCCTGCAAGGGGATCAGGGGGCTACAGTGGAGGGGGCACACCCAGCAGGTCTTCATGTGACTGCCCAAACTGCCAAGAGCTGGAGAGGCTGGGAGCCTCCGCTGCAACCCTCAGGAAGAAACCGGTCCACAGCTGTCACATCCCAGGCTGTGGGAAAGTCTACGGCAAAGCGTCCCACCTAAAGGCCCACCTCCGCTGGCACACCGGTGAACGGCCCTTTGTTTGCAACTGGCTGTTTTGTGGGAAGCGTTTCACCCGCTCGGATGAACTGGAGAGGCACGTGCGCACTCACACACGGGAGAAGAAGTTCACATGTCTTCTGTGCGACAAACGTTTCACACGCAGCGACCACCTCTCAAAGCATCAGAAGACCCACGCAGATTCAGCCATGCAAAATAAAGCTGTCGCTGTGGAGGGAGACGCGGATCCTCGGAGTGAAGAGACATCAGAGCTCAACTCTGGCACTGTCCCAAACAATCCTGTTGCTGACCAGATCACTAACGGAGACGAGAAAACTGCCACGCCTAACGGAGTGGAGAACAGCAGTGGACTGTTGGAGATCTGACTCCATTAAGTTTTTCTATTAATACTATTGTTACATTACAGTTTTTATTTGGGAAAGACTTTTCCTTTAAAATAATAAAACATTTTCTTTAAACCACGTGAGCGATCAAAATAAATCTTAGGAAATCTAAATGATTGATCACGTTGCAGGTAGCAATCATTTCATTTTCTCTGACCACACAACACGCAAGCCTGCAAACTTTGAGCACATACACACACAACCAAACCATTATGTACATGAACACAGATATACCATGCACACGTGGACATTTGCATGCACAAAAATAACTATGAGCAAATGTGCAAGCATATATAATGCATTCATGCATGCAAGTGTACCCACAAGAGTATTCAGACGCATAAACGTAAACATTCTCATGTGGACATTTAGTAGTCTGCACACATTTTCTGCCTTTCAAATGAGACAAACCACTGGGGAAATGTAATCTGCAAAAGCAGAAGGAAAAAAGCTCTGAGGCTGCAAAAGGAAAGTGACTTTAGAACAAGATTTATGAACGATGGAATTGATGTAGCATTGCATGCTGGAGAACAATCTGATTTACAGCTGTACGTTCATTCATATTCATTACTCCAAAGGCAATCAATGGACAGACTTACTTACAGTTTTTATTCAAAGACATCATATTGCAGGTGTTGTATTACACTTCTTTTTTTATATATATATATTTTTTGCTGTTTTCTTCTTTTTATGTATAATTTAATTTTATAATTACATAAATAATCTAATTTATGTGTTAAATTATAGATGGAAGATTTTCTTGCATCCTGCAGGAAACTTTAAAATAATGAATGGTTCCAAAAAGCCAGGAAGACAATAAAAAAAAATCAATAAATTAAAAAATTTTTCTTATTTATTAGCTATAAAGTGAAGTTTGGAAATTATTCTTTTAAAGTTTTATTTATAGATCTTGAATATCAATGTGAGTGTTACCTGACTAAGTATCTTTTGTTATTGTGAAGTCTTTCGCACCTGAAGGAGTAATGATTAAAAAGGGCTTTCTTCTCTTCTGTACATACTATATATTGATAATGATATATAGATTTTTAGGTGTGCTATTTTTCTACCTTTTAGAAGTATTTTCCATGATTTGTGTACTATCGTCTATTGTACTAATAAATACATAATCATAAGGGTTTAACCTGTTAGTTTTCTGCATCATGACTGATATTTGCTGTCAGTATTTCCTGTCTTGTTGTGAAAAGAGTGTAAAAGATACTGTAAATAATGACGAAGCATGAAACCTCATAAAATGCACACATTGCTGTATGATTCTTGGCGCAGAATCCTCAAATTTATGGTGCTTTCAAGAGTAAATAAATGAACTTTTTTTTTTTCTAGTTTTATTTTACAAAAAGCCTTCTGAGATGATAAATAAAGATTTAAAATTCTTCTGACACGCCTCCTCCTGAATCCTTCTTTTCATGTCTTTCCATCCCACGATAGCCAAGCAAATACTTTCATTATCTTTAGCAGCAAAAACAAAGCAGTTCACTGAATTGAAGTCTTAAGTTGACACAATGACCCCCTTTTAAAGAACCACTGTAGTTACATTTAAGACAATTACGCCAGTCTCCAACCTAAAAAAGGTAATTACCAGGAGCGATGCTCCAGCAGAGTGAAGGGAGAGGAGTAGAGGGGATTAGAACAGAGGAGCTGTGGTTTTAATGTTTATGGAAGGAGGCGGTCAAACAAAGGACAACAATTAAGGTATGGATACATGACGAAAGAGGAGATTTAAAGAAGAAAATGGTGAAAAGAAGCTGAGCTGACCATGTATGTATGTTTCCCAAAATGAGCTGTCTGATGATGGAATTTGACTTAACAGTTATAAGTGTAAATGCATCTCTTTTCATTCAGGTTTTTCCAGACTAATAAAAATACCTGAAGTGGGAGGACTTCCCACGTTGCTTTAAGAGTAAAATAGCCCGAGGACAGACTGAATGAATCCTCAAACAGGTGTGTCAAGCAGTTCAGCAGCTCCACCCATTCAAATAAAACCTCTTAATTGGGTCATTTTGCAGTTTAGTGAGAAAACACGTCACTTATATGTCAGATAGCCCACACCTTTCTAATGAAAAGTTTGATTTCTTAATTACATAAACACGATTAAACAGCAGGAGGAATTAAAATGGAAACAACACACTGTCTGATGGAAGTGAAGAGGAGAACACTGCAGCTGGAACCCCCTCTGAAGCTGTTGTAACATTTACACTTCCCAGGCTGCATGGTTCCAATTTAGAGCTTCTAATGAGCTGTAGTTGAGGTCAATTTCTATAAAACGTTCCAGGGCTGACTTTGTCATCAGGGACCAATATGTTTATGGTGGTCTGAAGTGGGCACACTGTCAAGTCCACAACTTGAAAGGCAGAAACTGGGAAATGGGGTATGGGCAGGGTGTGTCAGGGCAGCAGATGGGGGTGGGAGGGGGGTTAAGAAGATGGTCAGTGGCTTTTAAAACCTCGACTGCTACTGGTATTTTCTTTATTTTCTAAAATACACTCTTTTTGCAGCGGTGGTGGCATACTGCAGCCTTGGCTTTATTTTTACTTCTTTTATTTAGAAAGCCAGGAAACATTAAGTGTTGCTTCAAACAAGGTCATAAAAAGGAAAATATACATGCGCTGACACGTAGCGTGAAAAGCAGAAACTGGACAATCTGTTCCATATGCTTTACCCACAAGTGCCCAGTTACTCCATTCACAAAATCCAATCACTGCAGACTTAATAGCACCAAAAAGCTTCTTCCAGAAGATCCTGTTAAATCCATCATTTTCAGTCCTACAAACATAAAACATAAACTTTAAAATGTTTCCTTATGCCATGTTTGCTTAAGCACTTTGACTTGATGAGTAACACAAACTTTACCCTTAATGAGTTTTTTCCTCGGGAGGATCAGGTTACAGATCTACAGTATAAAAGACCTCGTCATGATGAACTGAACAAAATGCTAATTAACCTCTTTTCCTGCCATTATCTGATCCTAAGTGACTAATCAAGTAAAACAGTTGGATGTGTTTTTACATAGCCACAGGCATGAACCCCTGCTTCTCCCTTCCAGTTAGGACTAGCTTGTGGGGGAATGATGGGCGGAGCAGGATAGGACAAAAGCACAGGTGTCTGCAGGTGTGACTGGCTCTCTGTGATGGAGAATTGGAGGGGAACGGGTAAAGAATGTCACAATGCCCCGAGGCTCAGCAGTCAGAACCATAACATGACCCAGAGAACAGAGGGGTTCAGATAAATTAAACAAAGGCTGAGAGGAACCCAGATAAGAGAGGGCAAAAGGTAAAAATGCAAATAAATTGTATCTTTTTGTTTATTTTAGAAGAGGAAGTAACATGTCACAAAAATAAAAGCTTCTTTGATATCTATTTATATCATTCGACTATCTTTTTACAAGCTGTTGCTATTTGTTCATCCTTATCAATAAGTCATGACTGTTTTGTTGCAACATTTTCTGACCGTTAACCCCTTGACGTCTGAATTAATTTCCAATTCTGAAAAAAAAATCCCCTGTGTTTTTGCTTTCAAATAGATGTTAAATTGAGTTCAGAAAGTTAATTTGATCATAGCACATTTAGCTATAACTATATAGCTGTAGCTATAGCTCCGTCCCTGACCATTCCTTCGAGAAACAAATGCTTGCAAAAGGTTCTTAGGCATGCGCTGGAAATAAAATTCTGCACAACAAAATGCATCAACCGGTAGTCGAGAATTACTGATGGTATTTTGGTTGCATTTGGAGTGGAAGTGGATTTTTGCAGATTTGCGGCAACGGGTGTCAAGGGGTTAAAGTTAGTCTTATTTTGCTGCTGATTGTTTTGTTTATAGGAGCTGTGTGAGAGTTTTGATTCTTTGCCCCTTTAAAAAAGATAATGTGCTTTTCTTTTAATAGCCTCTGATTGATAATTGATTCCAGGGAAAATTAGGTTAAGAAAACAGCATGTGTTACATGTAAAACAACATATTTAGTCTATTCCACATCTTTGACACTTGTACTTCTTCATTACAGGACAAATAGACAAATACTTTTAATGTTTTCCAATTTTTTGCCTTGTTGTACAACTTTAAGTTAAAAATGAGGAGAATGAGAACACAAATAACAAACCTGTTGAGACGGAACATGAGGTAATGTAACATGAAAAGGAGATTGAGTGGGTGGATCAGTGAAAAAGGTGAGTTTCAGAGATTTGAAAGGATTCAGTGCTACAGATGGATAGTGGGAGAGAATTCCAGAGGCAGTAACAGTCCAATATCTCTTGGGGATGGAGCTGGAAAACCACTCGGATAATTGATGGCCCATAATGGCCTCACACATACCCAGAGAACCGTTTGTTTTTCTTTCTCTTTTACGAATGTTGATGGCATTCTGAGTGACGTGCATCTCAAATCATTTTTGTTTACTTTTTTTGATTTATTTCAGTTGAAACCACTAAATACTTCCTTGGAACAGTTAAAGTGAAGGGACTGAAGAGATGTGGTGGAAGCAGGAAGTGGCAGAGGTGCAAAAACACCAACTCCACAGGAGAAAAGGTAACAAAAAACACAGAGTCTTGACATGAACAACAAGAAAAGGCAAACTGCCAAATAGCAAATGAATCTGGATCTGAATCAAGAGTCAAATCAGGAAATTGAAGAATGAAAGGTTACTCATGGAGGAAGGAGGGAGAATAAAGGGGGAAGACAAAATGTAGAAAGAAGAAGAAGAAGTGAGTGATTTGGGTTGGAAGCGGAAGCAGGCAGCCAGGGTTGGCAGGGTTTTGGTGGAGGAGTGTGGTGGTTCAGAAGTCCTCCAGCGCGAGGCGCCAGTGTGTCCGGTGGGGGCCCTGACCATGAGCTGCCTCCACCCCCCCAGAGCACAGCCACAACCCCCCTCCCCCATCCAGCTCCGCCACCCTTCCAACCAAAAACCCTCTGGCAGTCGAGTTTCACTGAAGCTGCTGCGTGTTTATTTAATATTCTGAAGAAATTGAAATGTCTCTGTGGGTTCACGCACACAAACACACACACACACTGCTATGTCTCACACACATTCACACACATCGCCGCCACAACATTAAAATAAATAAAGTAGAGTAATAATGTTCTCTTGATCTGAGGCCAAGTGCAGACTTGGAGAAAATCTTTTTCAAATGGTGTTTTCAGAAACAAAGAGGGAGGAGCGTGAGCGTCTTATTCAACAGGCGGCACGTCTCAGTCTGAATCTCCCACAGAGGAAAGAGTGCCTTAAAAAAGTGGTTGACAAACAAAAAAATAGTTTCCATGTGACCAAAAACAGGGAAAATTCATTAGCTCTAAATGGCAGTGGATGATGTAGAGTCCATAAAAAGTCTGAATTTTAAATGTTAAGTAATTTAGCAACTCTGAGTGTGTGGTCTGTGAATGAGAACTTGTATATGATGTGTTAAAACAGCAAACGTGCACGCCAGCTCTCTTCTGTGCAAATGAATACACAGTGACACACGTATCCACAATTAGTTTCTGATCATTACAAAGCAATTCCTTCAGACAGAAATCCTTTAAACAGCCTGGGTTTTGGTCCTCATATGATACCTCTTCTGTCTCCTCTCTCCACAGCAGCCACCAACCACCGCTGCTGCCAAAAATAACACAGGAGCGCCACTCGAACCCCGCGCCTCACCGCAGTGCAGCTCGGCCGCAAGAGAGGGATCAAAAAACACACAAAAAAGGAAACACATCATATTGTGGAGGGAGGGAGGGAAAAAAAAGCATTCATACGCTCTGAGCTTGAAGATATCTACTGATGATTTTGGCGACAAAAAGAACCACACTGCAACAGGCCAAGATGAGGAAAAGAAATGTGTGATTGTTGTATGAAGCCCATTTTAACTGCTAATAAAATGGCCTTTTCATGTCTGATCTCATTCATCAAAAGATTTAACCACCAGCTCAATAAAATCACTTACATTATCACATTATAGGTAAATAAATTACAGCATTCAGCTGACAAATGAAGGCTAATCAACAGTGAAACAATAAACTCTGGTCACAGATTAATTACACTGCTGTGATTGTTGGTTTGGAGGGCGGAGGGAGTTAAATGAGAGACAGCTTTACTCACTGATCATGGCCAGATCACTTCATGTTGCGTTTGGCAAAAATTGCTTATCCACACTGACACACTGATGCCAGCGGATAAAGCCGTCAAAATCCCAGCTTTACTTCAAATGTGGCCAGCAGGGCTTTACAAGCGAGTCATCATGGGATTAATTGTCAAGCCACAGAAATAAAATAAAATCGTTGAAAGGTGGAAAATATACTGAAATCTTTTTGTGGAAGTGCTGCTGTATTCATCGGAAAGGTTGTGGGTCCAGAAGATTTAAGGGGTTTGCATGATTTCTCTCACTGACGCAACCAGATCCAAACCAAACAGAAGAACTGGATCCAGATTTCTCGAGCTGTCAGTCTGTAATATTGTTCAAGAAGAAATACAATCAACTAATTTCAACTTTTAGGCAATCTTCCCATTACATTGGAGTAAGAAAAAAGCTTTTAATCTGAGAACTGCTGCCTTAAAAAACTTTATGTGAGTTTAGGTAAGTTTCCAAATTATCCTTCATTTAAAGATTACTTTTATTCTAATATTAATTAAAAGTCCTTGTTTATGAATTGTGACTGTAAAAAAAGTTTTCCATATACATTTTATATACTTTCATAACAAGATTTTGGCTTTAGTTTGAAACGTGCAGCTTTCATTGTTTTATAACTGCTAGTAATTTTTAAAAATGCTAATAAGTGCTTTTGGATTGTCACTCCAATAAACCAGTGGTTTTTCCCTGTTTCTACACTTATTTATCACTTAAACAGACAGGTGTTTCATACTGAAGGACCTTTTCATTCACACAATTTTAAACAAGAAGCAGCAGGACAATATAATGACTGAATGTCGCTCTCTGCTGGTTGAATCTGGGCAGATCACGTTGTTTGTGTTTTGAACTTCTCATTTTAATCAGAATCAGAATCGGGTTTATTTGGCCAAGTTTGTTGCTCATACAAGGGATTTAGTTCCAGTTCACTTCCCACTTGTACTTGCAGACAGACATATATGAAGATAAATAGATAGTGTTAGTCATAGAACAGAAATCAGGT
This sequence comes from Pachypanchax playfairii, assembly GCA_006937955.1. Taxonomy (NCBI): domain Eukaryota; kingdom Metazoa; phylum Chordata; class Actinopteri; order Cyprinodontiformes; family Aplocheilidae; genus Pachypanchax; species Pachypanchax playfairii. The sequence continues at coordinate 4,010,222 of SSNP01000003.1, read as the reverse complement.
GGTACTGTACATGTAAATATACTATAATAGCTGATGCTGCCTGCCTAGTTCCTCACTCTGAAAGAGTCCAGGTCCTGGATGGAAGAGCACTAGTGATTCTCTCTGCAGATCTTATCGTTTGCAGTTTGTTTCTGTCTAGTTTGGTTCCAGAACCAAACCAGACTGTCACGGACTGCCAGAGACGCTATACCAGCTCTGCAGAAGTTCACCAGCAGTTCCTGTGGCAGGTTAAACCTCTCGAGCTGCTGCAGGAAGTTCAATCACTGCTGGACCTGTTCAATAACTGCATCCTGGGTGATTGTGGTCCCCGGAAACCTGAATGTGTCCACCATAATTAGAGGTGTGGTGTGTATGATTATGGGAGACAGGGGTGGAGGGCTCCCTCTGAAGTCCATTGTTATTTCCAGTTTTTAATTTTGGGAAGCAGTGATGATGGAGAACAGTGGGTGATATCCATACGAAGGTGTGAAGGACGGTTTATCAAATCTGCAGAAGAACATTCAGTTCCTCTGCTAAGTGTTGATTCCCTGAGGCGTTGCGCTCCTGTAATTAGTGAGTTTTTTCAGACCTCACCATTAGGAATAAGCATTGTTTGTGGAAAAATGGCTATTCAGTTTAACTCTTCCTCTTTGCTGTTCTGATTTCCTTGTTCTTGCTGGGCCCTTGGCCGGTGCAGCCTGTTTAGGCAGGGAAAATGTAAAAACTTTACATGTGAAGTTTGAATGAATATTAAATAAATTAAATTACAATGAATTTTATGTGTGCGTTCATACATGCGCGCGCGCGCGTGTGAAATTATTGAGATAAACGAACAGAGCAACGTACAGTTCCTTTGAGCCAATCAGGAGTCGAGTTTCACAGGACGCTTTCGACGTCATATTCGTGGGCCCGAGCCTGTCGCAGCGCAAGGGGTTTGTTGTTCATGTTGTAGTCTTGTTATGTGTTTGGGGCAATAATAAATCCGTCTAATGAGAGTACGTGTTTGTGTTGGTGGGGGGGGATTTTCCATCCGAAACCGAACGGTTCTGTCTGCGCGAGACGGGGAATGAACGACGAGACAACACCGGACAGCTGGAAGAGAAACTCCGGGGACTCCAGGTGAGACTGTCCTGAAGCTAAACCACTCCGAGAAGCGGGTGTCAACTGGATCGAGTTATTTAAATCTTTCATCACCGAACCTTCTGGTTCTGCTGTCCATCCTGGTACCTGAACTGTTGGACATGTTAAACTGACCTAAATGTGGTGATTAAAGATCCTTGTGATTTATAAAACTACAGGTGATGAAATAACTAACTACAACATCCAGCATCCTTTTCATCACAATGCAGTTAATATCAGTATTTAAAGAGGTGGTTCCAGATGTTCCAGGACCAGATGTTACTGTCAGATGAAACCAGCCTGAAGCCTCTTTGAGCTTTTATTACTCTTGAAACATATTGAGATTGGATCAAAAATCAGAACATTATTTTTTGGTGATTAATGAATTAAAACAGAGACTTGTTGTCCTTGTAAACAACATATTAAAAACTCAGTAAAACCAGGTAACAACTTGCTTCTTTTTTGACAGTATTGAGCAAATGCTGGCTGTGAATCCCGGAAAGACGCCCATCAGTCTGCTGCAGGAGTATGGAACGCGGATAGGCAAAACCCCAGTGTATGACCTGCTGAAGGCCGAGGGACAGGCCCACCAGCCCAACTTCACGTTCCGCGTCTCTGTCGGAGAGATCAGCTGCACCGGCCAAGGGCCCAGCAAGAAGGCAGCCAAGCACAAAGCAGCTGAGGCTGCTCTGAAGATGCTGAAGGGAGGCCTGGGGGAGCCAGCTGGAGTCTCTGTTGGAGTGGACGGGTTTATTGAGGTTGATGTGTCTACTGATGGAGACAGGTCAGAATTCCATTTTATTTTCAGGTTTTTTTTTTCTTATTCTTGTTGGCGTAGCATCTTAGGTTAACTGTGAGCTAATTATGCTGTATATACTCAACGCCTCATCATGAAGCAGATGGATGTAACTGATGTTTCAACACTAAGCCAGTGCAAGATCGAGGTCTGTGTGGTTTCATTACTTCCTCCTCTGTTTCCTTTTTATCTCCTCATCTGTTTAGCTCTCAATCAGAGATGAAGACTTCGAGTAATTCACAGCAGTCTGAGTGTAACCCTGTGGGTGCTCTGCAGGTAATTCAAACACAGAGGCCTTATTTTACTGCTCTTCTGTGCATTAAACTTTGTTTTTACTTTTGTTCTAACATTGTTTATATAGTTTCACCCCATTTTCTTCCTTTTATCTCTATCAGGAATTGGTGGTGCAGAAAGGATGGCGTTTGCCAGAATACACGGTCACCCAGGAGTCTGGACCGGCACATCGGAAGGAGTTTACCATGACCTGCAGGGTGGAGAGATTTGTAGAAATTGGTACCTCCATATTGTTTCATTCTCTTCTTGTTGTATCTGTATATTGCGTGTCGGACTCTGATTTGGTCAGCTATCATATTTTAATTAAAATAAATAAATGAAGATGAGTAATCTGCTCTGTTCAGGAAGCGGTACGTCTAAGAAACTAGCCAAGAGAAACGCTGCCGCTAAAATGCTCTCACGAATCCATGATGTGCCAGTAGATCTGAAGAGCAGCAATGAGGCTGACGCAGAAGAAGATACATTTAATTTGGTGAGAGGCAAACACAAGTAAACCTAATTACTGAGGAAACAGATTATTTTATGTTATACAGTGAAAAGGTCTGAAGCTATAATGTCTGTATAAACTGGTTTAAGCAGCACATGGGAAGCAGAGTGGAGACGGGTAAAAGTAAAGGCTTCAGCTGCACGTGGGACTCACTGCGTAACTCTGCCGGGGAGAAGATCCTCCAGCTCCGCAGTCATCCCCTGGGAATTCCCTCCAACTCCAACTTCTGCTCTCTGCTGAGCGACCTGTCCACGGAGCAGCGCTTCGACGTCAGCTACCTCGATCTGGGTGAGCTCACAAACTCCGGCACACCAAGTTGCTGCACTGAGAACAGCTGCATGTAGGTAAATAAAACTCAGTGGAGCTTGTGACAAACATCAAGCGATCCATTTTACCAACGATCTCATAAATATTCTCATAAGTCTGTTGTATTTTCATTTAAACACGAGTTTACTGAAGGTAAGGTGTTTGGAAAACTTTGTTTACAACAGCATCATATTCAGAGTGACTGCTCGTTCAGGTAATATTGTGTATTTATTCTGAACAACTGGAAAAAATGTCTCATATAGAAAATATGGAAACATTAAAGAATAACGTTAGATGTGTGTTTGGTTCTTATTTCTGTGTAATTTAGTTTTTTGTTTTGTTTCAGAGGAGCGCAGTCTCAGCGGTCTGTGTCAGTGTCTGGTTGAGCTGTCCACGCAGCCCATCACCGTGTGTCACGGCTTCGCTCCAAACGTAGACGCTGCACGAGCCAACGCGGCCCACAATGCATTGCAGTACCTTAAAATCATGGCAGGAGGGAAATGAGACACCTGGCTGGTTTCTTTCCCACAGACTCGAACTCACCACCACATAATGCCATCATACATTTCTTCTTTGGACACTTGAGACTTGTTTTGTGATGAATTTAAAACATTTGTAAAACCCCAGGTTGGATCACAAAAGACTTTTTTTTTCTACCTTGAAATTAAACACAGAAATTAATTTCAAGTCATGTTGTTGTCCGACTGGTGCTACTGAAGATTTTGTTGCCATGGAAACTCACAACTAGTCCCTTGAAATATACCTTTTTTGGAACAAATTGTTTTTAAACACGTTTTCCTTCTTTCTTGAAACATTTAACCTTCATGTAACTCTTTATTTTGTTAAATATGAAGTTTAAAACATGTAAATCCAACCTGTGCTACATCAGTGAGACTCATAACGATGTGAAAGCTCTGCTGGGTTGTTAGAAACAATATTTACTTATATGTTTTGATGTTTCTTGTTCATATAGAAGGATTTGAAATGAACTTCAGCTTTTGCAAAAAAAAAATTGTTTTAAAAATGATCCATTTAACAATTGAACTCTCATCGCGTATGATATTTAGAGTTTGTCACTGAGCCGTTTCTAATTGTTAATCATTTTTAATTAGAATATAAAGTCAATTAGGTGTGTATTTTTCAATCGTCTAGTTTTATAGTTAATGCATTTCACATCTGTTTCTATTATCACAGTCTTTGCATTAGGAGTTTTTTTATGTTTATTTTTATTTTGAAGTAAAAGTTCTAAAATGAAATCTTAGTAAAACAAAAATACTCAAACTTTTGGTTTCATTATTTCAGACCCGGTGAGTAAATCTATGTTGAGTTTAAAAACACTGTGTATGTAATGTCTACAACACAATCCATTATTTCTCCTTTGATTCCTTTTATATTAACTTTAAATATATTTAAAAAACTGGCGATGTTCCTTTCTCTGCTGACTTTTTGATTATTAGTGAGAAGTTTCCCCCAAAACTCACAGGTTTAACTGCATGTCAAATAAAAATTTTTGGCAGTGAGTATAAAAATAGTTTAGATGATTCCCAGAATGTTTTCACCCCGTGAAGTTCAGGCTAAACACATTTCTGTGGAAGGTAAAATAAACATAGTTCTTCTCTTGACTGACAAAGTTAAGTGCTGTTTCTTTTTTGTTTTTTATGTTTAACTTTAGGTGCTTATGCTAATGATATGAATGGACAGAGAAATGTAAATGAAATATTACACGTTTTCCACAAAATATTGTAATTTTTACTGTTTTAACGTGATTAAAGTATCATTCCATAAAGATCACAATGTTTTATTCAAATCTTATTTACAACATTTTGTGTTTAGTAGAAAGTCTTCATCCACGTTTCTCAAAACTTCTTGTGTTTGAAGCTTTTTATCCTTCACTTCTTTTAATGAGAAAACACACTTGGATTTCTTTTCCAACCCCCCCCCCAATCATCTGCTGTGTCTCTCTGGTGAGGGAGTGACCTCTTCATCTGCGTAGCCGCTGCTGTCGGACTGCACGCTGTCTCCACGGACCACCTCACCTGCACAAACGCAGTCAGTTCAACTGTTGCAAACTACAGCTTGTTTCACAGATGCAGTTTGACCTGAATTACATGAACACACCTGCTCAGTGACCTGCTTATACATGAGCCTCTCAGAAAGATCAGCTCTTCTCAATTTCACATCAGTTTCAGTCATATATCTGATGTGAATGTGTAACAGTGAGCCAAAACTAAAATGTTACTTTGTCTCATGAGGAAGAAGAATTACAGAAATAAAAAATGCTAATGCAGCGTAAGGATTTAGTAACTGATAACACTCTCCACAACTGCTCTTAGGGATGAAGTCAGCAGTGTAACAACTAAACAAATTGCTATTCTAAATAAAACCTGGTTCCTATAAATTGTTTATGCATAAAACTGAGCAGGTCACACAGGGAAGTGATTACCTCTGTTTGAGTGTTTGGTGAACAGCTGTGAGGTCGCTGCTCTGGTAGATTCTGGTTGTCCAAAATCTTCCTCTCCTGCACTGTGCACCTTCAGAAACAGAAAAAAGGAAGTAAATTTAACAAAATGTAACTAAAAACCTTTTTAAGAAAATAATTAGAATAAAAAATGTATAATTCCAACATAAAAACCACATTTATTGTCAGTTATGTTTATTTATATTAGTGCCTTTTTCCAGTAACTGTCACTCTCCTTATTTTGTTTCTTTTACTCTTTAGTTCTTGCATTTATATTACAGGTTTTGCAGGGATGTCAGTACAATGACCCTTAGGTGGAAAACACAAAGAATGTAGAGCACAATTAGTGTTTTCACCTGCACAACAACATGTAAGAAAACACATTCCACAAAACTACAAAACAGAAAGCAAAAGACTGAAGAGAAAGAAACTAAAACCACATTTAAAGACACACAAAACTCTGCAGAACAGAGAACACACAACACAGCAGAAAGCAGAAATAAATGCCCACACAACTTCAAATATGACTTGGGTGTTGACACAACAAACAAGAAATGTTGCACCTATTTTTCAAGTGAAATAAATTTGGTTGAGTTTTTTTAACTCGTTGAATTTAAAATGTTGTGCTTCCTCTCATGTTTCATCTAATGACAAGAACATGCAAATGAAACTTAACTGCTGGTTAAATAAACTCATATATATAATTTATGTTTTTTAGTTTTCATATATTTTTACTATTTGTTTTTTAACTCACGAACACAAAAACTATTTTCATTTCCTCATGTTTACCTGTATTACATAAGCCCTCACTGGTTCCTGTGTTTTATTTCTTGAGCTGTTATTGTGTTTGACCCTTGAGGGCCACCATATTGCTTCCACCCTAATAACCAACCAAATCCAACTAAATAAAAAATATCTAAAAATAAATCCGCATAGAACTAAAAAAAGGGTTTTAAAAAAATGTTAATGGACATTTTGAACGTTTATTAAAATACTGACAGAATTTGCAGGATTTAATCTCATTTAAAAACCTGTTGTGAACATAATTGACTGGAACCTTCATGAATTAGGAGCTACTGTACCTCCTCTAGCTCGAATGAGTTGACCTGCTGGCGGTCACTGGAGAGTTTGGTCTGGCCCAGGTGCGTCAGCGGGTTCAGGTACTGTCTCTTCTCGTTAAATGACTCCTGGTGTTTCCGAGAGGACGTCATGGGTGAAGCAGAACAGGAGTCTTCTGTGTTCACTGGACACAAAGACACATCCTCTCCTTCCCAGCCGGTCACAGTGATGCAGTAATGAACGTAATCACCACTTGGCTTCAGGACAGGAAGTGATCCAGGCGCGTCCACCTTTGAGGTCTTTCCAGAAGAGGCAGCATCACCCGTGCGTGAGTCTTCATCAGGCTCGGGGAGGAGGGTTTGTGTGCAAAGTTTGCGTGATGCAGCGTGTGTTCTATCTGTTCTTTCTGCAGTGGAAGAGATATGAGGCAAAGTGTTTGTTCTGTGCATGTTCTGACAGCAGAAAGGCTTCTGATGTACGCTCTCGATTATCTGCGGGCAGATTAGATCATATGTAACCCTGGTAACAGGATTTATCTCAGCTGTTCTTGTATCACTTTGAGTCAAATTTGAGTCCTGCTGACATTTGGGAAGCAGATGGTCAGTTTCTATCACAGTTTCTCCTGATAATGATGATGTTAGAGATGTTCTTAGGCTGGGATTCTTGTCATCACGATCCGTTTGCCTGACACACTTTTTATCAGTATCAGTATTATCTGTTTGTTTGGGGTCAAGCATCTCCGCATGACAGATGCTGTTTTCCTTCTGATAAATGTCCTCAGTCCTTTGTGTTTCCTCTGGTTTCCCACCATCTGTGATCAGTCTAAAATCCTGGGCTGAACTGCACCCAGCATGTTCCTCCATGTTGAGCTTTTTGGTGGTCTCTGTTTTGGTTTTAAGAACTATATCTACAACTTCAGGGAGACTGGATCTCTTCCTGGGGGAGGGTTGTGGAGAGGTGGAGTCTGACCCATGGGGCGAGCCAGTGTAGAGGCACATCTTGTTGACGGTGTCCTTTAGCCGCTCAACTGGAGAGCGTGGCTCGCTGCGAATGCTGGTCCTGAAGCGTTCGATCCTCTCAACAGGAGAGGAGAAGGTGAACTCGGGCGTTTCCAGCTTCTGGAGGGGAGTGCGGGACACGTGGGAGTAAAGGGAATAAAAAGCATTCGCCATAGCTGTGAGCATTTGCACTTGTCTGAAACGACCTTTAAAAAGACAAAATTACTGAATTATTTTTCATCATCACACATCAAACAATATTATCCAATCCCAGTGGCAAAACAAACAAACACAGATATGAAGAAAAGCTCCACAGTCTTACTGGCAAGAGAAAGGCTGGGGTCTTCCTCTCGTATCCGTCTTATCTGCGCATCCAGGAAGAGGCGGAAGTTGATGCCTTGAGCCTGAGAAGGGAAGGTGAAGAATCGAGGAGGGATGCGGACGGTAACCTGCGGCTCTTCACAGCCAAAACCCAACTCGTAAAGAGTTTCTTCAGCATCCTCCGAACACAGCCGCAAAACCTCGGACACACTTAAAAGGAGATAATATTAAGTGCAAACAGTGAATAAGGAAGTTAAAACCACTGCGTTATCTCCAATTTATCAAGATGTAGATCTGAATGAAGGGCTGGTCCTATAGAAGTTACTTTAAATGACTGAAACCTCACCTTGAAGCAGTTTTGACAGTGGAGTTGGACAGACAGCTGGATGCCATGCTGTGGCCCAGGTTCAGTGATGGTGGACATAGTCCCTGACGAGGCGTACTACACACGAAACATGAAAAGACCTTCAAATCAGGCAAGAAAGTAATGAAAACACCATCATGTTAAAGAGGAAGTCAAACGCAGACCTGCTGCTGAACCTGCTGAATCGTCTTCTGAGAGAAGAATGATGTGGCATGCTTCATGGTAATCGAAAGAAAAAAAGAGAAAAATGTATTTAGATATTTGTCTGTTGGGTGCAAAAGTCTTAAAGTGGTTCTTTTAACCTCCAGCTGAGCTGTAAATGAACAAATGAGTGCAGAAACTGAACACAGAGTAGACTAAACTCCTCTATATGTCAGATGTGATAAATCTACTATGTAAGTGAATGAAGTTCTTGTTTGATGAGCAGAAATTAAAGTTAAATCTGTTGCTACTTACCAAACTTCAGGTGTAACATCTCTGTCATTTATAATGGAGGCTGTAAAAGAAATAAATACCATAGATTTGTATTTGAATGTTTATTGCATACACAGCTGAGTCGAGTTGAAACCAGGAAGTTCATCCAGCTTAAATTCACAAGCCAGACTAAGTGACAGAGGCGGTATGATGTTACAAATAGTTTCTTAATAACAAATTCTCATTATCTTATCTTCCTTTTTACATGCTGCTTTAGTCAGATCGCCTTGGTGTTTAAAGAAAATAACTTTTCTTTTTAGAGAATTAATCAGCAGTGAGATAAACCCCATCAAAAGCAAGAAGAAGAAACATTCACATCCTGTTAGACTTTATCAGAATCAGAAATTAATTTCTAGACCGACGCCAAATGTTTTAAAATGAGGTGTTAACAAGTACAAGCAATCTGCCATGTCTGTTTAAAGCTCAACTATTAATAAAAATACATCCTGCATCTGTTGCTCTTATATATGATTAAATATATATAACAGAACTGCTAATACAGCAGACTTTAAAATGGGAGCTTGTGACAAACAGATACATCAGATGTTACAGATGTTATTTCAAGATTACAAATACGAATATGTTTGAAATGCAAGTTGCACTTGTAAGTAACTTGAACTGAAGGGTGAATCTTGATAAGATGATTTATAAAATAAATCTTTTTTTTCTTTTACCTCATTACCAAGCAAAAAACACTGAAACCAATCAGTAGACTGTAAGAGCCGAGTGTTTTCCATCATGCTATCCATCCATCAAGTTAATGCACGACTCAAAAACCAAAAGTTTTCATTTAGGTTGCATTTTAAATGAAAGCGGGTAAATTATGATGTGAGACGACATGTGTTTGTTTATGTGAACACGGGCTAACACACGGAGCTCGAGAAAAAGATAAAACCTTCATAAAACCAAGACAAAAGCTGAAAACTTACACGAGCAGAAAGAGAAACAGGAAGAGCACGAAGCAGGACGGGCAACAAAAGGAGAGATTAGAGGAATGAGGAGCATCTGAGAAGGAAGATTAACTGATTTACTAAATGACACGCTGGTATGAAAACCCTGAGGTCAACAATTAAGTGGGAAAATTTAAAACACGTGGAACTAGAAACCAAAAACGTTTGAACAGCAATCTAAAGTAAACTAACCAAAGAATTTAAATCTAATTCTAAAAAAAAAACAATATATAGAATGACTGACACACCTGAAAGATCTTGAAATAAGCAAAATGAAACCATAATAAACTAAACACGGGCAAGTAAGATCCTGACTGTGTGTGTGTGTGTGGGGCGGGTTGGGGCTTGTTTTTCTAACCTCCTGAGGACCAGTTTCCAGACATTTACTATCTTTCTGGGGTCCGAGGGTTCTTGTGGGGACCGAAGCCTGGTCCCCATGAGGGGGACTCCCCTTTTTAGGGTTAGGGGTTAGGTTTATAGGTATGGTGTGAATAGAGTTTTAGTTAGTCTTAGGGTTAGTTATAGATCAGTAATGGTTAAGGTTAGGAAAAGGGTTTGGGTTAGGTATAAATCTAGTTACTAAAATCAATGGAAGTCAATGGACGGTCCCCATAAGGATAACAAAACGTGTGTGTGTGTGTAAGTTTACCATCAGCTCCGAGACTCAGATCATCTGAGAAGCTACTAGCCCGCAGCACAGACTCTAAAAAGAGATAAGATCACTGATTTAACTACTGACATTGTTTTATAAATAACACATTCGTCTTAACACCCTGTGGCAAATGAAAATTAGGGATATATTTTCCTATATTTGCAACATTTGCATTTGCTTGGACTCCTCCTTACAAGAGAGTCTTTATTTACCCCACATATTCTGTGAAGTCTCTGGACAAAGTCACACATTTATGACAAACTTCTTGTTGCTTCATACTCACCAAAACTGAGCTGGCTGCAGTTCTCGATGTCCGACCTGCAAGACATATTTTAATTTTAAATCCACATGAACACATACAGTATCAAGTTGATGTCATTTGCATGTGTCTGTCAAACGTGTGTCTGCGTTTGCATAGCTGGCTTGGCTTCATGTGGAAAATGATAGCAGGCTGGTTAGAAAACAAACTTGCTGGACTCATGTAATTAGCTGCTGAAGTTCTGAGACCGAAATATTAAGTAACAGCAAAATAATGTCAGTTTTATGTTAAATTATAAGAGGCCTTTATATGCATCTAATTTCTAACAGTTTTATCTCAGCAGCACAAACAAATCACCAAAAAGCAAACCAACTTTAGAAACGATCATCTCAATGCATTTATTTTGTGATTGACTGAAAGCTTGTATGTTTTTTTTTTCCAGTGGAACAGTAAGAGAACATCATTTCAGGTTGTTATGGTGTAGAAAAGCTGTACTGTGGCTACTTGCAGCATCATCTTCCTGTAACACCTGACTTCAGAGAGTTTCCACTCTCTGCTTGCCGTTGTTTAAAAGACAGTTTCCATGAGTTACGCCTCGTCCTTCTGAAGTCGGCACAAAGACAACATCAATTTATAATAAAAACAAGTTGACTCACCCACAACCGAGAAGCCAGTTCTCAATCTTTCCAGAGAAACCTCCTGTTGAAATCACAAACCTGTGAGCAATTCTTTTTGATCAAACAGGGTATTTTACTGAAGAGTTTACAATCAGTGGGTAGATTGCAGCACCACTTCTTGGTTTTCTTTGCTTAAAGAAATCATGTGTTTTTTTAATGTATCGTAGACTAACGTTAAAACGTTTGTTTACAAGGTCAAAAAATGCAAAAAATATTCCATAAATTGGGTTGCAGAGTTCCCCGGGAAGCCCCAATTTAGTTCTCACCATCAGAAAAGACGTCGTCATCAGTGATGGAGGCTGATGGGAGGCTGAACAGTGGTCCTTCAGCTTCCTCCAAAGTGGACCACTGTCTGCTGCTATTGATCCACGCCCGCCGCTTCACTGTGGACGATGAGCTATCCATCGCCTCAGTTCACAAGTTGCTAGGGAGCATTTTGGGTTTGAAGCTATAAGAGGGACATACAGAGATTTAAAGTAATTTCATGGATATGTTCTTCCTGAGACAGACTGCTGATATCTTTAGTTTCATGCCAAATATAAATAACAGGGTACAACCTCATTAACTATTATGACTAAAATCCACATTAGAAAACATTAAAGATGCACATCACAGTGTAAAATTTGAATGCAGCCATTTTTTAAACTAAATGTAACTAAAAACTTAAAAGAGCATGTACAAAAGAAATTATTTGTAGTATAAGTCTTTGTTGAAAAATAAAATCATCCAAAAAAGACTTGTATTTCCATGAAATGATCTTCAGTCACTAAATTATCTGTTGATTACATAAAACATTTCCCTATATGCAAAACTATAAATACATAAAAACAATTAACCTGCACAGCAGATCAAACCAAATTAGAAATGAATGATGACTTATTTGATTAAATACATAAATTCAACATTCCAAAGTGTACACAGCCTTCGCAGCATAATAAAGGTTAAAGGATCAAGATTTTATGAAAGTCTTAAAGAATCATCTTACTTTCTTAAACTGACTCGATTTTTCTTCTGTTTAGTTGAAACCGTTTTTATTAGGTCTAAATGTAAAAAGTTTGCTTTTCCAAACTGCTGGAGCCGATCTACTGTCTGAGTTTATTCTTGTTTAAAAAATGAAATAATTTCGAGAAACAGAGAGGATCTTTACCTTCATGGAGGCTGCAGGTTTCAGTTCTGTATCGGTTCAGTCTCAGCGCTCTTTTGCTCTCGTTTCCTGTTCGACTCACTGAAATAGCTGCAGCTTCATTTGCAGTTCTTCAGTGGACTCCGCAAGCGCTCCCTGTGTTATCGGGATTATCAGTGACAGATAGACTGACTGCAATTTCAACTAATTTCTACTGAAACTTGTCATTGTTTCAGCGGGGCACGGCTGAATGAGCGGGTCATCACCGCTGGCTGAGGCGCGTCTAGGAAGTGACTTTGCATCTCAAACTGAAAGACTAAAGTTATCAGCGTGGGACGCAGCTGCGACACATCCTGCAAAGAAAAAAAAGACATACACTCTGATAGAAATGTCAGAGGTGAAGCGTGCAATGTCGCGCAAATTAAAATGGTTATTGCTTAATTTCCAAATCAGGGAAATATGACCTTCCTGAGCGAAATTGTTTATTTTGTGCTTTTATGCAATATTTAGTTTTTTTTTTTTTTTTTTTTTTTTTT
>SSNP01000003.1:3971605-3989952 GCA_006937955.1 Pachypanchax playfairii | reverse complement strand
TTTTTTTTTTTTTTTTATGTCGAGCAGTGACCCAAATAAAAAGAAGCAGCACATTTGTCACATTATTGGCTGTGGAAAAATCTACGGCAAGACGTCCCATCTTCGAGCCCATCTGCGCTGGCACACAGGAGAACGTCCCTTTGTCTGCGGTTGGGCTGGCTGTGGCAAACGATTCACACGCTCAGATGAACTTCAGCGCCATAAGAGAACACACACAGGTACAAAGGAGGAGTTGTTGTTTAGTAAAAAAAAATAATTCTATTTAGATGACTTCAGTATTGTGCATACTGGCAAAACAGCTGTTATCTTTAAGAACATCTAAACTTGAATTATTGTGACCGCTACAACTCGTATCTAGTTATATAGCTGCAGATAAAGAGTGTAAACTGCACGTCATTGTGTGATTAGTTCAACTTTTAAATTGAGGTGTAACTGATTCATGTTTTCTTAGCTGAAATTGTGTCCTCAAATATTATCATTGTATTTTTTATGGGGGTTAGTAGTACTACTCCAAGGAACTCCAAGTTAAACAGTCTTTCCCCTATTTCTTTTTTTTAGGTGAGAAAAAGTTCTTTTGCACCGAGTGTCCAAAACGCTTCATGCGCAGCGACCACCTATCAAAGCATATCAAGACGCATTTGAACAAGAAAATGCCGACTGTTACCAGCACGGGCGCAACAGCATCAACTGATACCGCCTCCCCTGTAGCAGGAACAGAAAACAGTCCGGGAGCAGGGTCAGCAAACGACCAGCACACCATTGTTACCATGGAAACCTTGTCTGCAGAAAGCCTTGCTCGGTTAGCCAGCAGTGGCATCAACATGATGCAGGTGGACCTTCATCAGATCAATGGCAACAGTTTCTAAAATGATGGCGAGGATGGTCTTGGTGGATTTTGTATTTGGACATTTTGGGTTGAAAAGGGCTTTACTGCAGAACTACGAGATGCAGATGTAGAAAGGATGCAGAAATTAGACTTTAATCTTGTATTTAGATGCCTGTGGCTTTTGGGCTCAGAGGTGGATGAATGGGATTAAAATGTCAAACTAGAGAAATCACTGTGAAATCCTGTTTCCCCTGAATGGAAATGGCATTACACTAATGTTTGCCTCACACAAAGATCCAGTTTTAGTTATGCATTAGTGGGACTTCAGTTAAAGACGTCAGACTTCAGAAAGAATTTGTACCTGGTAAAATTCTCTGTACTTGGGCACTTGAGTGAAGAGATGACACTAAATCAGATTCTACCTTTTTAATCTGAGGTTTTGAGCTTTGCCACTTTCCACGTTCACCTCAGGATTTCTAACCCATTAGACTGGGCTACGGTGTCAGGTCCCTTTAGGTTAACTGGCCCAATTCATCTCAAAAAGAAAAATCTCTTCATAAAGTGAAAAACTTTAGCAATAAACATGAAGTTTTTGTATCACTGTAGATATACTCAAAGTATCATTTTTTATATATCCTAGTAATGTTTGTAGAGACAAATACACAAAGTCCTCGCTGGTTGAAGCCAGAAGCACTAATCCATGAGAGGATGTGTGTGTCTGGGCACTGAAGTCCTTTAAAAACTCTAAGTACACACATTCAAGCCATCATGTACATACTTGTACAGATTTTTGTGGTAAATGTTCCAGAAACTCTTAGCACAGGGACATTATACGTGGTTGGAGATCACCTTTCAGTTGTCTGTATTTCATATGCACAATCAATCTTAATCCTGTTATTTTTATATAAACATATGTAGATTAAATTTGTGAACTACAGAACCTGTCATGTGTTACACAGACCTGATTTTCCTGTTTCCCCTCTGTGGTTCATTTATCTTAAACTTTGTCTTGGAGTCAGCAAGTTTGTTTTTTTTTTCTTTATATTTTCTTTTTTATGATCAGAGTGAGATTATGAATTTACAAGCTCCAAACCAAAGGTTTGTACTCATTTTAGAAACATGACTTGGGAATCCTTTGAACTCTGATAATTCCTAAAACACAAATGCCAAAATTAGAACTGGAAAAGATTGAGGAAAACCTTGGATACATTTCTTTTTGTTATTCAAATGTTTCATCACAAAAGATTTGCTCACTTTTTTCTGGCTTTATGATTATGCTTTGTATACAATTTGCATGTGTGCAATGTATGTTTAAAAAGTGAAAGTTCTAGATTTTTTTGGACAAGTGCTCTTATTTCTGACCCATTTTAAATAAGGGATTTTATATTCTGTTTATACATCTATTGCAAATGCCAACAGCTGGATTAAAATCTCTTTTTTGCAAACCTGTGCATTAGCCTACACTCACAACACATTTAATCAGAACATTTTATTTGTTTAACAAGGTTGTACATATTTAATAAAACATTTGGCAGAAAAATGAACAGAAACTATCCCAGAGTTAAAATCTCATCTCTACTTTTCTTCTTCCTTCAGTTTGTTACGGAGGCTGTAAGGACAGAGATACAGTTTAGATATCTGTTCAATAAAACAAGTTATTGATAAGTTGTTTTTACAGACCCTACAATGTGTTGGGTTTGTCCACAGAACATGAGTGATTGTTTAAACTCTACACATCTAATTCTAATACCTGCTGAGGTAGGAGTGGACGTCAGAGAAACCGTGGTACTGAGCCAAAGGGAACAAGATACCAGTAGGGCAGCGTCCTTCACGCTGACGGCAGAAACTACAGTTGCAAATGCCTCTGCAAGGAGGACACTTCCAATTCTGAAGGAAGCCAAACAGATTAACAACAAACTGGCATCACAGGGACACAAATCGACACCAGAGCAACTGCCTGAATGGTTGAACAGCTGCTTTTTAATCATTTGTACTTTCTGTTGTACTAAAAGCCTAAAATTGTAATCACCACAAACCAGAATCCAAATTTGTCAATGGAGTTTAAATTTTAAGGCACCATGTCTGAGATCCAAAAGGTTTTAAACTTCAATGAAGCCGTGACAAGCACAATAAAATGTTTTAACCTGTTAAATGGTTTAAAGTTTCTTCATGAAAAAGATCAGATCACATCTGACTAATTAACAGCTGAGAATATCAGTAACAACAAATCCTCCAAAATCTCTTCCAACTGAGGGATGATGCTCCCTGACTGTAACCTAAAAACCCAATGCTAAAACTTAACAGCTGGAAGGAAAGTTTCCAGTTTTATTTAAAAACACAAACATTTTCGAATTTGATTCTTGTAAATTGTTTTTTGTGAAGGTTTGATAAATATGTGTGCACAAGCAGAGTGTTAGAGGTCTGACCGGGTCCATCAGCGCTTTCCTGACGTCTTCCCCGTATCTGTTCCTCAAACATGGTCCACAGAACTGACCCTGAATCCCACGGCAGTCCTCACTACGACAGCACGTCTTCGTATCAACAGTTTTCTGCCTGCACTGATGACACGTGGAGCCCTGAGAATGCAGACAAACATTGACTACATTCAACCTGATGTTTTAATGCATCTCGGATCAAACCGACCACGCCCTGTTAGAGATCAGATCTCCGGTTTCAGAAACAAGAATTTCAATCTTCTTTCCATCTTTGCCATGAGCAGCAAACACTAAATACAGCAGGTTCATCGATGATTTATTTATGCAACGAAAGCCACTAAGAGAACGCTCTCATTTCCACTGGCATCCTGCCTGCAGTAAAAACACAAGTTGTATAAACATCATTTATAGTCAACAATCAGGAGAAATCGTCTCCTCTATCTGTCACCACAGATAGAGGAGACGATTTTATCACATGCAAACAAAGCAGATAGTCGTTGCTACAGAATACAGACTAAAGACAGCTGAGAACTTACTGAGAAACTGTTGTACACTTTATCAGTCATATTGTCTGCGACCAGCTGAAGATCATCTTCTGTGACGTCCTCGACTGGACGGATTATATGAGGTTTGGTCTGTTTGGGTCGAGGGGTGCTGCGATGTCGTGGTGCTCGATGCACCTAAAAGAAAACAATAAAAAACAATAAAGGTCATTTTTTTAGCACTTTTTAACCAACACCTAAACAACCACATCTGTTTGCATAAACGTAAAGAAAACATACAACAGATACGCACTAGCCAGGGAATCAAACTGACCGAATTGAAGGCCTCACCATTTGATGTGGTTCCAACAAAAATAACTAAAGGATCCTAAAAATCAAGGAAACAGGCGAGGTAGTCCAGAGATTTTAAAACTAAATTATATGTTCATCCTTTCTGCTTTCAGTCAACAATTTTGTGGCTGAATTTTGAAGGTTCTTTTGTTTGGTTCTTCTTTCTTGGGAGAGTCAGGAGAGAAAAGCTGTAATTTAATCCTGCACATTATAAATGTATGAACTCGTGACTCTGTGTTGACTTGAAGAGGGGAAAGTTATTTTTATTGAATTTAATTTCAGGAAGCTTTAAGTCATAATAAAGTTCTACTGAACTTGTGCTGTAGTGTGAAAATGTAAATGATCTCCATTTCTCATAGAAACAGTACAAGCTGCTGTCCTTTTATTATTAGTAGTAAATGGCTTCACTGACCTCCAGTAGCTCTTCTTCTAAGCTGAGCTTCACATCGGCCTCATCTGGGGGTGAGGGGTCCTGACCTGATCCCCTCATTGAGCGTGTTTGTCTGCGAGATGCCCGTTCTGGGTTCCTCCTGGACTCCCCTCCAGATAAACCAGAGCGTGGTGGACGCTGTAAATTTGGTAGAGGCATCACCATCTACTCACCCTGATGGAGCGCGATGATGAAGAGGGGGCTGGTTAGCTGAACAGCCTCCCATATGTCATCATACTTACACCATGTTTTACTTTGGTCTTCTGTTTGCTTGTTTTTTCCAACAACCCTGCTCCTCCTGGCATTTTCTGTAAATCTGCCATCAGCTGAGCTAGCTGATCCATGAAAAAATAAAAATCAGCGTCATGACTCTCAATAAACAAACATACCTGAACTTCATACTTAGACTTTTACTGACTCCTTCTATATTGAGATTAAATAGCAAAATATTGTATTTTGAGTCACCATCGCTTTATTCGCCTTGATGTTCTGCTCTCTCTTGGTCAGGAAATTATCTGAAATGTCTTCATCTGAATCAGATCTGTGCTCTTCATCCTCAGATTTCACATGTCTTTCCTTCTTTGTTGCATTAACCTCTCTTTGTCTCTTCAATCCTCTGTTTATCATTTTCTCTTCCTCCTCTGCATCCTTGTGCTGCTTTAATGCAATCCTCAGCCTGAAAGCTTTAACAGCTGAAGGTGGTTCAGATGTGGCCTCCTGCTCGCTGGATGAAGTGTTAGGTTGGATTTCATGATCATAATCTAAACTCTGTTTTCAAATGAGAACATATTTTGTTTGTTTTGTGAAACGTCATTCTGATACTGCAATCTTGATTTGAAAGAGAATTACTATGAAGATTCAACACAATTAGTCAAATATAACGTGAGTTAATTTTAAGTATTTTAAAACTTTAAAAAAACTTACCGTATCAATGAGTTCAGTGTCAGAAAAACCGTAAAATGTCGCATCATTTTCAGAATCCTCTTCAAATAGTTTAGCTAGTCTCTCCAAACCAGAGTTTATCCCGTTTACGCTCTCTCCCTGCGGACAACCATGTTAAAAACTTGGATATTATTTAACTGAAAAATGTCTAAATTGTTTTTAAATTCTGTTCATTATATTGAGTCATAGTACAATGAATATCATTAAATTATTTCACCATTTTATTCCTGCCTCGATAAGTGAAATCGGTTGAAGTTTAGCTAGGTTATTCCACGCGCGAAATGGGTGCGTATGATTTATAAAGTTGGGCAGCACGAAAACAGCCAAGGAGGGCGGTGCATGGTGAATGAAGGGTCAAATTTAAACTCCGCCCCCGCAGGTTGATGTTAATTTATTACACAAGGCCCTGCGATGGACTGGTGACCTGTCCAAGGTGTACNGTTCAGATGTGGCCTCCTGCTCGCTGGATGAAGTGTTAGGTTGGATTTCATGATCATAATCTAAACTCTGTTTTCAAATGAGAACATATTTTGTTTGTTTTGTGAAACGTCATTCTGATACTGCAATCTTGATTTGAAAGAGAATTACTATGAAGATTCAACACAATTAGTCAAATATAACGTGAGTTAATTTTAAGTATTTTAAAACTTTAAAAAAACTTACCGTATCAATGAGTTCAGTGTCAGAAAAACCGTAAAATGTCGCATCATTTTCAGAATCCTCTTCAAATAGTTTAGCTAGTCTCTCCAAACCAGAGTTTATCCCGTTTACGCTCTCTCCCTGCGGACAACCATGTTAAAAACTTGGATATTATTTAACTGAAAAATGTCTAAATTGTTTTTAAATTCTGTTCATTATATTGAGTCATAGTACAATGAATATCATTAAATTATTTCACCATTTTATTCCTGTTCCTCACTTATTCCGATAAGTGAAATCGGTTGAAGTTTAGCTAGGTTATTCCACGCGCGAAATGGGTGCGTATGATTTATAAAGTTGGGCAGCACGAAAACAGCCAAGGAGGGCGGTGCATGGTGAATGAAGGGTCAAATTTAAACTCCGCCCCCGCAGGTTGATGTTAATTTATTACACAAGGCCCTGCGATGGACTGGTGACCTGTCCAAGGTGTACCGGGCCTCTCGCCCAAAGACTACTGGAGATTGGCACCAGCCCCCTGCGACCCTGAACAGGAAGATGCAGGTTTAGAAAAAGGATGGATGGATGGATGGATGGATGGATGGATGGATGGATGGATGGATGGATGGATGGATGGATGGATGGATGGATGGATGGATGGATGGATATTACACAAGACATCAGAATCGGGTTTATTCAGCTAAGTATGTCACTTTTGTTCTAAAGTTACAGACATATAAAGATAAATAGACATTATAAGACATGGCATATAGTTAGCAGCATAGATCATCATATTTAGCTTTTTGGTGTTTGAAGTCTGTTTATACAGACAAGATATAATTATTTTTTTTATTAAGAGTGTCTTGTGATGATAGCATCATTGAGAGGGGAGAAGAGAGAAGAGGTGAGATCCCTGGTGAAAAGGTCCCTGCTGATGCTGCCTGTCCTTTTCCTCACTCTGGAGGAGTCCAGGTCCTGGATGGAGAAGTACAAGTCCTGGTTGGAGGGCAGATTAGTGCCAGTGATCCTCTCTGTAGACCTCACAGCTCTTTGCAGTCAGTTTCTGTCTAGTTTGGTTTCAGAACAAACCAGACTGTGATGAACTGGCAGAAACTCGATAATGACTCTGTAGAAGTTCACCAGCAGCTCCTGTAGCAGGTTAAACTTCTTGAGCTGCTGCAGGTTGTTCAACCTCTGCTGGACCTTTTTAATGACCAAGTCCTGGGTGATGGTGGTCCCCAGAAACTTGAATGTGTCCATCATAATTACAGCTGTGTTGTGGATGATGATGGAGGATGGGATGGACATTCCTCCTGAAGTCCACTGCTACAGTCAGGTCAATATGCTACATGGACATAATTCAAACATTTTTGGTTGTGTACATCACCACAATAGATTTGAAATTAAACAAACATAATTTTTATTCATGACAATATAATGTGATGGTTTGGGTTTAGATGCTGAGTGAATTTTTCCTTGATGTAATAAATGTTATAAATACCTACACCTACATCAGTCAGGTGTGTCACTGTTAACGGAGGGAATTGTCTTTATAAAAATATCACTGACAGCATTTGGAAACAAGTAGTCATAGTTTTTCATGTCATAGAAAATCCGAAACTAGTTACTCATGTTCTGTGTCGGCTTGTTTGCTGTCACGTGGGGGATGGTTCGTGTTCTTTAACAGAGGGCGTGGCTTCCTGAGTCTGTTCCAAACAGCTCAACCCGGAAGTCTGGAACACAAACACGAAGTTCTGACAGAGTAAAGGTAAGTCCATTTGATAAATCAGCGAATTCTTTTACAGATAATCCAAGATTTCATGTATTGAACAAAGAAGTCGTCTCGTGTAACAAACCGTATTAACTTTTTAGCCGAGTAACACGGGAAGTGTTTGGAATGAGGTAACTGAACACTGTTCAACCTCACTGATGTTTCTCAAACAATGCGGACTAAATGTATTTTCAGGTGGTTTGTATTTGTACTTTATACTGTCAAACAGACTGTGAAAATGTTTATTTATGTGATAACAGTCAAATAAAAGCATTCATTTCATATTGCAAAGCTAGTTGTGGTATTTTACTACATAAGAGCAGATTAAAACATATAATACATTAATTAGATAGAAAGTCTAAGACAGTTTCTTATCTTGGTTTGTGAAATTACCACAGCTGGAAAGTTAAAATGGAAATTTTACTATCGAATGGTTTGTAAAGTGATGAAATATTAACATGCAATTCTTTTCTTTTGTAAAAGGAATAACTTTTTATTTTAAACTGCTTGTCAAACAAATTAAGTAATGTGTTTTGAATACAAGATTAAATAAATAGAAAATCTGAAAAATCTATTTAAATTAAATTCTTTAATATTTGATATTTTTAGGTGTAGCTTTGTATAAGATTAGACAGAATGCAGCTACACCATTCAGTTGTTTGTAAAAACTGTTTGAACACATTTTGTTTGCTTTTTAATTTAATTAAATGTCAAAATCGATCAAACCTTTGTTTGTCTTTACAGAACTTTGTAAGATCTGAACCTGTTACCTGATCGGATTACGATAGAAACCATGTGGCCAAATCAAGGTGGGTAATAACAAACAAAACAAATGTAACTTTTTAAAATTCTTGTACCAGATGTATATTATTGATCCAAGCAGGAAGTGTATATTTGTTTTGTTGTCTGTATCAGGCCCTCCTCCTCCTTCAATGGGTCAATACCCTGCTTTTCCCCCTGGTTACAACCCTGCAGTCCCTGCTGTTCCTCCACCGGGAGTCTTTCCACAGGCACCAGTCCCTGGGTACCCTGCAGGCCAGTACCCAGCTCCCATGAACCCAGCCATGTTCCCAAATGCACCTGCGGGGGTGATGCCTTATGGACCTCCTGGACCACAGGCTTACCCTATGGCTCCAGGTGGATATCCAGCAGTCCCACATGGAGGTGTTCATCCAGGTCCATACCCACACTCCCCTAAAGGTGGTCACCACAAAGGTCACTCCAAAGGTCATCATCATGGTGGGTTAAATCCCATGACTGGGGTTTTAGCTGGAGGAATGGCAGGAGCTGGAATGGGGCTGGTTGGACACAAAGTTAATAAGAAGATGAAGAAGAAGATGAAGAAAGCTCACAAGCATAAACATTACAAACACGGCAAGGTGAGGTTGAGTTTTATCTAAAAATTTAGGGTAATGGGAGTTGATTTCAATAATCCCTGTATCTGCTGAAAGAAAATATGAAAAGAAAATATGTTTAAGTACAAGTTCCTTAAAATAGGACTAAACTGAGAGTAAAAGCTGTTGGTACATATGAGTAAATGCAGCCATTTCATAGCTTTGATCGTGTTCGGGTCCTGAAGTTATTAGTAGATCAAATGTACCGGTACTTGGTTGTAAATTGTACCAACCTTCTCTAAATGGATTCATCAATGTCAGGGCAGGAATTATGGAAGATCAGGTGAACCCTATTCTTAGTAAGTACTGAAAAATATTGTTTAAATTATGTCTCGTCTGTTAATTTTAACCATTTATTAATCAAATCTTATCAGCTGCAGTTTGGATGTTACACTTGTTAGTCAAATTTATCAAGGTGACAGTGCATATTTTACATTTATCAACTGCAGAATGAGAGAAAAATATATTTTGTGTGGAAACTAATAATTTAACATATAAAATATTATTTTTATTTCCTTTTTACAGTCTTCCAGCAGTAGCAGCAGCAGCAGCAGTGACTCAGACTGAAGTCTTCAGCTTGACATCCAGCCGATACTAAACGCTGCTTTCCACTACGACTACTAATAAAACACACAAGTCTCTATTTCCTAAATGCTTAAAGTGTCTCTCATGACTTCTAACTTCTGATATGCAGTCTTTTATCAAATCTTTAATAGCTCATTTATGACACTAAAAAGTGATTTTGTAAATATAAATACTCACACTGCGAACACATACAGAAAATATACACATTTAATCATGTTTTATTAGTTAAAAAGTATAAATAATGTTATTTTCTGAGTAGATCTATCAAAGAAGTGGAAAGTTACAAGATACTCTTCATTGTCAAAATGCCTATTACTCCCTCCACTGTACATGGCTGCAAAAGTAAATATCGTAAACAAAATAAAAAGTTAATTCTCTGTTGCGTTTGAATAATTTTTAATTCTGAATTATTATTGAATGAGAATATTAAACATATTGACACAAAGTTATAAAACTGATAATCAATTTGTGTTGTTTTTGTACATAATAAATATTCAAAAATATGTTTTTACTGCAGTACTGAAGCTAAAGATCTTCTAGATGATGTGCTTTTAAACTCTTCCTCGGGTTTCCCAAACCTCTCCTCTTAGATAATTAAACACTGAAGAAGAATTAGAAGGAATGTCTGTAAGTACTGACTAAGGCTGGAAACATTAGAATAACACATTTCTTTAATCCTTGTAAACTATTAGAGGACAAGAAAGGGGATTATATACACTGGAGAGGGATGATAGTTTGGTATGGTGAGTTCAGTGTGCACAGAACTTTGCTGGGAAATCAAAATGACACATCAGGAAAGGAGATAAAGAATTAGTTGTTCTAAATACTGAAAAAAAATGGACGTAGGATGTACAGAATCGTCTATTGAGTGTTTTATCATATCTTAGTTTATTCATGACACTAAAATGTGATGGTTTGGGTTTCCATATAATTCTTTAAATAAAAATGCAAATACAGTAAACAAGTAATAGAGCAAAATATACATTTGATTGTTTTATTTCTTAGAAAGTATAATTAATGTCTTTTCTGAGTAGATTTATCAAACAAGTGGAAAGTGATATGTTGTTTATTCTTGAAATTCCTGTTATTCTCTCTCCACTGTACATGGCAGCAATAGTAAGCAAATAAAAAAAGACGAAAAACTCAATTCTGTGTTGCTTTGAAATTTTTTTAAAGCAGATACTCAAACTAATAAGGTTAAATGTTGAATTATGTTAAATAAATGGATGATAATAAAAAATGTTTTTCTGACACTCCCTTCAAAGAATAATATATTTATCCAGTTTTAGCATCACATCATTGGCTCCATGTACAATCCAGACTATAACTTGAATTATAATTTATAAATTTTAATTTACAACCAAACTCCAACCTGTACTAAAGACCTTATTGTTCCATATATTTCTAACAGAGCACTTTGTTCAGAATGCAGGATTGCTTGTGGTCCCTAGATGTTTCAAAAAGTAGAAAAGGAGGCAGAGCGTTCAGTTGTCAGGCTCCACTATTGTGGAAACAGCTTCCATTTTTAATCCATGACACAGAAACCCTGTGTAGATTAATCTAAAACTTTCCTTTCAGATCAATCATGTAGTTAGAGTTAGATTATCCTGAGCTTTCCCTTTAGGAATGCTGCTATATACCCGGATATTAAACAACAACAACAAGACCTGTAGTTTCAGGTGTGTCTACTCTCCATGATTGTATTTATTATTATTGCAGCATTAATTTTAACTGAACTGAGTCAACCCAATCAGCTGGTTCCTTAGTAAGGAAAAGTTGACTTAATTTTTACTTATTTAATAACTTACTGAAGGTGATTACAATTTACAACAGATGGAAATAATTTCACAAAGACAACTTTGAATTTGAATTATTGAGATAAATTGAACTTGGATGTTTCTGTAAAGAGTCTTGCAATCTTATGAACAGAACAGATTTTACGTAGATAAAACTGAATTTACGTAAACGTTTTGACTGTAAATTGTAATAAGCATTTTGCCCACACAAAGGTAACTCTTTAATATTTCATTTTATGGTTCAAGTATTATCGATTGAAAATAATAAATGTATTAACAAAAGTTATAAAACTGACGATCTTTTTCAGTAATTTTTACCAGCAGCCACATTGAATTTTGTTTTAAACAAAGTTTACATTGTTTTGTATTTAATAAACATTTTAAAAAATGTATTTTACTGCAATCTTTAAGCTAAAGATCTCAGAGATGACGTGATGTGTTTTAAGGAAGGGGTTTGTGATGGGTGAAGGGTGAGAGTTCAAAGGTCAGAATTTTGTTGTCTTTTGTGTAAAGGAGTGGAGCTCGATCTCGTCTCACTCTTCCCTCTTCCCCGAGTCCTTTTTAAACTCTCCCCCGGGTTTCTACCCTCCCGAACCTCTCCCCTTCTACCCTTACAACCCCAACCCTCCCCCTCGGTTACATAGCAGCGAACGAATCAGGTGAGTTTTAATTCGATATTTAGTTTTTTAAGAATTCGTTCTGATCAGAAGTAGCGGAAAGAAATCGCGCCTTTAGGCTGTGGCAGCTAACAGGCCGCGTGACGATGAACACGCAGTCTCCGTCGGTGGATGTGGTTAGCTTAGCATTGGCAGCCACGGTGGAGAGTCATTTTATGTTGCTTTTAAAAATCTGTAACCCCTGATTAATGTAAAAGAATTTCCAATGATTTTACCGATATTTATTATCTGGGTTTAATCTTGACGAATTTGGCTAGCTAGCTAGTTTAGCTAAGAAGCGTGCTCCATTCATTTTACCAACCATAATGCTAAAAGCTAACAGACTTTCAGCTAGCTTTAGTAACTAAATAGCCCTGAAGTTACCAAACATCTCTTTGTTGCTCTGAAAATATTTGTGTTATTGTAGTGTAAGTAATTCAGATGGTTTGATTAGAAACAAGAAAATAACCGAGTGTAGATTTGTTGAGAAACTTGTTAAACGAGGCTAACGAGGTGTTAGCATATGACCATTTGTTTTTTTTAATTACTCGAGTTAAGATATCACTTTTCTTCAAACACGTACAATGATGGCTTGAAATGATTCTTAGTTCGAGTGTTTAAAAACTAGTGAAATAAATCTGAGCCATTCTGCTTCTCGTATTACGCTGCATTATCAAAGCTGTTGCGTAAACAATGTCCCAAATTATTTCGTACTTTCTGTTTAATATGGCATTTTACGCTGAAACGAAGTTTGATTATTTTAACGAACTGTTGATTTAGTCGTATACAAACAATTTTAATCCGTTTTTTAGACCAACGTGCTTAAATTATCCTAGTTCCCCTGAATACTTGCTGTAATTTTTAGGTTGTTTACACAACTGTGACCTTTTAGTAATGTGAGATGTAGGGAAAAGGTTCACTGATATCATTATGAAGCCTGTGTTTGAGTTTTTTGGCTTAGATAACATAGTATCAGCTGTTTTAAAATGTATGTTCATAGTTTATGTTAACTAACTACTTTTCTGTATTTCTGCTAACTAACAGAATCACAACACCACGATGGTTCGTTCTGTCCCTTTCTCTAAAACTGTAATTTTTTTTACCTTTTAGATCCATTTTGGTGACCAAAGATCGCAGTTCTGTACTGACGACAATAGTAGCAGTTATGGACTCCGGAGTGATTGAAGGCGGGCTCAATGTCACCCTCACCATTAGGCTGCTCATGCATGGCAAGGTGAGGTCACCCATCAGCTGCGGACGTTGTGATTGCATATGACATTTTATTTATGGATATAAAGTCCTCCTCTGGGGTCCATGAGGAGCATGGGTTTTAATAAGGCTTGAAGATTTGCTACTGTATTTCAAGACAAAGTCATTTAATAACTCCACGGAAACTAAACACAAAATGTTTCAAGTATTTATATGTTGGGATGACACAATATGAATATATTATCATGGTTATTGTGATGACAGTATTTAAAATATATTTTGAAAATACACAAAAAGTACTCCTAGAAACTGAAATTATTGCACACAATTGGTTTTAATAACAGTTCATTTGACCAGGGCTCTTATTGTGTAGTTATTTTTTAAAGGAAGTACATTCAAATTTTTTAGCGTGTTACACTGTTGGGATAATAAAGAGACTCATTCAAGTTAAAAGCCTAACATTAACATTTTAGCACTTCTGTTAACCCCAAGTTACAAGAATGAAAGAAGTTTGACAAGCAACACATAAAATAAACTGATAAAAGCATGTTATTTGGAGAACCACAGTAGATCTTGTGTTAAAAAGCTTGAAATCAACAGAATTTTAAATGGTCACGCCACAGATTTGGTCTCTAGAGGCTTCAGAACCTCCAGTTTATCTCCCTGTGCATAGTGGGCTGTCTATAAGTGTACTTTATGTAGCTTTCACCAAATGTAGATTAATGGTAAATTAATTTTAAACCTTGATTCTAACAGGAGGCATTTACCACAGATATCATTAAAACTAGTGACCGTGTCATTCCTTTGTATAAGTTGTAACTATATCTGGCCATTACTGGCACGCTTCAACAAACCTGTCTTTGAAGAGCCACAGCCTACCACAGAGATGCATTTTCATCTTTATACAGGGACATAATGTTGATCAAAGCGTGTGATGATGTGACTTTTTGACGACAAGAAGTTGAAAAGAAGAAAATCGTGATTTTTGTCTCCAATATTTCCAAAGACGTTGCAGGCCATTTGTCTCAGATCCATCTGGTACTTGTGACAGCAGCTGCACATGTGTCACGTTGTGAGTTCTACAGTTGGCTGTTAGGATTTTCAAAGCTGTGAGCCCAGAAATTAGCATCTTAAAAACATGAATCTCAAAACTCATTAAACTGCAGATTCTGTAACCTGTGATATTAAAAACACCCTAAAGATAGAAGTTAAAGCATCCTGAGGGAAATGTTTCTCAATGTCCTAATATCCTAATAAAATGTTTATGCCTCACTAAAATGTTTCACTTTGTGCTTCAGACTGTTTACTGATTATATTTGTACTTGTTTTAGGAAGTGGGAAGCATTATTGGAAAGGTAAGCTCCTGTGTAGAAACAACTCATTCATCAGTCTTTAATAATTGATGATTTGTTTGCTTTTACATCAGACTAAATTTGAGCCTAATCGGATTCTCTGCTTACAGAAAGGTGAATCTGTGAAGAAGATGAGAGAGGAGGTGATTTATTAGTCCTTGCATTGCCTCATTTATGACAGAGTACCAGCTTGTGATGTCAATGTCTTCTGTTAGTTGTCCACAACTCACCTTCTTATATCCATTTGTTCCTTGTTTGTGTATAGAGTGGTGCTCGCATCAATATCTCTGAAGGCAATTGCCCTGAGAGGATCATTACTTTGGCAGGTCCAACCACTGCCATCTTTAAAGCATTTTCCATGATCATTGAAAAGTTGGAAGAGGTAGGTGTTGAGGTAGCAGGTCGACACTGACCCGATCATCAGCGATTAAACTAGCTGTTGATGTTGTTGACAGGATATAAGCAGTTCGATGACAAACAGCACAGCGACCAGTAAGCCCCCGGTGACCCTACGCATTGTGGTGCCTGCCAGCCAGTGTGGCTCCCTCATTGGGAAAGGCGGCTGTAAGATCAAGGAAATTCGAGAGGTGAGACAAAACTAAAAAAAGAAAATGATACGAAGGCAATCTTCTTTGGTTTTATGTCATCTTTCTATTAATAAAAGACTCTCGATGTGTTCCATAGTTTCTGTTTTTGTGTTCCAGTCAACAGGTGCTCAGGTACAAGTGGCAGGAGACATGCTCCCCAACTCCACAGAGCGCGCCATCACCATCGCTGGTACACCTCAGTCAATAATCGAGTGTGTGAAGCAGATCTGTGTGGTCATGCTTGAGGTATGTTGACTCTGAAACAGACACACAAACTAAACAGAAGATGTTTGATTGTATTTAAATGATTGAACTTCTGGGTGTGTTTTGTTATTTGAAAAGATCAATGAATCTATTTGATACTTGATGAATTAATATGCTGATAAATCATTTGTTTTCTGTGCAGTCTCCTCCAAAGGGGGTTACCATCCCCTACAGACCCAAGCCTTCAGGATCACCTGTCATCTTTGCAGGGGGACAGGTATTTATGACACATTAAACAGACGAGTTATTTAGGGATGCATTTATTGTCTGAATTGGTTTATTTTCCTTCATATCATTGCAGGTGTCTTACTTGATGATGGATGTTTGTTATTGTCATTATTTAAACAACTATAAAAAATACAGTGATCAAGAATCTCCGATGCTCAAAGTAACACAGATGTTGACAGAATTGTTGTATTTGGATTTACAGAACATTTACTTTAGATAAATACATCAAGATTTGCTAACAGATTACAGCAACTTTTAAAGTTTACTAAAACATTTAGATGCTTTCTTGTTTCAGCGTCTTTTTGTTGGTCTGAATCAAAACACTCGCTGGTGCTTTTTCTACTAACATACGGTCCTTAATATTACTTCTTGTTTTAATCTTCTATTTGGATTTTCCTTGATTCCACTTTAACGTCTCTAAAGACTTCTTGTGTTTTTTCAGAAATGTGGAGACTTTGGACAAGACATAGAAGTCTGTTAATGATCTTATTTTCAGCTGTGATGGAGTCTTGAAGAGATTTTTTTAAATATTGGGATGTAGTGGCAGAAATAAAGTGCCCAACCAAATTAGCTGTGAGGCCTATGAAAGCTTTGTTCTCATATGTTTCAGGCTTATGCTGTACAAGGACAGCACGCGATTCCACAGCCGGATGTAAGTGCAGCAGATATTTTTACTTGACCCTCCCCATCACTGCCACTCCCAACCATAATTACAGCTGTTCTCTCTCAAATCGTGCCGCCTCCAACCTGCCCACACATTTCACAGCCTGTAACTGCTGATGAATCGCCCCCTTAAACCTCCCCCCTCCCCTCCCCCCCTCCATTGTAGCTACAATTATCAGTCGCATTTAGCGCAGCATTGTCACACTCCCTGATGTTTGTGTTTTTGCAGTGACTGGCCTTCAGTTATTATTAATTAATCTAATTTAATTTGTTGTTTGTTTGTCCAGATTCTCCACTGTTCCATGAATTATAATCTGTTGGTCACTTATTCTGTTTTTCACGTGTCTCATTCGCTGCTCTGTGCTTGATAAACACTTCACTCTCTTTCACTTCTGGTTATTTGTTGACTGTTTTTGTTTATTGTGTTTGATACACCCGACTTTGGCAGATGAGTTTAACTTTTTCTCAGAACCTGAAGTAGTTTGATTACATTCAGATTATTGTTTCTATACAAAAATATCTTTATAGAAGTTACATTCTTTTTCAGCTGCTTTAGTGTTACTAGGTCGATGCTGTGTGAGTTCACACTCTTGTATTGGTGTTGAGGAAACGCCGGCAGGCTGCGATAAATCTTTACAAAATGTAAAAAATCTTAAAGACTGAAAGTGTCACAATAAATCAGAGGGATTTTTTGGTGGATGCTGTTTTGTGTTGCTGTCTGTACTGATTGTAATTTTTTTTTTTTGTTTTTCTCCTCTCCTTGTGTTTTTCCATTTCCTCCGTTTCTCTCCTCGCCTCCTCCTCTCACTCTCACAGTCTTCCTCTGCTGCTATTTCTCCACAGCTCACCAAGCTTCACCAGCTGGCTATGCAGCAGAGCCCCTTCCCGATCGCACCAGGCAACCAGGGATTCACTGGTATGAAGCACAGCGAGGCCTGTGAGCCTTCATCACAACATTTTAATCAGTTTAGCTCAACCACATGCATAAAATCCCTCTACGGAACAACTTGACGACAAAGGTTTATTCTGCCTTTTGTACAAAATTAAACAGAACAAATCAAATTTAAAGCTTGTTGGCTTGTTTTTTTTTTTTTTTTTAGGGATTGATGCTTCTTCTCAAACCAGTTCCCATGAGATGACCATCCCAAATGATGTAAGTATAGCTGAGTAAATATTGTAAACAATGTAATTTTCCCATTCATGCACTGAATCCCTTCTCTTCTTCTTCACAGCTTATCGGATGCATCATCGGCCGTCAAGGAGCCAAGATAAATGAGATCAGGCAAATGTCAGGTGCCCAGATCAAGATTGCAAATCCAGTGGACGGATCAACTGATCGCCAGGTGACCATCACAGGCTCGCCTGCCAGCATCAGTCTGGCAGAGTACCTCATCAACGCCAGGTGAGATAATAAGAAAATATACATCTGCTTTTATCTCGGCAAAGGTGCAAAATAAAGTGTTTTTTTTGCTTTATTTAAATGTTCAGTTCGACAAGGGAGGATGATGCAAACTCATAAATGAGTTTAAGCTTATTCTCTTTGTCAAAACCTGCTAAATTCACCAGACTGCAGTCATTTATCAGAGTTCAGCATTTTATTTTGTACCATGCAAACGCAAAACTGGTTTTTCCCTTTTAAAATTTGGGTTTGTTTGCAGATATTTGATGGCTTTTTTTCCCCCTAAAAATCCACTTTAGGGTCTGTATTTGTGTTAGTTCTCTTTTTTTTTTTTTTTTTTT
>SSNP01000003.1:3817855-3965725 GCA_006937955.1 Pachypanchax playfairii | reverse complement strand
AAACTTAAATTCAACACAGCTCTACAAAACAGATCATTTCTGCCTTTTTTTTTTAGTATCAAGAATCTCTCTGGCACATTGAATTATTAAGACCAACGTTGCTCAATGCCGACATCTTCCCAACTTACATAGTTTTATCAGTCACATTCCAAATCAGTCATTTTCATAGAGGATGCGTAACACTTCCTGAATGGGCCACATGTTTAATCACAGCTGGATTAAAACAAAACTCCACTTAGAAACGCACAAACATTTTCTCTTCAATCTATATAAATTCACTTGAATGTCATTTTTTTAAAAAACCGATGAATTTGTGTTTTTTTTGTTTGTAAGCTGCCTTTTCTAGCTTATTGAGTGACCTGATAGTTTATTGATCAAGGAGCAGAAATTGATCAGCACCATCATTCAGTTTCATCATTCTGTTAGTCTTAAAGAAGCCCTCACACATCACTGAAAAAAATGGACCATCAATTAGCCCAAATCTCAGCTGGTGAGGGTAACGTTAGTGCAAACAGTGTGTAAAACGGTAAAGTTTTCATTACGTGTGAATAAAGCAGGATGTCATTTATATTGACTTTATGAGTTGCCAAATAAATTACATAATATATACCTACCAAAAGTAAATAATTCCCAGAAATGAGTATAATTAGCAATCTTAAACGGTTTTATAGTTTAAATTTCTTTAAAAAAGATCTTAAATCTAATTTTCTTAATGTACACGGGCCTACTGCAAACATGTTGCTCCTGACGTGAGAGAAACAACCATGTATAGAATATTATAGAAATCCAGTTTTTAAATTTTGTGTCTGTTTTCTTGCTGCATTATTATTATTTTGTGAACGGACCTAGTATTTAATAGAAAATAATCACAAAAAATGTCAGTGTTTGACTCAAGAAGTTCAGATTTGCACATTATTAGAGATGCACCGATACTATCTGGTATTGGGGCCGATATTATTCTAATGTACTTGTATCAGTATTGGTTAGTTAACCTATACCATGAACCGATACTTAAAATGTGGAAACTCAGCAATAATTTCGCAGAAAATTTTTTGAAATTTTGGTTTTGTGGTAATTTTTACTGATATTTTATTTTTTAATCTCGTTCATCTTCATTTGTTGTAAAAAGCAGAGAAGAAATAAAACCTGTCTTCCAATTTGTTGCATTTTTTTTTTTGTGGTAGAAGTATCGGCAAGTACTCAGATCCAAGTATCGGTTAAGAGAAGGTGTATCGTTGCATCCCTACACATTATTTTTGTACTTTTTACAAGCATGCTTATATTTTTGTAAATATACATCCTCAAATGACCAAAAAGATTTTCCAAACTGGTGTTTTTGTTTTTCTGCAAAATACTTGGCAGCAACGTCCCGTTCCTCTAAATCACTGATGATCAAACGTGAACAGCAGCTACGGTTACATTCTATCACCAAAAGCTTTTCCAGGTTCAAATAGAACAGCGCCACCTACTGACAAACATCAGCACCTTAAATTATACAATCTCACATTTAAAAACATTTGTTCATTTTACAACATTTTTATATTTACAGTAATATTGAAACAAAGTAGAAAATGCCAGCAGACTATGACACAATCATAAGTAATTGCAAAAATAACAAAATGTAAACCTTGTTTTTTTACACTCAGTTTAAAGGAATAAATAAATTCAGTGCATCGTGTTTTTAAAGAAAAGATAATATGACACAGTAGCTATTTATTATCATATCAAGTGCTAAACGGTTGTTATGTTCTTAAAAAACCCTGAAAAATCTCATTTTTATATTGATGATTTAAAAAAAAAAGATTGAAATAAATATAAAAATTACAAGGAAGATGATGATAAACGATATTAAACAGTCTAGTTTTCCGCCTGGCAGACTGAAGCACGTGTTGCCGAGGCGTAGTTTGATGCGTTTTTTGATCTTCGGCCTGTTGCTATGGAAAAAGCACATTGGTCTTTAAAGTCTCACTTTCCCGTGATGTGTCGAATTTTGCTTCTGATGCGGCAGGTTTTTGTTTCTCGTCTCCGTTTGAAGCACCGAACGCGGTTTTCTGTTGCCTCTCAGAGTGAGAGAGGTGTGCAGAGGCCAGATGTTTGGATGCATTTATGGGTTGATTTGTCAGGTTTTTACCAGTTGGCTGGAGGTTGGCTGAGCTCTGTACCACATGAATGATCCAGCTCTGCACTGTCACAGTCTGAGTCATCATACAGTCCCTGGATAAACAGACAAAAACCGAAATCCTCTGAGTTAAAACTGGAGGAACGTTCATCTGTTAAATTCACCTGAATTCTTTTTTTTTTCCACTTACATCATAATTGTGTTCAGTTGAAGCGAGCTGCGTCTTAACTTGTCGTAGAGCAGCTTCCTTTTCAGACAGCCCATCAGAGCCCAGCTGGGTCGGGTCCGAGGGGTCTGCAGGAATTTCGGAGCCCTGAGAAAGCAGGTCGTCGCTTTTGTCATCCAGGCGCTCGTCTGTGTTTGTGCTGACTACGTCAGGCGTGCCGCTGTGGGAGTGGTCAGTGGTGTTTCCCTCCTCGCCGTCCGAGACTGATAAGTTTTCCAAGCTGAAGTTTGAGAGGGACTGACATTTGGTGATGCTCACAGGCCTCCTGTACAAAAGGAGAGAAGATATGTTCAAGTATCTGTCAGTAAAAAAGCAAATAAATGTTAAAAGTTACAGATGTAGCAACATCTTTGCTAAAAAACAGATTTTAGTATTAGAAATAGATAAACCTGTGACCATTATTCTCATGCTCCCACACAAACATGTTCAATGTTTTGTATAATTCTAAACAAAAAAAAGATTTTTGTTGATTTCAAAGATGAGGAAAAATAAATATGAGCGTAAAGTTTATTACCGTCTCCGTGGCAGTTCCACCTCGCTGTCCACTTCTCCCTCCTCTTCCTCTGATGACAAGCCACGTCTCTGTGGGAGACATACATTTGAATTTATAATATTTTACAATATTTTGCTTTCAAAAATCAAAGTTGGAATTGGTCATAAATCTGTCTCTCAAATAAAAAGCTAATCAAAGTTGTAACTTCCATGAAGGACGTTTTTTAAGTGGCAAAAATGTCGCTTATTTCAAATGTATGAGATATTTGTGCTTCTCATCAGTGGGACTACCTCAAAGGAGATTAAAAAGCAGATGATTTTAACAATGTGACTAATAAAACAGCTCAATCATAAAGTGACATTTGACTTCCTTCATCAAATGAAGTCAAATTTTCCCAAAATGATCTCTCTGCCAATTAATCTTTGCTTCTTTTCAATTCAGAGTTCAAACTGACTTTATGTTCGGGTGTCTGACCTGACTGCGTGTGACTGCTGCCCTGTAGAGCAGCGCTGCAGGTGTGAGGCGTTGACTTCTGGGTGAGCGTGTGATCACCGCTCCTTCCTCCTTCTCCTCTCCTTCATGAGGAACACGAGCATTCCCGAGTACGGACGACCTGCCTGCCGCTGCCCCTCGTCCACATGGTGAATCTGGGCTGCTGGAGAATGGAATAGATGCTGCATCTTCGCTGGGCGTGTCACTGCGTGGAGGCGTTCCTGCCAGGTCATCATTCCCCACCCCAACGTCACGCCCGTTCCCCGACCCATCAGTGCCTCTGCTTTCTTCCAGCCCAGCCGAGGCGCTCTGGCTGCCTGCTCTGTCCAGCCCCGGCCTCCCCTGCCCTTTCCTCCGCTCTTCAGCCTCTAAGGTGGTTGAAATGAGATCAGGGCTGGAGGAGGACATCTTCTTAAGCAGGAGGTCATGCTGCAGGCCCCTGAGTGCAGCGCTGGGGTCCAGACGGTGCTTGCTGCTGGGAACGGATGAGGTAGCGTTGATCAACGCTAACGACGATGACAGAGTGGCTTTAAGTTGAGCCAAATCGCCGCTGCTGCCTTTGCCAGCCTTCCTGTACCGTGGTTTTCCTCTGCGAGAGCGACCCGGAGAGGTGGAGCCTTTGGTGGGGATGGTGACCTGGGTCATGGATGAGTCCAGTTTGGGAAGGATGACCTCTGATTTTAGGAGGTCTGGCCTGGAAAGTAAAAGAAAACCAAACGTTTAAGGGAAACTTTCTGATAAAACCTTTTTTTAGAATTTTTCACACAAAGACTAAAGATCTTAAATATTTTAATTATTATCAGTAACAGTGTGGGAGGAACCCAGCGTGCACTGAACCCTTTTGTGAGCGATAATCTGTGGAAATGGATCCCAATTTAACATTTCACTCTGATGCTTTTCAATTGATTTTCAAATATATTGAGTTTTTAGTTTTCTTTCTACCTTTAAACAAATGTTGAACAGAGAGTTAAAAAAGTTAACTTTCTCACCTCTTACTGTGTGATGGCAGTTTCTGAGGTACTTTGCGTTTCTTCATGAGTTTCTCCATCGAGTTAGAGGAGGCCGACTGCCTGGAACTGTTGTGTTTAAAGCAGCCCGGGTACTTCTTGTCCAGCGACTGCTCCCTCCTGACATTTCAAAATAAAATCATCATCCTTTACATTTTAAATGTACATATTTATGCTTTTTTGTTACTAATACCTCGATTAATTAATCAAAGAAGCTGTTCGTGCAGAATTTGGGAAGCTTTTCAGCTTTGCAGCAGGGTTAAAAACCCAAAGTGGGAATTTCCATAATATAAACCTTCATCTGTTACTTTAAGAAGAAAAATAAAAGACAACAGTTTTCATACTTAAGCAGCTCTTTTTCTTTGATCTCCAGCTGTAGCATGATGGCATTGAGCTCCATGTAAAGATTATTGGCTCTCTCCAGTTTCCGCTCATAGTGTTCCCGGATGTCCAGTGCATGTCTGCACATGGAGAAAAGTGACGCAACAGTCATGAATCTGCAGATACAAGCATCATCTGCAGAAGTTTCCATCGTTATAGTGATTATTATACAGATTTAAACATATTGAAGCCTTAATTTATCTTCAATATATCTGAAATCACCACTGCTCCATCGTTAAATCTTTTAAAGTTAATTAATCTAAGCAAAAATATTATTAGCAGATAAAATATGATGCATGATTTAGATTGTGTACATGGAGGAAAATTGGTAGGTAAAGTTCTGTTGACTAGAAAAAAATGGAAACAAAGATTAAACAACAAAACATACAATATGCACAGAGAAATATAAACAGAAAATAAACAAATATACAGCCATGATAAAATAAACATGTTTCTGTAATATGCAGAAGCAGTTTGTAAAAAATGAAATGCATCCCATCAGTAATAACCTGAAGTAATCACCTTAACTCGGTCCCAAAGACTCGTAAAGAATATTTTATATTTGTCTGATTTTGCTTCAATTCTTTCGAGTTTGTTGGATTTTTTTTTGTGTTCTGCATTTTTATGAAATGTTTTTTCTCACCTGAGTTCTTCTCTGCGTCGTTTGATCAGCTCCTCATCCAGCCTGTGGAGACACGTCCCCTCAGACTTGATCTTCTCAAAGTGGTGTCTCACCTCGTCCCTCCACTCAGCCTGCCGGGACAGAGCAAGATCTAATAACTCAGATCAACTCCAAGTCACATCAGTTAAATAATCATCTTGTACCGAAAAAGGGGCGATAATGTTTTTGCCTTTGTGTTTTCTCTCTTTCGGTGCTACAGTATTTGCAAAATATCTCATTAACCACTTCTTCACTGGAACTTTTAATTTAGATTTTTTCCTTTTTTCGTTTTTGAGCTCTATTTAATCGATTTCCTTGAAATTATATTAAAACTGTAAGATAACTCGACTGCACCTGAACTAAAAGATAAAAGCTCCTCATTTGCAAAGCAGTACACGTTTGTCACTGAAACAAAACCCATTAGGCTGTAAAATAATAATCAATACACAACAGAACATGAACTGACATGTCGTTATTGTAAAGAAAAAACACAATGTAGCATGGGCATTTTCTTGTGCGCAGCAGAACACGACAGCTGTTATCTGAAACTTGCCATATCAAGGGACAAAAGAAGCCAGATTTATGTGTGTGTGTGTGTGTGTGTGTGTGTGTGTGTGTGTGTGTGTGAGTATCTGTGCATGAGAGATGTTCTTATTAACCTAATGGACTCTGTGTGCACTCTTCTACGTCTCCAGTCCCCTCTTTTTCCTCTCCCTTCACTCTGCTCTCTACCATTAAAGCAATCAATACACTCTAGCAGCAAATTCTTCTTTCTAATGTCACAAGAAAAATCCATTATGTGGCCAGAGAGGAGAGAAATACAACAAGGGAAGGAGGAAGGGGGGGAGGCAGGGAGAGGCGAACGTTCAAGGAGAAGCAGAAATTTAACCAGACAGAGAAGATAAACAGACAGAATCGTGTGCGTTTGAGTGAATATGTTTTATCATTAAACATACTCGAGTTATTAATGGATCTGTAGTTCCTGGATGGCCGAGCAAAGAAATATTTGTTTTCCAACCTCGTCTGC
Source organism: Pachypanchax playfairii (assembly GCA_006937955.1). Taxonomy (NCBI): domain Eukaryota; kingdom Metazoa; phylum Chordata; class Actinopteri; order Cyprinodontiformes; family Aplocheilidae; genus Pachypanchax; species Pachypanchax playfairii. The sequence continues at coordinate 3,959,319 of SSNP01000003.1, read as the reverse complement.
TTCATCTTTCAGGGTTTCTAACCAACGTATAATATGCTACCATCCCCCCCGATCAGACACAGGTAGAGACACTATGTCCTTCTCCATCACTCTTTGATATGATTGGGGTGGAAAAAGGTTCTTCCTTTGACCCGTGTTCTGTAGCCCATATAACAGGGCACAAATCAGCACTCATGTGTGACAAGGAAAAAAAAAACAGCCACCAACAACAATGGGGTGTGATTGAAAGGACAGGTATTATTAGTGGGCTCCCAGGAGACCTGGGGCCCCTGTGCAGCTGTGCACTTGGCTCTGCATGAAGTTACTGCATCAGACTGAAGAAATATAGCAGCAGCTTGACAGCAAACTGAGATGCTGACGGTGGAGATATATGAAGCTACTGTGCACTTCATTTAATTATCATTTATTAATCTCTTGACAAGAGAGACTCAATGAAGGATTTTCCTGTGATTATATGACTAAAAAGCTGAAAAAGACCATAATTTAAAGTTTCATTCTTATTTTAATTAGGCTAATATTTAAATGAACACGTATATAAATGCTGTAATAGATTATTGTTTCTACTTGTTCAGACATGCCCTTTTCTAATAATTTGGATGTAATAAGATGGAGAATAGACAGATAAAAGAATAAAATAATTGAGTTTGTTAAACGAAATGAAACAAGCTCACCTGTGACTGAAAGTAAGTTTCTTGTGGAGTCGACAAAATATCTGCTGAAGCAATATCAAGATGTAGAAGTATCTGTCGAAAGGAGGGTCTGTTTCTCGGTTTGCAGTTCCTGTAAACAGTTACATTTGTGTTTTATTAAAAAAAAAAAAATCTAATTGTGTTGCTTCGTTTTTCACATTTTAATAGGTGGTGATGAATCTCTGCAGCTTCATCTTACACTTTTAATAACTTCTTTTATTTTTTCTCTCTTTTTTTTTTTAAAGAGCTGGTTTTCCTTTGTGCTCACCAGCATTGCCTCAGGAGCAGTTTGAAGCTGTCTGGACAGCTGTCAGGTACAGGCAGCTGCAGACTGTTGTTGCCCACTCCCCAAATGATCGCAGAGGAGTCCACATCCTTGTAGGGCACCTCCCCCGTCAGCATCTCCCACAGAACGACACCAAACGACCTTCAGAAAAATGGAGCACAAATTATTTTAGACATGATTTTAAAGATGTGGGAAGAGTAAAAAAAAAAAAAGCAAGATTAAAAGTCAGTTTTAAATTATGGTGAAGAAATATTATTGTTGTTTTTAAATGTTTAAATTACTTTGAGAACTGATAGATTTAAAAAATAAACTAAATTAATAATTATCAGCAACTTTTGATGCTTTAATATTTAATTCATGGAGTTGTTTGATGTTTATACAACACAAGATCAGCCCCATGAGGAGGTAACTACGGAAAGCCTGTTGCTGGTGACTCCCAGGGTTACCGTGGAAACAGTGTCCAAGGTGCAAGTGGCATCACATAGATAACTGGGGGAGGTGATGCTTTATATGCAGAACTTTCTTTTCTTGATCATGACATTCATTCACTCGAAGAAAAGATGTTCTATCAACACTCTGCGTTCCTTTTCCCTCATGTCTGTTCTATTTTATTTTGAAAAGACCAACTAAAAGGAAAAAAAAAACAATTATATTTTGCTCTTCTGAAGAATCATATTTCTCTGGTCATAGTATTTAATTTCTATGGAATATGAAAAGCATTTTAACACATGCACTTTTGAGTTTTATGTGTCTGTTGACTGAGGTGGTGCTCTGTTACAATATTGGTCGTTTCCTTAGAAAAAAATTCAGCAAAATAAAATTCAACATATATTAACTGTAAATTGTCTTTGTAATTATATTAACTGAACTTACACAGTGTTTTTATGTTTTTTTTTCCAATCCTAACCCAAAGGGATTTGTACCAGCTGCCACTGTATGTCAGAACAAAACAAACTGTGTACGACATATGACTGTGCTTAACCACAGTCAGTTTATTTTTGACTCCATTTTTTGTGCTGTGGAGTCCTACCAAGTGATTTACATAGATTTAAACAAAAATCTAGCCTACACACGCAGGCTTTGCAGTCTTTTTACATCAAAAGCTTTTTAATCCTATTTTCACTCCTCAGCTAATGCACTGCTGGCCGAGGGCCAACCCATCCGAAGGCTTGGAAGGTTATTCCAGCCTCTCCTGAGCACTGCAGCATCTGGCAGATCAATTATTAAATTAACCAACGTTCCTTTCAGGATGGAGAGGAGGACTGATGGAGGGATGTAGTAAAAAAGAAAGAAGGAGGCAGAGTATGTGCTGGGAGGGGAGGGAGATCAAGACTTAACATAGGGCAACCTATCAGATACGACAAAAACCCTATAGAGTTTCAAGTAATTAGATATCATACATCATTCTGAATAGATTTTCTGGAAACAGGATCCTTCATGCTGCACTGTAGTAGACTGTTGCTAATGAGATTGTATGTTGATTTGAAGGCCAATAAGACCAAATATTAAGAAAAACATTACAGTTGGGAAACGACAGCTCGGGAAAGGTTATAACACCTACCAAATATCCACCTTCTCGGAAACGGGTTCGTTGCGGATGACCTCCGGAGCCATCCAGGCCACAGTCCCAGCAAACGACATCTTAGTGCTCTTGTCGTTGAGCTCCTTGGACGTACCGAAATCAGAGATCTTCACTGCGTCATCGTAGGTGATGAGCATGCTGGAATGAAACGTTTTGATTTCACAGTATTTACCTGTTTGAGCTCAGTGATACACATTTAAATCAACTGAACCAAATCAGCTGTAATCAGGCATTTTATCGTGTTAGCCAATTAAATGACACATTATATTACCATAGAATATTTAAAACCTGGCGAGTAATGTGAGAGTTACACATTTGTTTAAAATCTAGTCTTTTATATTCAAATCACAGAACTGCATTCGAGCTGTGAACTCTTCACTCTGAAAAGACTCACTTTGGTGATTTGAGGTCTCTGTGGATGATCTTATGGAGGTGAAGATAGTTCATGCCGCCGGCGATTCCCATGGCCCAGTCCATGAGGAGGGATGGCGTGATCTTTCTGCCCGCTCGCAGCACCTCATACAGCTGTCCCTGAGCACAGTACTCCATGATGATGCAGTAACAAGGAGCCTGGGTGCAGATACCTCTGAGGGAATAAAAAAAAAAAAACATGATGGTAAAGATGTCGAGTACAAAGTTCTTACAAAATATTTGATTAAAACTTAACACATTTTGTTTGAATGTTATTTTAAGGCCCAACTGAGCGAATTATGTTTTTTTTTTTTTTTTTTTTACAAAAATACAACAAATCTTTTCTTAGTTTCATTCAAATTCTCTGTTTTTTTAATGTTCTAAAACAGAACAAGTGATCACATCTACTTACTTAAAAGTGATGATGTTGGGGTGTTTGAGCTTCCGCAGGTGCTTGATGTCAGTTTCTTTGATGTTTCGGACTTTTTTAACAGCTACTTCCTGTCCGTGCAGTTTGCCTAGGAAGACGGCGCCCTGGGCTCCGCTACCCACCCACTGCAGGTCCGATATCTCCTCAAACGGGACCTCCCACTCTTCTAAATAGAGCAAAAAATAAAAAAAATCTTTGTAAGTTTAACAGTGTAGCAGCATTTCATTACAGGATGGTCCAGGTAACGACAAACCAGAAGGATGAAACTTAAAATCATGTCTTTGAAAGTTTATCTATAATGTGACATCATAAAAACTAAATGATAAAACAAGATGGAACCTTCTGCTTGTTTTTAGATTATTTCACACTTGAAGAACCAAGACATTGATCAAGATTTGAAAACTAATGACTTTTGATTCCCTCAACATTTCTTTTAGCAAAAACTTGACATTTGTGTCACAGAAATATTTAAACATGGAGGATGCAGACGTTTGTGTCACAGTTTAAAGGTGATACATTTTTGACTTTGATGACTTTTTATCTGTCGTGTCAGAATTTAATTTCCTGAAGAACATTAGCATTAGATTTAGCTCAAAGTTCTGTGGTGAAAAAGTCTCTGAGCTGATAAGGCAAGTGACTGACTTCAAACAGAAAAAAAATACAGTCAATAATGAAACTAAAGGTCAAGCATCAATGCAGACAGTGTCATTAAGGCAAAAATCATCTACTCTGATCAGTATTAACACCTAGATCATTAAAAAATGATAAATGACGCTATATTTAACAGCTCAAATTTTGCTAACTGAATCACTTCTATGTCATTTTTGTAGCTTTAAATGAAAATCTGCTTGAAGCCATGACAGCACATAACCTCAGCTGATATCTTGTTCTGTAGATGAACCTCGTAACCTAAGACTTGGGGCTGTAAGCAGGCAGACAGGGAAGCTCTAATCTCCTGCAGTAATTCCCTCTCCGCCTCCTAAATCCTGCTTACTGCCATTGTGGGACGATGTGAAACAGGGGTCCAACACTCAGAAGGGGTTTGGAGGAAGGAGTGGATTTGAGGCGCTAATGTGGATGTAGGGTGAACAGAGAGGTGGAGAAGCAGTAATAGTGATTTGTGTGTGTGTGAGGTAAGGAAATTGGAGGGGGTTTCCCTGTGGATCAGCAGGGGTCCATGTGACTGAAGACAGGCTGTTAATAAACACAAAAAATACAGCCTGATCCAGGAAGACCAGACAAGGCATGCATTCAGACACATTTATCATATTAATGAGGATGGTATTAATGATTAATGTTGTACAGTGATTGATGGTGAACTCCGCCTCTAATGAGCCTCTCAAATCTTCCACAGTTAAGACATCACGCCACATCCGACACGTAAAATTTCGTCAAATCCACTTTTTTTTTTTAATTTAGAAAACTTCAAACTAATAAATGACAAACATTTCCTGGTTTACTATGAAAAGTAATTTCCTCCAGTCAAAGTTTGAAAATAGGGAACAGCTGTGAGCTGTGCTGCAAAAGCCTTATTTATTCCACCTTTATAATTTGGTGTTATCACCGTGCGTGACTCCCTGTGATTGTGTAGACAGGAGGGAAGCAGCGAGGTGCAGATGGGCTGAGAGTGATAACAGGACATGATGAAAAGGAGAGACAATGAGAGACGGAAGGAGGAGGGGAGACGTGGAGAGGTGGAAAGCTGCCACCTTTGCGTTTGATGGGAGGTGTAGGTTTTTTCAGGTTTGGCATTTCTGACTTTATATGTTAATGTCAGTGCTTGTTATTAAATGTTTCTATTTGCAGATGCATTTACGTGTGGATGCATTCATTCTTTGATGTGTGTGTGTGTGTGTGTATGTGTGTGTGTCAGGTTTGTGTTAATAGAGATGAGAGGCACAGGGTCAGAGCATGGCCATGAATAATGCATGATGCAGATTTGGTGGAGGAGTCCCAGGGGAGCCCTGTGCTTTTGTAGTGGCTGCAGACATAAACAACACAGCGTCACAGGGAGCTAGTTTCATTGGGGGGGTTGGAAGTGGGAGGTGGGCACAAGCATGGCAAATGGATGGGATGGGGTATCAGGGGAAATAAGCCCTTTACAGCTTTGATAGAGTCTCCTTTTCTGGATACAGCTCATTTATTTCAGGGAAAGAGTTTGTTTACAACACGGCCTTCGTGAGAGTGTCATTTTTCTATTTAATGTTTATTGTAATTAAACCAGGGAGATAAGATCGTTTAATTAATTAGCATATCAAAGCTATAAAGTAAAACTAAACTGAAGAGAGCAGAGGCTTGATACATGTGGAAGTTTTTGTTTTTTCCCTTTAAACAGAAATAAATTTCACTGCTAGACTTACCATCTAGACCATGTTTGTGTTCTGTGGAGTACGCCTTGCCAATCATAGTCCAGACAGGCCGCAAGCACCCAAACAAGCCCTCCAGAAACCCTCCCCCCCCTCCTGTGGACTGGCACTGTAACCTGGCGTCATCCGCCTGGCTTCTGACCACAGAGCTGTCCAGCTCCTGCCCCTCTCCCTCTGTCCTTTCACTGCTCCCATCATGCTCGTGGAGCTTCAACACACTGTTGGCAAAGTGCTCCTGTTGTTCCTCGCCTGGTGTCTGGTTGTGTCCGACCGTCTTCCCCTCCCCACCTCCTCTTCCCCCACCCCCAGGCTCTATGACCCCTCCAGTGTCTATGGACAGGACGTTTCTGAGGACACACTGGGTCGGGGTTAGGTCCGTCTCTGGCGTGCAAGGTGTTTCGGCATCGAGGCGGCGAAAAGACGGAGGGTCAGAGAGGGGTGTGTTGAAGCCGGAGAGGGAGGGTGAGGGGGCACGAGGTTCATGAATGAGCGCCATGAGGAGCTGTGGTCATCAAACTGATCAGAAGAGTCTGGAAAGAGACACAGATAAAACCTGAAAACTCAATTCATCCCAGATGTAGTTTTAAACATGGTTAGTAAGTTATTAGAAACAGCAGAAACTGAGTTACTTCTAAAAGACTCTGGTCTGATGCAATAACATAAGAGTTCTGTTAATGCAGGCCGAAAAGCCACATCTCCTTTCAGCTGAAATCCCAGAAGTTCATCAGATTTCACCAAACTAAGGAAAATACAGACCATCATGCAACATAATGGCACAAACATACAAAGTCACATGACTCCAACATGTCAGCTGACTCAGGATGTGTGTTTAAAGCACAAAAAGCCATAAATCTACAAGAACATCTGTTCAATGAAATAAAAATGTAAATGTTTGACGCGTCTTCATGCTTTGTTGTTTATTTTTTGACCTGCTTTTTGTTTAGCAGTCTGATCAGAAGCGAGATGTTTACATGGAACAGAGTCTCTTCTATAATAAAAATAGAATAGATGATGATAATGAGAGCGCGAGCTCTGCTGGCTTCTTCAAAGCTTTACATGTCTCCAAGGACAACAGCACAATGTACGCTTGGCGAGGAAGGAAAGCATATTATTTCTTGTCGGAGCTCTTTCATGTGATCCTCTCCAGCTCTGCATTTACTGACGAACAAGACAAACACATGGCAGATTTTACCATTTCATGAGAATAAAGACACTAGCTAAATTTTAGCAATGGTAATTTACAAGAATTCAGGAGCACTTTTTAATATAAGCCGAGAGTGAATCAGTCTCTGTTGTTGCATAATTGTGATGTTCAAATGTGAGTTACCTGCTTTTCAAATGTTGTAAATTCACAAAGCGAGATATAAATGACAATCAGACCAAAACACAATCCCATTAAAAATAAAGCTTCTATCAAAAAACTATCTAAACCATATTAATACAGTTACTAGGACACAAACATGAGGAATCATTATCTGAATCGTAACCACAAACCCTGAAATCTGGAAAAATCTTCCTCATTATAATTTTCTGCTTCAAGAGAGACCCAGGAAGTGAGACACATTTGGTGTAACCCATCATTCACATCCGACTGATCCTGTCTCCTAATAGTCCTGCTTTATTTATCTGACTTTATTGATGTGGAGGTATCAGCTGCAGGAGCCGCAGGCTGCGCTCGGTTGCAGGCCAGTGCGTCGCGGATGGTTCAGAGGCGCGTCTCTTCCTCCTCTCCCTCCTTCCGCTGCCTCTCTGAAGCTTTGCTGACAGGATTTATGTTGCAGTCAAAACCAAACTGACAGTTTACATTAGAATAATACGGACGAGACCGTCGTTTCTGTTTCGTCAAGCTTATCTGCACGCTGCTGAATGAATGATGCCAATCAGCGACTCCTACCTCAGCGGGAGTCCATCGTTGATGCGAGCACTGAGCCTTTTCCTCGTCTTTTCTTTTTACTTGTATTGCAAAAGGAATACAAATACAATTTCCTTTCTGTGCTTAACATCAGCTTCCAAGCTCTCTCCTCCTCCTCTTCTCCCTCAGCATCCAACGAGGTTCCTCTGCAGCGGAAGATTGTCCGTGTTAAATCCAGCGAACGGTAAACACAGATCCGCTGCCTTGATTCGCTTGTTTCCTGTTCCCCTACACCCCCTTCCTTCTTTACATTACCTCCTATCTGCGCACACTCAGGAATTTATACCATCCTCTATTATATAGTAAACACGACTGATGAGGAGAAGAGAGAGGAAGATGGGAGGGAGGCAGCGTAACGTCCTCCTATCAGAGGAGAGACATGCGCCGTGACGAGCGCAGTCCGGTGAGACGCTCAGGTATGAAGACTGAGTGAGACTTCACTCTCTGCCGAGGAGGAGGAGGAGGAGGTCAGACGGTATGTGAGGTGATCAAAATGATGTCATTCCCAAAGCATGCAGCATTTGACTGGACAGGACCATTTAAATCCCTTCAAACCCTATTAACACCACGCGCTGTAACTGCTGCATAATCTCCATCTGCCACAGACTGGAGATGAAGGACGGACGGGAGGTATTTTATTATTATCATGTTTTCAGTCTGCATCGACCCATTTCTCCGAGACAGGAAGAGTTAGATGTCACCTCTGGGGACTTTCTTTCTTGATGTACCGCGTGTTTTATTTCCTCGTGCAGTTAATTAACATAAATGCAATAAAAACACACTATTTCAAACAACTCACAAAAATCTCATTTAGCTCTATCCAAACTGATAAAGTAACATCAGCGCATTTTCCTCATTCTCTTGCTGAAGAAAAACTTTTACTGTTTGCAAGACCAAAAACCAATGAGGTTTTATGGATATAAAAAACCTCAAACAGAATAATAATTAAAGACTTTATGTCTTTAAGGAAGCACGTTATACTCAAATATACAATTTATTACACCTTATAAATAAAAAGATAAAACTAAATCCCCATAAAATACAGTACACTATTTACCTGGTCTTGAGACTACTTGCAAATTTTAAGTCAAAATCATACAACTCAAAACAAATAATTAGGATTATACGTTATTATTATCATTAATAATAATAATAATAATAATACTAATAATAATAATAACAATAATAATAATAATAATAATAATAATAATAATAATAATAATAAATCCAGGAGGACAGGAATTAAACAGGAAACACAGAAGCCTAAAGTATGAGTCAGGAAAATCCTGCATATGCCAGAAAAACTCTGCAGCTCAGTTGCAAAACCATAAAATCAATGAAAGCATAAATCACCTGCTGAAGCTGAAGAAGTAGAGAAACTTCTCAGCTGACTCAGAGACGTGTGAGTTTGTGAAACAACTGGGGGTCTCATGTCAGACTGTTGGATTTAAAAAGTGTCTAAATGGTTGGGACTCTATGACCCTTTTTGAGAGCTAAATCCAAATCCAGCCCTTATCTCCCAGATTAAGTCCACGCTGGATTTAAACCCATAACGATGACCTCATCGTGCTGCTTGTAGACAGTGGGGAAACCTTTAGTGCGCAAAGTGTAACAGATCTGCAGTGAAAGCCTTCCTGTGTTCTTTGTTTATTGTTTTTCTGTGGTGTTAAAGTTTTAGTTATTCTATCATCTCCTGCTAACCATTTTGTTTTTTTCGCTGTCGATTGTAAAATAAAAGAAACAAAAACATCTGAACAAGAAATTACCCCAAAAATGTATATTTAACCAAGTATAACCAAAAGTGTGCCAATGTTTATTCCATAGACACTATCCAACAAAGTAGATAGATAGATAGATAGATAGATAGATAGATAGATAGATAGATAGATAGATAGATAGATAGATAGATAGATAGATAGATAGATAGATAGATAGATAGATAGATAGATAGATAGNATAGATAGATAGATAGATAGATAGATAGATAGATAGATAGATAGATAGATAGATAGATACTTCAGAAAGTAATTACGATACTTTAATATTTTTAATATTAACGCATAAGTTCTGAAATCAATGATCAAAGAGCCACGATAAACACGAGGTTTATGAAAGTTTCATGTTGCTTTTTAATATCACATGAAAAAGAGAAACTCATTTTTTTATTCTGACTTAAGGCAGTTGGAACAAAGAACCACATGCTTCTATCTTTTCCTGAAAACTTTCTTTATAATTTATTTATAAGAGCTCGCGTTTACACGACTGTTTGTCTTCAGGGATGTTTACAACGCTGAGGATCTTCTGATTTCCACCAATGGAAGCTGTGGGGTATCATATCTGAAAAGATAAAAAAAAAAACACCAAAAAGCTTTTAACTTTTAAAAAGATTACACCAGTGTTGAGTTTTTATTAATAAGCACTTACATATGATGGATGACACTACAAGCAGATTTTCATTTGGACAAATTGAATAAAACTCAGACTTCTAAAGGAACGGCGATCAAACAAACACACGGTGGCATCCGTCCAAATAGCTGATGTAAAATGCTGCATTGCTTGGCAACAGCCATCATTATCTGCAGGAGGGAATTAACAGAAGCCTGCAGAGGAGAATGTCGAGAGGAATGTCATGTGTGAGCGCGTACATACCTCTGAATCTCAGTGTACAGTATGTGGTGTAAGGCTCAATGCCAAGGGGATACAGATTGTTCCAGCCTGGTAAGGGAGGGAAGGAGGCGGGAGAGAGAGAGAGGTGTGTGAACGTTTGTGCGGTTGGAGGTAGACAAGAGGAGGAAGGGGAGGGCTGCTTCTGACTCTTTGCAGAGCCTATTTATGGATCCTCATTGAGAGCCCCTCATGTTACTCATTGCCACTTTCACTCATACAGCTGAATAGGTGGGCAATCATCAAATCCACTGAAGAGAATGTAAATAAAGGAGGCGAACATAATTGGCCCTTGGCTTTACTGACTGCAAACCAACAGCAGAATAACAGACAAGACTTTCAGATTTCTGACTAAAGGAAATAGGTAATTACATGCATTTTTTATGCATGTATGAATATGTACTGTTCCCTTCCAGTCTGCAAGAGGAGCATGATATCTGTCAGTGCTGACATCAGTCAGACTGAGTTTTATCCATTTCACTCAGTGATGGGATTTATTAAGACTGGCGCCATAACCAGCATCGGTGGGCGGGTGGGAGGATGTTGTGGGGGATTCTCCATTTCAACCAGATGATCTCACCTCCTGTCTGCAGCTCAGGAAGACGACTTTCATTCACAAAGTTCATCCATTCACACATGAATGTGCACACAAAGACATGCGTGCAACCAACACGTCTCTCTAGGGATGCTGCAGAGACAATTGTGCAAAAGAAGCAATACTCAGGTGAGATCACTCTCGGAAGCAAAGCTTCCTCTTTCTTTTTGTTAAACTCAGTAAAAGATGAGTGTTTGTTTCCTTACATCACTTGACTTTGCTTACATTACAGAACCACATACAGGATAAAGATACAGCAGAAAACTGTTGATAATGGGACAAATGGGTTTTAAAAGCTTCTTTTGAGTCAAAAAAAGCTTCCTTAAGTGGCCAAAAATTAATCCAAAAGAATATTAAATGAGCTGCAACACAATCTCAGAAGAAGTTTTTACATTTTCACAGACTGCATGGTCAGCTAAAAAGAAGGAGAAATACATGAGTCAGTTTTTTTTTTTAATTAAAAGTGGACTCAGTTTATCTGCACAAAAAAGTTCCATAATGTGCAAACATTGTATAAACGAAACAAGAAACTATTTTGACCATGACACATCTCATTTTTCTGGATTCAAGAGTAAATTAAAGATTCTTTATTCGATTTTGCTCAAGATTGTACTGTGTTTGTAATTATTTACATTTGTTTGGAGGATACCCCCCCCCCCCCCCCCCCCCCCCCCCCCCCCCCGCCCCCACACACAGAAAAATGAATTATATTTTATGTTCATTTAAAACAAAAATCAAATTCTTATTGATGTTTCAATGTTTACTTGGATTTTCACGTTCAGTTTATACTTGTTAGTTTTAGTAGATAGATCATGACTCATTTTTCACTTCTGACTGAATGTTTTTAGTCTGTCAGACCATTTGGTTTGTTAGAGTATCTGTTAAAACCATCATAGAAAATTATTAGGAAAGGGACAAACACTTGAAAAATAATCAGCAGATGATTAAATTAAATGTGTCATTATCAACTGTAGAGTGACCAAACCAACCAGTTGTAACATCAGATTTAGGAGAACAGCTACTGAGCTGACCACGTGCACAATTTGCTCATCTGTGTTTGATGACTGAAAGTAAAGATTCACACATGGCTCTTTATTTGAATTTCTGTGTGAGCACTTTATCTCAAATACTGTATCAAACAAACTGTCAAAGACTAGTGGAGAAACTCGAGGGATTAACGCTACACTTTGCTAATTCGACCCTTAAACCAGCCGTTTCTTTGATCTTCCAAGGAGATTAGAGAAGAGTCTGATTTTCTTTTGAAACCTCATGAGAAACGAGGAGGGGATCGGACGGCCTGCTGCTGGGAGCCTCTGGCAGCGGCGCAGTCACGAGAGGGTTAATAACAATAAAGGGGAGGTTGGAGAAGCCTTACTGAAAGTCACGTGCTCTGTGCCGGGAAGACTGGAAGAAGGGAGTGGGCGGGTGATGGAGATGAGAGGGGGAGGAGTCGGGAGCAGGTTGCCGTAGAAACAGAATCCTCAGTCGGCCGGTGTGAAGTCAGATGCGCAATATTAGGTGGTGACTGCACTCCGATGCTGGTGGTGTGAGGTGGGTGGGCGGATGGGGGAGCAGGGGTGACTCACACTGGAGAACACGCTCTGCATTCTAATGGAAACACTCACACACCTCCATCAGCTACATCACCTCCAATCCTCAGTCCCTTCTTGTGTTAGAATCCCCTCTTTCAACTACAGCCCAGATCAGCATTATCCTGCACCACTTTTCCTCTGAGCATATAATTAATTCATTAAGTCAATGAAAAATCCATTAGTGTAACTTTCTTAGGCTTCACTTACTTGAGCTGATAAACAGCATCTATTAGAGGGAACTAAATGCTTAGACAGGCAAGTAAACTACAACCATGTAATTGGTAACAGTATAATTGCAGAGCACAAACAGCAATTAAAGAGATAATATGTGTAAACCATGATCAAGATTATCATTACATGAACTATACCTCCCAAATCCCCCAGAGTGTGGCACCTCACCAGCTGATACAGAGGAGGTGTTAATAATTAGACATATTTTTATTTTTGAGGGGGGTGAAGTTGGTGGGATCATTTGTTTTTGGCTGCAGGGAAGCTGGTTTGTGTTTCATTATTGTTATGCTGTGAAACTGTGTATTATGTTCCTCCTCCTAAGTGTTAAGGACAAGAATCTATACGCAATCAGAATGACCAATATACAACAAAAGCCTCGGGACGTATGAACATATTTCACTTTGAAAGCTTGGAACAAGCTACTCGGACTTTTCTAATGGATTCACTTTTTTAATCAACAAATGCATCTCATAGTTTAAGCCCGTCTCCTCCGAGAGTCTGATTAATGAGGAGGAAGAGAGGAATAAACTGTCTCGAATAAATACAGATACAGTCACAGATTAATATTATAATGCAACATTTATTAGAAGGAAGGATGTTTGCATTATGTGTGCATTGTTTAGTTTTCATTTTTTAAGGATCCTTAATGTTTTGGGGTTGGATAAATATAATTTCTATATGTTGTGTGATCATTTGAATCCAAATCCAGCTTTTGAAAATGCTCACATGTTTGACAAAACAACAAACGCTCTATTGTTAACGTGAGCTACTCCGGTGTTGTTCCTCAGGGGGGATGTGACGTCCCTGCGCCCTACAGCAAATAATTGACTTTTGATTGAACAGCGGTCTGCTTTTCCTTTTAAGGACAGCCGTTGTAGGGTCATTTCCCATCATTGCTGCCTAAAACTGGAAGCATTGAAAAGAAAAAAAAAATCCCAGGCAAAGTGACGTTGCTTCAGTCGCCACCCACAGCTGCATCTCATGGTTTGAGGTAAACCAATAAGGATCAGGCTGGCGGTCGATCACACTGCTACTGGTCAGAAACGTAAGAGGTTGTGGTTCAGTGTTATCTCAGCGTTTGTTTATTTCCCTTCGCTCGTGACCATGACTCATTTAATTTTTGGGAAGTGGCATCAGATGCTGAAGCCCCTGCAGTGAAGCTAAATCTCACACATTCTATAATTTATTTAATGTTTATTTATATTTTGTCAGATTTCTTGACTGTTTATTCATGTGGTTCTTGACTTGTGATGCAACTAGAAATAAAGTAAAATTAATTTCAACTAGTTAGTTATTTCTTGAGCTTCTAAAAATTTAACTAATTGAATGTACATCATATGCCTGCTTCAACAAACCCACAGCAATGGGAGGAGCATGTTTTTTTATTTCTCCAGTGCCTTTAACACAATTCAGCCTCCACTATTGTGTCAAAAACTGCAGAAAACACAGGTGGATGCCTCCACAATCACCTGGATTAAGGACTACCTCACAAACAGACCACAGTTTGTGAGACTGAAGAGTTGTGTGTCTGACCAGGTGATCAGCAGCACAGGAGCACCACAGGGAACTGTACTCTTACCATTCCTTTTCACTCTGTACACCTCAGACTTTCAGTACAGGTCAGAGTCCTGTCATCTACAGAAATACTCTGATGACTTTGCAGTTGTTGGTTGGATCAGCGATGGACCAGAGACTGAGTCCAGAGAACTGGTGGACCACTTTGTGTCCTGGTGTGGGAACAATCATCATATCTTGAATGTGAACAAGACAAAGGAGATGATTGTGGATTTTAGGAAAAGCAGCAATATGTCAAAACACATTTCCATCATGGAGAAGAAGTGGAGGTGGTGGAGGAGTATAAATACCTGGATGTTCACCTGGACAACAGTCTGAACTGGAGTCACAATAATGATGCTGTTTTTAGGAAGGGACAGAGCAGACTGGACTTCCTCAGGAAGCTTAGATCCTTCAACATTTGCAGCAAGATAAGTTTGTTGTGGAGAGTGTGATCACATCTGCAGTCACCTGTTGGGGGCGGAGCATGAGAAGAAGTGACATGAAGAGGTTGAACAGACTGATAAGGAGGACTGGTTCTGTTCTGGGGACTGATCTGGAGTCTCTTGAGTTGATTATCCAAAGAAGGATGAAGAACATGATGGAGAACCCTCATCATCCTCTTCAAAACACAGTAACTCAACAACAGAGTGTCTTCAGTCAGGAGCTTCTTCAGATCTGCTGCAGCATAGACCGCTACAGGAGATCCTTCTTGTCCACAGCCAGAACCCTCTACAATGACTCCCTGAAGAACTGAGCTACAACAACATCTAATTTCTTTTCGGGGATTAATAAAGTATTTTTGAATTTGAATTGAACTTGTGGAAATGAGTGTTTGTTAGAACACAGACTGTGAGCGGTATTACTAACTTTAATTACTAGTTGTTTAATGTTGCATTTATTTTCTATTGTTTTTATCTTGAGTTCATAATGTCATGACTTTATACGTAAAAATTAAAATAATTTTTTGTCAGCACAATATCATCCAACTTCTCAATTATGTTTTTAATTTAATTTAATTGAAATATATTTTCCCTTTATTGCTTGTCTGTTCGGTCAGAGACACAAGTTATCCCTTCATATGCCTAATTTATTCTGTTTCTAAAATCTGTATTCTTGATGATACCAGCCTCAAATTATATGGAGTTATGCAAATTAGGCACTTCACTGGATTACATATTAGCAGTATTAAGAGTCATTAACTGAGCTAAAGAACAATTCTAATTTTATATGATAATGTGATGGAGTAGCTGTTCCGGTGAGAGCATACATGTTAAAAACATGAGAGAGACGCTTTTTTCGGTACAATGAAAAAAAAAAAAAACTGTGTTTACTGTGTTACTGTCAAAATAAGAGCCTAATGGTTTGTTTATTTATTTATTTATTTAGTAATTGCTGTGTTTGTTACTTATATGCATCTGTTTGATGTAAATGAAAATCGAGCACACAGTCTACAGGAGGTGTGAAACTACTCAGTATTTTTGGTGTCATTGATGGTGTCATTCTTTTGTCCCACAAATTGAGATGGTGATGATCCATTTTTCAAAAGTCAACACTAGAGGACACATAATTTTCAAATATTTAAACGCAATGAATTTCTCATCTCAGGGCCTTTTAAATGCCAGTTATGATTGTAGACATATCCAAGTTATTTAATCGTATTTACTCCCTCTGCTTTGGTCGTAAAAATCCAATACATGAGTGGCACTCGGCTATTAGTGTCAAAGTTATGTTTAAAATACAGATTTGTTAAGTTCAAGGCCTGCAAGTCTACTGAACATATAGTTACATTTTATAGCCCTTATTCCTTATTCTATCATTTTAATGTGACCTATAAAAGTTGTTTTTATTCTACAACTGGTTTGATGGGATTTAGTCAACTTACAAGCAGTGCAGAAACATCACAGGTCATCACGTGTGTGTTGAATGTGTGTCCACAGTGCCAATTAAGATGGACAATAAATATCTTAAAACAGAAAGTGATGCTGGAGTCTGTGACTCCACACTGAGAAAATACACTCACATAAAAAAAAAAAACAGTTAATCTTTTAAAATAAAAACACTAGAGGACATAACGAACTGAACGAACTCCCTGCAAATCTAAGATAAACTGCAACCTCCCCCAAAGTGCCACTTCAAATGCTATAGGCCTCATAAGCATGTAAAAATTAAAAAATTAAGACAACACAATTAGAAAAAGACCATTTGGTCAATAAGGAACAGTTGCCAGCAACTATTCACAAAACTTTACACAACCAGCCTCTTTGAAAAAGACTAAATGAAGACGTTTTGCAGACAAGATAAAACTCAGAACTCATAAATGCACAAATGCTACCAAATGTTATAATGTCCTGTTGTGTTTTGTGCAATTGTATTTGTTTTAACACTTGGTAAAGGTTAGATAATGTTTGATCATTTCCTGGGACACACAGTCCAGCTGTTTTAGTGCAGTGTGCTGTCCATGGTGCTGATAATAGCCTAAATTGGCTTTATTCATGTAACCTCTAGACAAAGTTAAACGTCTCTTACTTTAAACCATGGAGCTCTGCCATTAAAGTGATATTTGAAAATAAACAATAGTCATTTATAATTACCAAAATAATTTTCAGGATATTTTTCTGACGATGAGAAAAATCAATAGACTGACAGTATTTTGTCTTTGTATGAGAAACTAGGTGCATCCAAACCTCTCAAGAAAATGGCCTCCCCAACCTTAAATCAATGTTTATTGATTTCATTAAGCTAAAATAAAGACAAACTGCTTCATGGGATGGTGATTTGTGAAGGAGCGGTTCTGTGACCCGCAGCGCCACCTGGTGGTGACAAACTTCTACAACATCTCAAAATATTACCAGTTTGGACCGAACATGTTTCTGCATTGTACCGAAACGAACAGAGAAAGTGCTCCTTTATAAAAAAAAAAAAAAAAAAATCTTCCTGTCAGCTACGAGCACCATGTGAGTAAACACTTGACAGGTTTATAAAAACATCTGGGAAATTAATGGTTTGCTGCCAAACCTGTCCAACATCTTTGACAAGAAGCATACCTTTTTTAGATAACAGGGCGCAGTGAGTTTATTTCCACTCGCGGGGGAGTTTTTATTAAAGATCATTTGTCTTAGCACAGGACAATTCAAACCATTTCTGTTCAGCATGTCTTCTGCAAGAGCCCCATCTGGTTAATTACCTTGTCAATAAACCATGAGGGTTGTACCGCGAGAACGTGATTTAGAGTGAGAACTGGACTGACATTCATAAGGACTCTTTTGCAATTTCAGATGACATCTGATTCTGTTCTAATAAAATAAAAAAATAATGTAATTTAGAAAATATTGCACCTTGAAAAATACAGTGTTTGTATCTGTTTTGGATGAGTGTTACTTTGACACTGAAATTTGATATTATAGCATTTTCATTTATTGACACTTCACACCATATTCCTGCCATATTTTAGGGAAATAGGAACATAAATTGTTTGTCGTCTCTTTTCTTTCTTTCTTTCTTTCTTGGCCAGACCTGAAAGTTTTGTGCTTGGTGAACAGAAAAACACCTTCCAGCCAACATATCATACTCATTAGTCTCTCTGAGAGTGATGAGTCTGGCTATTGCAGCTAAGACTGGAGATGGAGATGGCTGGAGACTTCAAAAAGACCCCCCCGACCATAAAAAAGCACACCAGAGGATGTACTTCCTACGACAACTGAGGAAGTTCAGTCATTCAGCATCAATGATGGTGTATTTCTACACCTCCATCACTGAGTCCATCCTCACCTCCTCTATCACCATCTGGTACACTGTACCTTCAGCCAAGGACAAGCGCTGACTGCAGCGTGTCATCCGCTCTGCTCAGAGGGTGATTGGCTGCAGCCTTCCTTCCCTCCAGGACCTGTACACTTCCAGGGCTCAGAAGCCCGCAGGAAAGATTGTGGCTGATTCCTCTCACCCTGGCCAACAAATCTTTCTGCCTCTACCCTCTGGAAGAAGGATTCAGTCCATCAGGACCCGGACTTCCCAACATAGGAATAGTTTATTCCCCTCTGCTACTAGCCCATTGACTAAGGCCCAGTACAACCCACTATATGTGTCATATAAAAAAATTGCATGACAACTCCCTCCCCTTCACCTCATTGTCTCCCTGACTCATTTACTCCTTACAGTTTTTGTGAGAAATGCAAGGACATTTGCATCATTGCACAAATAATTTGGTCATGTAAATATTGCTGGTTCTTATGTTTGTTATTCCTACTCTGATTTATTCTCTGTACAACTTTACCCAAGTCAAGTTCATTGTATCATGCAGACTTGGTAATAAACCGAACCGATTCTGATTTGATTCCTGATTTAGCTGCTTGTGAAATTAAGGGTATGTATAAGGGTATGTAGCGCCCTCTCGTGGTACATATTTATTTAGATTGTAACACCGTTCTAAAGGATCTTCAGGTTACTCCATGTAACGATTAATTATACTTTTTTAACTGTAAAATTAATCAGATTGTTTAGAACCAAGCTAGAAGATAATAAACACCTTTAAAATTACATTTATATTCCACAGCTTTTGGTTCCAGTACTTCTGCCGTTTGTTCAATGAACGCACCATATCCGGTCCGGCTGCTAAATCTGTCCGTCTAGCGTTCATACATGAGTTCATGAATGTGGCGTGGACTTGTGTTTTCAGTTAAATTAACAAACCTCACCTGTTCAGTAGCTACAAAGATACCTGTTTGTGCCTTACGACGGCCACATTCACAAGCTTTTTGCTGCTGTTCAGACTCTGAACCTGTAGGAGTGTTTCACTCGGAACTTAAGCGATACATGTCAAGTGCACCGAAAAAGATCTGTTCTGACAACATGACCGTTAAGAAGATCGGAACACACAACGGTACCTTCCACTGCGACGAGGTTCTAGCTTGTTTCTTCCTCCGACAGTTACCGGAATACTCGGTAGGTTTTTAAATCCCAGATTGATGAAGAAATTATGCTTTTTAATTTAGGTTTATCATTTTATTCACCGCCAATTAAAATCTGCTATCGGTAGATTAAAATTAACACTATGTTTTCAATTTTCTTTTGTTGATTTGTATTTTAAACGTATTAATTTAATTGTTTGTCATACTGAAACACACCAAGAGGAGGAGCTACGGCACTGAGGAAGTAATATGTTTCCACTTCAGTGTCAAATGCTACCGAAAATGTCATTCAAGCGCTCGAAAAACCGGTTTCCATGGAAACAGAGTATCTGTATGTTTTCAGGTTTAATTGCCACAGACTGCGAATCTTAGTGCAGTATGGCAAAAGTTTTGAAACAGCCTTATTGTGTATATATATTTTTTGCTACCAAATAGCCAGATTTTCTTCAGATCTTTAAAGTGGTCTTGATCTGCTTTTCTTCAGGATTTCTGAAGGACTTTCAGATCTTTTCTTGCCTTTTGCTTATTTTACTCTTATTGTAAGTCCCCAAACGCAACCTTTGACAATGGTAAGGAAAAGGGGAACCTTTTATAAATAGTTTAACAAATGTGTATAATTAGCTTAGGAAAGATTTGCCTCCTTTTATAATTTAAAAAACACATGTTGTTTTTAATTATGCAAAGTCACAATAAACAGAACCAAAAAGAAAGATGGAAACATGGAAGGGAATGGACTTTTATATAATTGTCAGGCCTTTCATAGGTATAATTACAACCACATTCATATTGTATGAAACCATCTTTAACACATTTGATGCACCTGAAGTTTTTCGATCGTGTACATGAACGTTCCTAATGTCTTTTCTCAGGATGCTGAGATTGTTCGGACCAGGGATTCAACACTCTTGGCAGAATGTGACATTGTTGTAGATGTAGGAGGAGAATTCGACCCCAAACGACATCGTTATGACCATCATCAGAGGTAAACTTTTAAAATCAAAACAACTTTGAGATGTTTGGAATACTAGAAAGTGAAACTTTTCTTCTGTTAATTTAGTTTTGTAGAAGGAGCAATAAAGTTTGTTCACTAACAACCGTTTTTTAAAAGTCCTCCTGAACCCACATAGTAGTTTATGCTACAGAATTTATTCTAACGTCTGCACGCTGTCTATGGATTTATGAAATTATTTGATTTCAATGTCCTTCATGACATGTCCTTGATCCAGGCACTGTAATTAGTCTCATTTATTAAACCTGAGGGTTTGTGGCAGTAATTTAATAATAATAATATCAAACTACAGCTCAGGTGAAGATAAGATCATCTTTACACTGATGTTCAGGAATGAGAAAATAATTTTTCTTTGAAACATAAACAGGCAGGTTCTGTGTTTGCGTTGCACTGGAAGTCTGATCACGTTGAGTAATCAGCCCATTCCGGGTGTCTTCTCAGTTTAATGTCCTAATGACAATCAGAAAAGGCTTTCGTGGCCACAGTGATAAAGATACATCAGGGTTCTCTTCCTGGCAGGTGGTTAGTGATAATTAGTGCTCCTTCAATCGAGCGCCCCCCTGCAGTTGGCTCATGAGGCGCAGAGGCTGCCTCGACACAGGCAGAGGGCACACGAGAATCTGGCTGTCACTCACATGTGCTCATGCTGGTGATGGAAAGAAAGAAGGGTTGTAAGTGGATACTGGAGGAAGTTGGAAAAGAAGCTGGAAAGAACAAGTTGACACGTGAAGCTGACAGCAGCACGTGTTGGAAAAACTCAGATTCTGAAATTAAACGTTTGCACACAGTGTTCAGCAAATTTAATGTCATGTTGTTTCTTTCAGGTCACATGAAAATAAAAAAAATAATATTTATAGATATGAGGGAGAAGTCAATCATTTGGGAAAAAGGCAAAGATTTAACCTTTGAAATTATTTTTATTTCAGCTTTCTAAATGTTTTAGACATTAATAATTAATGGACTGAATGTTTTTCAGAAACAAGATTTTTGCTTCTTTTGACACAAACTTTGGAGTAGAGAACATAAACTCTGCTTAAATCTGGAGACACACCCAAATTTGTTGATACTCTTCCACAATAAACAAAACAAAAACCCCACAGGTCTGATGTTCGAACATGCTCGGTTGCACAAAGCAGAATTCTTTAATTTTTTACTCAAAAAAGTTCACACTGCTTATTTCTTGCCGAAAAATTCAAAATTCTTCCTGATCTATCCCATTTTTCATTCAGTTTGGTAAATGCAGGGAGGTGTACTCATTTCACATGAATAGGTTCGATAACTCCTCTATTGGATGGGAGAAAGTTTCCATTCTACTTAGATTTTTTTCCCCTCCCGTTTCATTCACTTCTGTATCCACATTATCAGCGTAGAAATGCCGTAGCTCGGCCAATTAGCCCTTTTAATGGCTGTGATTACCCCCTGCTTTTGTAGCATGTCACTCATTCATTTAACGGTCTGTTTTCCATCGCGCTGTAGCCTGAGAATCCTAATTACGTCTGAATTAAATGACCTGCAGTGCTGGAACCCTCCCAACTCGGCACATGTTTGATAGGAGACCTGCAGCGGATCCGTCTGCGCCACGCTGACCTGAGAAAAAACTGTTTTTATAGAAATGTTAATATTTATACACAGCCGGGGATTTTCAGGCTACAGCTAAATGTCACATCATATTGTAAACGTGTGGTATTCAGCTCTTGATGTACGATTGATTAGTTGTTTTTTTTTTTTCAGCAAATTTACTGAAGTACAATTTTATCTA
This sequence comes from Pachypanchax playfairii, assembly GCA_006937955.1. Lineage (NCBI taxonomy): Eukaryota > Metazoa > Chordata > Actinopteri > Cyprinodontiformes > Aplocheilidae > Pachypanchax > Pachypanchax playfairii. The sequence goes on along the minus strand of SSNP01000003.1, from coordinate 3,937,332 downwards.
TTTTGGCCAGAAAAATCTACCTGTAATTGGTACATTTTTTTGACTAAATTGTCTAAAATCACAACAAAGATTCATTCATTTTTAGGAATGGTGCAAAAATTGAAATTGTGAGTTAATTTAAAGACAAATATATTTCCTTATGCAGACACATTGCACAAAAAAACTCAGCTGATATGAACCCACAGGTCAATAACAACAACAACGCCACATCAGACTTTCACTGTTTGTTTCATAAAACCTAAGATAAAATACAAAAGTTCTTTATCACTGTTGCTGATCATTAATATTATTATTCTAAATTTTAACTCTTTGACAAACCTTTAATGTGGGTAATATTGATGCCTGTTTTTAACGATTTCTTTACCTGAATCTGGTCATAGTTGTAAACACCTTTTTCTGTTTCTCTTTAGGACTTTTTCAGAAAGTTTCCACAGTTTGTGTCCAGAGAAGACGTGGGAGACGAAACTCAGCTCTGCCGGCCTGGTCTACCTACACTTTGGTCGTCGAGTTCTGGCCCAGCTGACGCAGCTGAAGGTGGACGACAGGCAGCTGGAGATTCTCTTTGACAAGGTGAGTAGAGAAAGATTAGATCTATATTACCACCAGTGTATTTTATTTACATTTTTCACCTGTGTCAAAAACACTGCTGGAACTGGTGAGCTAAACGTGCTGGTTTGATCATGAACTCGGAAGATGGACGTGCACATTAGGTGTGAAAACTCATCAGTGTTTCTGTAGTAAAAAATAAACACAGACTTTTAAAACATCCCATGAAAACCAACAAACCAAGTGAGAAAAGTACAAAATGTTTCCTGTTTTCAGCTTAATTTTCAGGATTTTGCGCTCTTTGTGCAGATGACAGTAAGAAGTGATGATTCAAACTTTTTCATTTAGTGCTTTTCAGACATCTCAGCCAGAAAGGCTCTTTGCTCTCTACATTTTGAGGACCAGGCAATTTAAGCCAGCCAAACCTTAGGTCAGCATAAATATTCATGTTATTTATTCATATCATCTTTGTCCTTTTGACGTGTCTGTGTGTTTACAGCTGTGAGTAATCCTTTCACTCACAGTTCAGGCTTTAGTTTTCTAATGTTCTTTTTGTGTCTTGTCTTCAGCTTTTGCTCCCAAAACTTAGTTTCAGTTGTAAGACACTTGTAAAATGTCACCTCTTTGGTGACTGACCTTCCGATATGCTGAGGAGTCGACTCTTCACCACTAAACATGCCTCTGCTTTCTCGTGCACCAATTAACTCCTTGTATTCCTCCCAGTGGTGTAACGATGTAAGAATCCCACTCTTCCATGAAAATGTTGTTCTTCTGTTGAATCTGATGAGACTAAAACCCGACCTGACTCTTAGTCCACATTTACAATGTTAACTATCATGTGTGTGTTTTGCTGCATGTAGCTGTATGAGAACTTCGTGGAAGAAGTGGATGCTGTCGACAACGGCATCTCACAGTATGATGGGGAGGCTCGATACTCTGTGTCCACCACGCTGAGCGCACGTGTGTCATACCTGAATCCTCGCTGGAACAGCAAAAGTCAGGATACCGAGGTGAGCATGTGTCTGTCTGGATGGATTTGTGGCTTCACTCCTTCCAGATTATCACAGATCAGACTGCATCTAATGCAGGTAAAATAAAAACCACAGTGGTTTTCATTCTAGAACTCGTAAAATAAGAATCTCTGAACTGCAGAGTGACGAGATTCAATTCAAATCTAACCTGAGGAAGTAATCCATCCAGCTCTGACTGCAGGAGTCCTCAAACAGGACGAGACCAAATAAAGGACATCGAATAGCAGCAAGAAATACTTCTCAGTTTTTTAAAGTGTTTCATTTGATGGCTCATGTTTACATTTTCCATTCGTGGATCGTGTGATACATAAATGACAGAAACAGTTTCCTGTTTCATACTTGTGACCTTGTTTAATTCTCTCCTCTGTAACTTAGAGTTGATGTACAGCTGAGCTGAGCTGTAGAGGCAGGTGGACAGAGTACAGAAAGGGATCTGTAATGTGTTCGGGTCAAAATATTTAAAGCATGAAGGGATTTCTATCATGAAAAAATATTTGATTGTATAATACTGATGAACAGTGATTCATGCTATTGGTGGTGGTGAAGTAAAACCTTTTTTCTTGGAAGGGTCTCTATATAAAAGAAACCTGATTCAATAATGATCACCCAACATGAAGGAGCTGCAATGAAACAAATAAAATAGGATGAAAGTGTTGTGACTAACAAAACAGGTGCAAAGCAATTAGTGTCCAGAGCTCAGATTTAAAGCTTCAGAGAAACAACACTGTTTCTGAAATGGTCTGGTGTCTCCTTTCTGTCTCATTAGTGGATGATGGGAATGTTCTTAAGGAAGCAGCACCTGTTTTCAGAAACCTCTCGGGGGACATGAGCAGCCCAGCCTTGCGAATATGTTGACTGTGCCAGGATTTTTCTTTTCTATTGTTGGGGCTCTCAGGAGACTGGCTGGCCTATTTGTTTTTTGTTTTTTTTTTTCCTTTTTTTGAAAATCACTTTTCTCACATAATTATTATTTTTGTCCTGGCGCTTTCCTCCAATTTTCACACTAACTGATGCTTCTGGCTACAAGAAACTGAGACAGATTTCTGGTAGACTGACCTGTAAACTGTCAGCAGTGTCTATTTGTAATAATTGAAAAAACTTAATGGATTTTCATCCCCTCAATCCATGACTGCTGGAACCCAGGCCGACGCCAGCCTCCTCATTCACATGCATACAGATTAGACCTCTGCATGTCATACTGAGGGAGTGTATTGTGTGTGTGTGTGTGGGGGGGGGGGCTCGAGCTTTCTTTATCTAACTCTCCAAGGTTTCTCCTCATTAGGTCATTGGAGAGTAAAGTCAGACCAGATTTTTTTTTTTATAAACAGACATGACAGTGATGAAGCAGGGCTGTGAGCATCAGTGGGGAAAATTGTTAGATTTACAGCTGCAGGATATTAGAAAGACTTGTCACTATTATTATTATTATTATTATTATGTTATTATTGCTAAACATTGTGACGATAATGTTGGCAATAGATCAACTTTCCCCATCCAAATCATCTCCCTTTAATTAGATTTTGTTAATCATCCTGTATGAACCTGTAGGACAATAAGAATCCATCAGATTAGCCTAATTTAGTGTAGAGTTTAGATGCACGTTTAAATGGCTGATTTATTGTGATCCAAGCAGATCCACTGTGGTACAGATATTCAGCACAATATTTCAAGAACGTCTGGATGGATTTTGATGAAATTCATTCCTGATCTAGACAGAAATTCCAGACAGTGATCCGGATCACCACCAAAATCTAATCAAGTGGTCCTTGTACTATTTTCAACCTAGACCACAACATGGGGTGGGGGGGTGGCGGGGGACTAAGCTGCTTGGTGGAGGTCTGTGCTCTCAGAGTGCTTTTCTAATTAGATTATATAATCCCTGTTTTATCTGACACTCACCCTCTCTATACATCACTTAGAGGGAGTTAGAAACGGTGTAGTTGTTGCTAAAGACATAAATGCTAATGAGTTTGGAACCATGTGCATGTGAGGAAAACTCAATTCCCTCATTTGGAACATGAAACCCTTTAACTTGTACTTTTGCTTGTATGTTTTATATATATATATATATATATATATATATATATATTTTGTCATTAGGAGGATTTTAAAAAAGCTCTGAAGATGGTTGGGGAGGAGTTCCTGGACCGTCTGGATTTCTACAAATCCTCCTGGCTGCCAGCTCGCGTGGTTGTAGAGGAAGCAGTCAAAGAGAGATATCAGGTAACAAGACTGTAGGCAGAATTTCACAATGGCAGAACTTCTATGTTTTTAGTTTATTATCTATCAAATTAAAACAAACAGTGTCTCCTACTGAAGTAGATGCTACTACAGCACCAGTTATAAGAAAACATGAACATCGAACGACATTAACATTTTTCCTGGTGTTTAATCTGTGTATTTAATCTTATCCAAACAGATTTTTTTGTTAATTTGTTTCAGGAGTTTGATTCTATTTTGTTGATTTCACTTAATGATTTGACTGGATGAAACCAGCTGGAGATGAAAAACAGATGGTCAGTCTGTCAAACATCTTAGTCTAGAAAATTTACTGGTTCAGTATTTGGGATTGTTTTCTGCAGACAGCTAGACATAAATATTAAAGGAGCAATAAGCGAAAATTCATCATTTCCAGTTTGAAAGAATTCAAAATATGCAATGTGAAGCTCTAGATGTGTAATTCCATCCAGAACATAGCATGAGGTCACACACCATCTCTCTGTGTTGATATCGAGCCTTTTGTTTACAAAGGTGGTCTCCTTCCGCGTGCATGTTCGTGCATGTGAAACTCCGCTAAAAAATTACTAAATGATTACCGAATGGGTGTACAGACATAACCCTTATTTTTAATCAGGTAGTTGCACTATCCACAAAATTACTATGCAACTATTGGTGACCAAGGTTTTATTTACAGAGAAGTTACATGCGTAATGTCTGCTAGCATATGCTGCTGACACTAGCAGCAAATACATCGTTCAATGCTAATTATGACGTGCAATTAACGGCATTTACGGACATACAATATCATAACATGCATGAATAAAATTATTTTGCTGTCTACATCAAAAAGTTGGTAATTACTTACTTCGCCACTTGACATCTTCCAGAACTCCGTTATTTCGTTGTGATAATGAACTTCGTTTCATGAGGAGAGTGGGTGAGAGAGGTGGTGTACGGGAGGTGGGAGGGAGAGCGGGGATAGGTAGAAGAAACTGTCAATCATGACAGACTTTGTTTTGGTCTCAATCCTGTACTCAACAGCACACCTAGCGGTGAAAAATTGCTTGTTGCTCCTTTAAATAGTAAATGGTAAATGGCGTGTACTTGTATGGTACATTTTTAAGTCAGACTCTTGACTCCCAAAGTGCTTCACACTACAGTTTGTCATTCACACACACACTCACACGTTTGGTGGTGATGATAAACTCCATATTGTAGCCACAGCTGTTTTGGAATACGCTGACGGAGGCTGCCATGCGCCACCGGACCCTCTGACCAAACCAAACAAGGACACGACTGCAAAGTGATCTTTTCTGGACAGGACAGGGATTTAAACCAGTTACCAGACAACCTGCTCTGATGCCTTATCTGTTTCATGTTAGATTGTATTGGATTCTGTTACGTCTTTTTTTAAGAAACATAAAATATAAAAAATGATTTTTGTTCCTCAGTTTTTACTCTACCAAGTTTCTACTCATGTTGTTTGTGCTTCTTGTTTCCAGATTGATCCCAGTGGGGAGGTGGTGGTATTCTCTCAGGGTGGGTGTCCCTGGAAGGAGCATTTGTTTGCACTGGAGAAAGAGCTCCAGGTGGAGACCCCCATTAAGTTTGTCCTTTACTCAGACCAGAACGGACAGTGGCGGGTCCAGTGTGTGCCTGCAGGGAACAACACCTTCCAGAACAGGTACTGCAAAAAAAAAAAAAAAAAAGAATTTGGTATATAAGCTACAACTTCAACTTGATTCAAAGTCAGTTTTTCTTCAGTTCTTAAAAGGTCACCTTCTTTACCTGAAGGCCTTTTCTGTTCTGTGAAGTTCTGATCTTAAACGTACACGTAGAGAAAACATCTTGCAGGAGGTACCTTTGCAGAAATCAAACACGGAGCACTTGCAGAACTGCTGTGACACTGACTCACACATGTTCCCACAAGACCGTTTTAAACATTGGTGTATGAAACAGTGACAGGCAGAGATTTGTACATGTGTGGAAGTGAGTAAAGCTCCAGTGACAGAGACAAACAGTGGAGTATGATTTCACTTTCATGCTTACTGGACCATTTGACAGCTACTCACTGAGCATAAACATGTTATCCAGTGAGGGAGTTCCTCCTGCAAGTATAACTAGTCTTCTTCTTCTTGTTGTGTTTTTTCTTCTTTTTTTTCAAAGTAAGAAAATAGTCAAGGTAGTGGTTTTGTTTTCACGTTTCTCTCTTAGGAACTAAAAGATGTAAACACATTCTACACTTTAATGCCGCCACCTGAGTCCTTTTTTCCATGCTCGCCCCTTTCACTCAGGTGTTTCTTCTTCTTTGATTTCACACCGTTAATTAGGCACAATGCTTCAGATAAAACAAGGTGACACACTCTCGTTCTGGCAGATGCTTTTACTTACACCACTTCCATACTACAGGATTTTCATTATTTTTAATGAATATGGAATTCATGCCTGGTTGAATGTCTGTGAAATTTACATATTATACCATTATGTACTCATCCTTTCCAGGATTTAACTAGGATTTCGAGTATTCACAAACTCTCATTAAAATTTTAAAACAACAGCAGCGATCGTATTGGTGGTTTTGATGTACAAATATGTGGATGTTGAGCGGAAATATTTTCATGTTGCCACAACTGAAAGGTTAATTATTACAGCTTTGGAATAGAAGCATAGCTTTATCACCAGCTGACACATTCCAGCTGATAAATCACGACAGCTATGAAGGTACCCGAGAGTTTAATTAATTTAACTGAATCTACGGTATTTGTGCAACAATGAAAGTGTCAGTAGTATTAAACCTTGTCAGCATGTTGTTCCAACATTTACTTTAGTGGCATGCAGCATTAAACACAACGTTAGAACATCTTCTCTGATCTTCATCTGCTCATCCCTACACAACGGCTCTGACGTGTTGTGTGTGTGTGTGCGTGCGCATGAGTACAGGTCACTCTGTGTGTGACCTGTGTTCGCACACAGAGGCCTCACCCTTTGACTTGCCGCTGAGCCATTTTTGCTTTGTTGGAGCTCATTGTTCTCTTCTCGCTGTAAGGATTGACCTCGTCATAGAGAGAGAGCAGAACTCAGTTCTATTTAATGATTGTACATTTTATTCCATTTATTTCAATAATACTTTTTACTGGCCAAAGGGGAAGTTAGATAAGAATTAAGTAATTATTTTTTTGTAATTAGATTTTATATTTTACCTCCCTCACTTTTTTACCCTGAAGTGTCAATGCTTAGCCACTTATTTATTAGATTTGTACATTTTACTTTATTTAATATTTCTGCTAGTGTTTCAGGTATTATAGATTACACTGTCCTACGTTTGTACTATATTTAGATGTTGCTCCATAGCTCACATACAGCCCATTCAGCTGGGTTGTTTAATATTTCTGCATGTCTTCATATTATTGAGGTTTTGAACCTTTAAGCCTAGAACATTAGTGAAAGCTGCATCGTCCGTGTTTACTGATCCGTATAAGCATTCTCCTCCTGTCACACGTAATAAGAGTGATGAAAGTGCAGAAAGACCCCCTGTGGGAATTTGTCAGTTGATTAACGTTGCACATGTTTTTCTTACCTCTGTAAAGGAAACGTTCACCTGGAGAGGTGTTCAACAGGAAATATTTCCAGATTAAAATGATAACTTTAGAATTGATTTAATATTATAAAACAGAAGACACAATTTCTGTCTCTTGAACTTAAACCAATTCTTACAATACCAACTGTTAAACATTAGCTGATGTTGTTCGTTGGTCGGTTACCTTGCTGTTGTTAACTTGAAGACTCTGTGCTTCATTAATAATCCTGTGACCTCGTGACTGTTTTCAGTCTGTATTCTCAAAGAACAGATTTATATTTACACAGAACTTGTTGTGTTCTTAAACCACAAATGTTAACCCTATTCTCACAGATACTCTCCATGTTACTATATAATTTAGCTAAAAAAATAGTTTATAAATGGCTAATTATGCACAAATTGTTGATGGATTATACAAGTTAATTTTGCAATATATTTTTATACTTTAAAAAAGTCAAATCACACCAAATGGTTTCAGTCTGGAACTCTGCCACATAATCAAGATCTTATACAGTGTCTGTTCAGCTTTTAATAGTAACTCACAGCTTTATTGTTTGTGGATCACTCTCATATTTAGCAATATTATAAATCAAACAGGCAATTTACTTTAATCCTTCATCAGACATTCAGAAAACAAGTTTTTTAATATTGAATAGAAACAGACAGAGATGATAACGTCGGGCTGCTCCGTCTTACCTTGTTGTTTCTTGATAAAATAACTATCAGCAGCAGATTTTATCACATTTTTAATTAAAGCTAATTTCATCAAATCTAAAGTGGAATTTTTTGTCCGCTTCATGCAGCCAAAGTTAAAGTGAAATAACGAAGCAGTCTGTGACACTGCTGCACAGACACAAGTGGGTTTCTCACGTTCATTAAAATAATTCAAATAATCTCATGTGTAATGCTGTTTATCCTATTTTAGGGTTGTGCTAAAAGTTCTTTTTGTATAACTAAAAAATATACAGCTCAACAAATCAATAGGTTGTCCATTAGTTGTAAATTCTCAAAGATAAACTTAATAAAACTCCAGATTTATTCAGGAAATCAGTTACAAGACAGCAGATAATAAATACTACGAAGAAAGAAGCTGAACGGCACACCTACTTAATTAACAATGTCTTAATGTGGTTTTCAGTTTATGTTCTCTAAACCCTTTTAGAATAAGTTCTAAAAAACTGAAATTCACATAATTTCATTCTTATTTTCTTTTTAACTCATCTAATTCATGAAGCTCTTGCTAAAAGAATCTGTAGATTAACATAAAAAAACATTTTCCCAGTCTGGGTTCATTCAGTTCTGTCACAAGTGATAAATTAGCTTTTACTTAAAATAAAAACAGACATTTTTTCAAGTTTTCTTTAATATCGGTACATTTTTTAGGGAAGTTGAATAAAGATTCAGACTCAAGGGAAAACTTTACAGGAAGTCTGTAAACGATGAAAGTTCCCTGAAACAACTTCAGACTGTTGGTGGTTAAATGGAAGTAAATAAGGTCTGTGTTTGAACTCTGGGTTTACATTGAATGAAACTTAAGTCTTTAAGGTTCTATCTAAAACTTTCCACAATTTATTATATTTTGATCTCAATAATTGAAATTTTGGGACTTTCTATCACTATCTTACAGTTAAAGCAAGTGAGGCTTAGCAGAATTGGAAAACGTTGGATTTCTATTGTTGGTAATAAAATACATATAATAGGAATTAATTTACAGTGACTTAAGGTTGTAATCTGGGACATTCATTCAATACCCAATAAAACAATGTAAATAAAATCAGTAGTTGAATTAGATTCTTAAACTACATTAAAACCAGTTTGTGGTTGTTTATGATACCAGTCCTGTTAACTGCACTATTCTTTAAATATCTTGCTTTTGTACCTGTGACAGAATGTGCCCTAGGGTATTTTTTAAGGGAAGGGGGGGGGTTACACAAGTCTCATTACAGATTGTGAGTTGCTCGAGAGCAGCAGGGCAGCTCCTGATCACATCATGCTGACAGTCACAGGAAGAAAGGTTGAATAGCTTTTTGATTTACTCCTGCTCTGACCAGTGGGTGCAGTGTCAGATATCTTCTATTTTCACCTCTTCCTGTGAGCTTCCATGTCTCTGACTCTTCAATTAGTGGATTTTTTTTTCTCAGTTTCTCCGTCTCTCCTGTACAGAGTATTTCTGTCTCCGTCTCATAATCACCCTCTTACAATTTCAACACCTTTTTCAATCTGTCTTGCTCTCTTCCCATTAATTCAGTTTTTCTCTCATTCTCTTCCTCTTCTTCATCATCTTCTCAGCCATCTTCATACCTTTCTCTCCTCCTCACCCTTCATACCTTCTGCCATTCTCGACCTCATTCTTCAGCTTGACTTTCTCCGGACCACTGCAGCTTCTCGTCAGACTGCAATGTGTTACAGCTAAAAAGACTCACCTGTTTAAAGCCACGGAGTACCTAAAGATGTGTTTTAATGCAAACATGCTGGTTGGTGGGGAGCTACATGAGAACAACAGCATGTGAGGTGGATAAACATGGCTCCAGATGGCTGTTCTCTGGGTGGCCTGCTTCCTCTCAGTAGGCTCGTGCCGACTCTGCAAAAGGGGTGTTGTTATCGCCTGTGTCCCTGCTACTGCACCTGGGAGGGGTGGAGGTCTATTTTTATCTGCATCACATTGCTAAGGAAATGTGAGCCAGGAGAAGGTAGACACGAGAGAAATTATTCCTTGTTCGGAGATGTGCTGTGTAGGATACTACTGAAAACAGCATGAGCTGAACCACCAAACATTTCTTCCTCTGTGGTAGAAAAACTGCGGTTATTTTTCTGCAGTGACCTCGTGTTGGAGCTCCAGCTGAGGGTTTTATTCTATTGTTTTTGTTTGTCTTATTATTTACAACCCCGCTTCCAAAAAATGTTGTGATGCTGTTCATAACGTGGATTAAAAAGACTACAGTGATTTGCAAAAATTCCCAAATTTTATTCCCAAATGAATAAAAGACATATCAGATGTTAAAACTGAGATTTTTTTTTACCTTTTCATACAAAATGAGCTCATTTTGAACTTGATGGCAGCAACTTCAAACTGGGTTAGCACTAGCTACGTTTACATGGGCACATTTAATCGGAATAAACGCCCTATCGGAAAAAAAATACGTCATGTAAACATGTCAATCAGAATGTTTTGATGCGATGCAGCCTGATCAGAATGAAATTTACTTCCGATCGAGAGGGGTGGTTTTGTCCGATCTTCATTCGGATAGACGTGCATGTACACACCCATTCGGAAAGAAAGGGTGAAAAAAGCCCACTGCGCATGCGTACAACTTCAGCGTGACGTCTTTCCGCTTTCGCAGACCCAAGTAGTAAACATGGCGGGAAGTAAACAGAAGTGGTCTGCTGGTGCAGTCATCCTGTCATCCTGCTCTCCTCTCCTGTGGCGGAGGAGCAGTAGCAATATGTATTCAGCCGCTAGCTTGGTTAATGCGACCAGTAAAAACCCAAACATAAAGGTAATCACCCGCAGAAGGTCCATATTGGGGATAACGTGAGTCAGCTCGAGCACACGATGGGGCGGGAAAGACGCACAGAAAGGACGGAGTTTGTTTGTTTTTTTTCCCCCGGAAAGACAACTCGCTGTGCGCATGCTCAACTCATTTAACCTGATTGAATGCTTGGTGCATGTGTACTCATGGCATGATCAGATCATTTCAGTTAGTGTCCATGTAAACAGGGATTTGGGAATTCCGATCGACCAAGATTTTAATCAGATTGGGGAAATTTGTCGCATGTAAACGTAGCTACTGTGTAGCATCCCCTCTTCTTTCAACATCTGTCAGTAAACATCTGGGAAATGAGGAGACCAGCTTCAGTGTCAAAGGTCTTAGTATTTCATTTGTGTTTTTTATAATAATTGGACCAATAAGTGATAAATAAAACATTGATAGATACGTCACTTGTTACCAGGCGTCATCTCTAAGCTAAGTATATTTGAGTGGCAAAAATAAAAGCATAAAAACTTTACATATCTAAATATATTTTTTTAAATGTAACATCAAATCTTTGGCAATAATAAAATGATAAAATCTTGCCTTGTTTTGGTTGCAGGAAGTGAAAATAATATGAGGAGCGAATGACAAAATAAACTCATCATGCATTTTTTCTTTTTTCTCTGTCGGCTAAATTAGAGCTGCGAGTCAGTGAGTGAATTAAATCTGATCTGTGTTCAGTTATTATACACAGTCTGTGGTTCATACAGGATATTTGATCAGTGACAGATTTTAAAATTGATGAAATTTTACTAACAAATATTCAACTTAGAGTTTTTAAAATTCTGAATTAACTTTGAGAGGTGTTTCTAGTAGCGATGTGAAGAACCTGTTTTGTATTGTGAGAGTTAAGTTTGATTGACTGTTTGTTATTATTGATATTTTGTCCTCCTGGTGAGTGTTTTTTATGTGAATGATTGTTATGAAGGTTTTTTTCCCTCCTGGAGAAGCGAAAATAATTCCATTAGTGTTGTCCTCTCAAGATATTCAGATTTTGACCTCATTTTATGCAGAACTTGTTTTTTTTCTTCTTTAAATATTAAATAATTGATCATTTACCCCTAACTTGATGATCCATTGTTTCAAAATGTAACGTAAATCCATTTAGCACAATCTGTGTTAATAAAGTAGCTGCAACAGCTCAACATAAAATAACTAGGAGTTAATTTTCCAATTACGTTTAAGTCTCAGTGAAAGAAAAACATCCACATTAAAGCTGAGAGTATAAACATTAAGCTTATATTCATTTTGAGACTAACTGGAATTTGTCAAAAATGTAATAAATAGTCAAAAAAATCTGACTGTGCAGACGTGTATAACTCATCTGGGAGAGGAAGGCAGACCTAAAGGTCAAGTTCTGCATAATGTTTCAAATTTCATGCACTTTTAACTAATAATTAAGAATGTCTCCACTCCAGTATATTCACATTAAAGCAACAGTATTATCTTTCTTTAAGGAAGCACTAATTTCTGGTATTTTTTAGCGAGCTCTTCTCCTATGAGAACGATCATTTGTTAATTGTGGTTCTTATTTTTAGAATCTTGAGAATAAGAACTTCCTGACAACAGCGGTCATCCCCTCCCACTCCTTCACTCATTACCAGCCCTGTTGACCTTTCTGTTGCGCTTGTTTTCCAGCCGTACTGGGGAGCGATCGATTGGTTGATTCGTTAACAGTGATTATACAGTAGCTTTTCCACGCTCGCCACCCGAGGGTGTCATGTGACGGTCCTAATGGGTGTAAGATTGTGTACACTTGAGACACTGATGTGGAGAGGACTCCAGAGTTTTATTGAATGCATTTGCGCAGTTTATTTATCAGAAGTTCTTGTGATTGACAGACTCGTCTCTGAGTGTATTATTTATAAAGGATGTTCTTCATGTTCTAAAGATGTCAGATTGCCTGAGATATAAACCTCTCACAACTTAGATTTATGGGAAAAAAACATGGCTTCAATCTGCAGCTGTGTTTGACAGGAACGTCACTTTCTTTCTGACAAGTTTTATGTAGATCTCCATAATTCATATTTAAGATGGAGAGAGAGAGAACGATACCTTTTAGGATGGCAGCACATTTTTTTTAGGAAATCTCGAGCTTTTGATGCCTTTAAAATCTGTTTCTGGAAGAGTCAAAATGTTAGAGGTGAAGAGGGAAGCTCACCATCGGAATTAAATCAGAGTCAAAATTGCTAAATATACCTCTGCTTTAAGGAGGAGTGGAAGCTAACATAATGGTGATTATAACCCCATGAAAGCAAGAGTGACACACTCAAACGCTCATGCTCAAGATAACTGGTAATGTGTTTTAAATGATCCACCAGGTTGGTGGATGCGTGTGTGTGTGTGTGTGTGTGTGTGTGTGTTTTACATGCAATGGGCGGTAAATGAGCTCCTACACATTTTAGAAATTGTCAGTTTCAATATGCCTCATCCTGAGAGTGTTTGCGGAGGTCAGCTCATAAACACTTGCAGAGCCAGTCTTCTCTCCACTTTGTAAGATTGCCTGTTGACGCCGCCGCATTACGGCTCTCCTGCTACTTTGTCGACTTGTGATTTTCCACATAGCTGGAGAAGAACAAAGCTTATTTCTTCTATTGCCCTATTTGCTGATGCTGATGGTAGTTCTGCTGGGCGCAAGGGTTCCTTTCACATCTTGATGGCAGCGTCTCGTCTCATGTTTTCCTGGTCATTGAATTTAAAAAGAGAGGAATAACAAGAGTTTTGTGCAAAGTGATGCAGAAATGGCGACAGGAATACATTTTAATGTATTTTTAGCAGTTACTTTTGCTAAATTTCTCTCTTCAAGGCTGATGCTGCATTTAAGTAATCTCTACTATCTTTGCATTCATTTTATTTTGTCACTAATTTTAGACGCGTGGCAAAAAGTAACTACATGTTTTTCAATTTTCAGTTTTTAGGGTTCTAAATAGAATACAATTTAATGTAGTTGGATATGACAAAGTTTATGGCTGCATGGTGACACAGCTAGCAGTGCTCTTGCATATAGCTAGAGGTCCTGGGTTTGAAACCCGGCCTGGGTCTTTATTCATTGAGATTTGCCTGTTCTGTGTTTGTGGGTTTCATCCAGGGACTCAGTTTTCTTCTCACATACCAAAAACATGCATTTAGGATTGTTGATTTTGGTGTGAGTGTGTTACATTGTTCATCTCTGTGTGACACTGTGATAGACTAGTGACCTGTCCAGGGTGTGACCCCGCCTCTTGTTTGTTGGAGATAAACACCAGCTCCTCGCCACTGTGAGCAGGTAGAAAATAGATGGATTACAAAGTCTTAAAATTCTATTCATACATTTTCAATGAAGAAGAACTTGTGATATTTTGTTATTTAGTAATTGGAGAAACCAAAATCTGGAAAAAACTATTGAGTATCTTTTTAAACTCCTTTTAGAAGCAACACTTGATCATCTTCTGTCTGACCATATCAGTCTCTTTGTAGAGGAACAGTCCGCTTCACAAACTTACTTCAGTTCATTAAGGTTTTCAGTCATTAGACCACATGCAACTCCTGTAAGATCTCAGCTGCATTTGAGTCTAGTCGATCTCAGGATACTGATGTAAATCTGCTTGGAAACTTTTGGTTTTGTGACCTAATTTGGACCAATTTTTAGCTGCTGGAGAATCCAGGACTGACAGTGACAGCAGGGTGACTGGGTCCAGGAAAAAAATGAAGACAAATCTTTGGCTTTCCATCACAGTGGTTGACAGTCAGTATCAGGTGGTTCTGTTCACAACCAAAAGTGGCAGCACATAGTTTCTCCACTGTGGTCTCGTCTGTCCAAAGAACACTGTTCCAGAAGACTTTGTTTTTATTTTAGATGCAACTTTGTAAACTTAAGCTGTGCTGCCATGTTGTTTTTGAAAGAAAACAACATTCTCTTGTAAACTTTTCAAACAAGCTACGTATACCCGTTCAGTCTGTTTAAACTGTGACATTATAAACTTTAACATTTAATATGCAAACACAGTTTTAGTGCGTTTTTCTGAGCGCTGCACAGTCTGACTTCAGACGGATCTCGTTGTGGAAGGCTGGCAGCTGTGGTGTTTTTTTCTTGTTGTGAGTATTCTTTGTGAAATTGTTTGGAAAAAGTTTTCTAACCATTTCAAGATTGATGGATAGCAACGCTTGCAACCTGCAGACATTTACTGTAAGATGTTGTTCCTATAAAAGTGAATCAAATTGATAATTTGGTGATCAGTAATTGCCCATCAATCAACTTATTTTTGCACATTTCTATATCTATTCCAAACTTAGTTTTCCTTGTGCCATCTGTCTACTTGTGTAGACATGTGCACGTTTAGTTCAACTAAAACGTAAACAGGAAGTGAGCAGCTGACCACAAAGTGTCCATCTGTTAGCCAACTTTCCCTTCTGTCCTTCTTGTTCCAGACTGTCCCTTCTGGAAGAGTGGCGTGGCGTACGAGATGAGGCGCTGTCGGAGCTCAGTGGGATTAAGGGCTGCGTCTTTGTCCATGCTGGAGGTTTTATTGGTGGTAACAAGACCCAGGAAGGAGCCCTGGAGATGGCCAGGAGGACCCTGCAGGCTGCTGCGCAGGCTCCAGCTAACGGAGACAGCTAACCATCAAACTGTTTGTTAGTGTTGAAACAGAATTCCAGATTAATGTGTTAGTTTAATACCATCTCAATCTGGATTGTGAAGTTCACCCAAGTTGTTCCTTGTCATTCTGCTTGTAAATCATTCTGTACTTGTTTTCATTTACAACAGAAGATGCTTTGACTTACATTTTGTATTCAGGGTTAAAATCAACAATAAACCAATCATTTTTTTTTCTATTTTGGACTTATTTTTCCAACTATTTGAACCTCTTGGTTCCAGCTCAGCTCTGTTAATGTAGCTGCATGACGGAGAAGCTCCAGGATCTTCAAAGCTTGTGAATACTACAGACTTACCTTTCAAGAGAAGATTACATACACACCTGGACTGAGGTTCCTCTTTTCATTCCCAGCATTGCTGACATTAACCAAAGCACAACAAAGAGGTTCAGAGAACACTTCCGCTGGCTCAGAGATCAAAGTGTCAATAATGAATTAAATCAAATAAATTACATTTCTAAACGCCAGAGAGAAGCTCGTTTTGGCAGCTGATGATGTTGACAAGGTTACTGGTGTAGTCGGTTTCCCAGTAATAAAGCCAGAGGGAGGTGATTCAAATTTACTTATTCATACTCCTTCAATTAAGCTTTTTTCATGAATCTGACCTTCTGCCTATCTGACTAACATTTTATTTTTCCGTTATCACTTTGTTGGTGTGCAAATGCCACGGCAGGGACGAAATTCACAGCTTACAGCTGTTCACATCTGCTTCATTTACTGCGGTGCAGCCTGTTGAAGTTCAGAAAACATCTGTTCTATTTATCATTTGAACTCAAGAAGCTTCTTGTTATCTGACCTCATAAAGATTTAAATGTCTGTAAATAAGGGGATTTACTCAAATATGTCATCAGAATACAGCCAATAGCTGAATTTATTTTAGACTGATCTGCTACACAAATATTATTTCCTGTTTTACTGAGAGTGCCCTGGATATTTTTAATAACTTTGGAAAGGCATTTCTTTTTATTCTATCTGTGTCTCAGAGGCACACGTGCACGCACACATGCACATTTTATTGCTGTCATTCTCTCCTGTTCTGGATTTGAGCCAAAGTCCCAATCCAATCTCTGTGCCTTTGTGACAGGCTTTCATAGTCACATGGTCCATATCAAATGCTTTATTTGTTGTAAACATCGTGAACATTTTTCACATCTTAACCATGTTAAATGAATCAAGACAGTGGAAGCGTGTGCATCACAGTTTTTGACTCTAAATAAAGTGGAAAAAAAAACCTGAATAGAAACATCAGACTTTCAGATGTTTATTTATTTCAGTTTCCAGTTGCTCGTGTGCACAACCTCAGACTTATTCATGATCAACACTTACTTGATTGCATAAAATCACCAGATGTTTAAACCTTTTTATATGACAGTATCCGCTAATGCTCTGCTGTTCTGTTTAGTCAGGTAATACTTTTATTTTCTGCCAATAAGAAGTTATAAATCAACCACATAGCAGATATTTTTGATACCTTGTTTTGTCAGCATGGAAGATTTTTTTCATCTGCTTTACAGTGTCTAATGACACAAGCCAATGTTCTCATCCCTGGCTGAAAACATTTTGACCCTTGCATATATCTGTTGGGTTCCTCAGCATGACCAGTTACTACATTCAGTCCAAATTAACAAACTTTGTTGTTTTGACTATAACAAGGAAAAGATTTCTCCCGGCTGTCATTCCTTTTTTTTTTTATCTACTGCCCCCTCCTGTTTTATTAAAGGTTCCTTCAGCGTTTCCCCTCTGAGGACAGACTGCAGCCAAACCAAACAGATTAAGTCAAACTATTCCACCTCACTGCTGTCAGGTGTTCCAGCAGAGCTCACACTGTCAACATTGTCACAGACAAACTGCTCACGGGCATGTACATCTTTTAGAAGTGCTTCCTCAGAGATCGTCCTCGATAGACGCCTCACGTTCCCAGCTCAGCCTCTCTCTCTTTTTTCCCCCTTTTCTGTTTTTTTTTTCTCCTGCAAAATTGAACTTCTCACCCGCCATCATGCAATTCACTTTCAGTTCACAAACCAGAAAAGTAGGCATATTTATTTATTTATTTTTAGTTGGGGTTATATTTTTTTCTGTGCTATTATGTGCTTTCTCATTATGCACCCCTTTTGTTTATCTGAAAAAGCACAGAACTCATCTTGTTTGCAGACTTGTCTCTGACTAACAGGGAGACAATGTCCCGTTGACGGAGGACGATTCAGAAAAATAAAATCTGGAAAATGGGAGAAAATCATTAGACTTGCAGCTTTCTGTGTATTTTGCCAGGGGGTGGAGATTTTAGGAAGGATTTTAGTGAGCTGATGGAAGCAGGACTGAGTGAGGAAGATGAGGCAGAAGAGTTAAATACGAAGCGCCATCATGTCAGTCAGATCTGTCCTTTTACCCCTGAGGGTTCTCCTATAGATGGACTAATATTACTTATGGTTGAAGATAAGAGCTAGAGGGGCTCTTGAACTAAAGTGGAACCCCATAAAAACATGTCTCTGCTGTATATTTAGTGTGCCATTTCAATCCATGTTTCTTTGCCTTCATTATTTAGATGGAAATTTCAGGTTGATGTGTGTGACTCAAGGTTGCCTGGTGTTCAGACTCTCTAGTGTTTGTAAATGAAAGCACTTGCTTCCTTGCCTGTCCAAGTCCATCTTCATTTTCTACTTGATATACAGTGACTCTCTGAACACTGTCACAAATTAGGTCTCCCTCTGCTTGACCTCCAATAAACAAGGACGAAACAGAAATGATTAGAATAGGCACATTTTTTCTTTTAATGTTTCAGCTCCATCAGTCACCATGACAGCTGCAGACATTTTTCTTACCGGTTTGACATGTAAGTGCTCCATGCTGCAGTTGAGCCGGTGTATCTAGGCGTATATTCTGCTGTTTGAAAACAAAAACAAAAGAAAATGCTCATAATTTTGTCAGTCAATCAAAATTGATACCTTTAAATGGCAACAATAATACACATAAACATAGAAATATTCAAATATTTTATGTAGAAGTCAGTTTGTAGAGCTTTGAGACAGATTTCAGTCCATTCCTCTTTCTGTTCCGAGTTGTCCTCGTACTCAAGTGTCTCATTGTCCGGTTGGAAGGTAAAGATTCAGTTTAATTTGAAATCTGGAGCTTAATTACATACAGAAAGTACATTTCCTGTCTGTTAGAAAAACTACCACCACACCACTATACTGCCACCACCATGTTTTATTATTGGTAGCACTGATGAAAAACATCTGTTTATCTTTATATTTAACAATGAGGTGAACATGTACGATCTTTCAATGGATCTAACGAGTGGAACCTACATTTAAAACATCTCCAACAAACTCCCCACAGATTGAACCTTCAGAAATAATAAGCACCACATAAGGGCCCCTTCTTGCATCATCTTACAGATTAATCCTTATGATATGATCTGGTAATTCAGAGCCACTATCCTGCACGTTTTAGATCTTGAATTGAATCAAGGGTTGATTGATAGTTTGATACTTTTTCAGAACTTGAGGACATGCTAAACAGGTAATTGAATCAGATGTTTTGGAGCAGGGAAATAGAAAACATTGCCTTAGAACAATCCTGCAATTGAGTTTTTGAGGCAGTTTAATGTTATGTTGTTAATGTAAATGTATTATTGAAGTATTAATGCACACAGTATAAATATCACAAAGTCTTGCAATAACTTGCACACAGCTGCGTGCTACTGGTATTTTTGGCAACCTGATGGACCCTCTGATGGACTCCCACTTCCTTACATAGATGCTGATTTAGGCGATATTTGCTAAGATGCTAAAAGAAAGTGTCGTGAGAATTAAGATGACAGAAGGAAAAATGATTGAGAAAATTGCATGAGATATTGTCATTGCAGTATTTAATAATAGTTATTGCATGTTATGTCGCTTTGCATCAGTGAAAACTTCGTTTTTACTTGTATAATAAATATAATCAGTGAATAGTTCAGTTGAGTTGTGGCCTTTTAAATCATTTACAATCCCTGCCACATCTGGATCGTCATTTCTTATGGTTTCTCACAAAAAAGGAGGCAACTAACTACATTTAAAATGTCACAGAAAAGCCCTTTCAATACCAACAAAATGAAAACATTTTCTAAGCAAGATAATGATCATCGTTTCCAACAAAACACCTGAAGTACAAAGTCGGTGAAGCAGGAACATTGTTTCATAACACAGTTCCTGTTTTGGTGTTTGGATGATGGTTGTAACAAAGACATTGGTACGAATGATCTCACTGCCTCTGATTAGCTGACTGTGATTAAATGATTGACATAACTTTCACACTTATTGAACTACTCAGTTTCCTGGAAGAGGCAGCTCCCATCAGGATGGAAACGTGTCATCAGAAGATGAAGGTAATCACTCAGGACAGATTATAAATTTTTAGTTACTATCCCCTCTGGAGCTCATCTTTTTTTCTTATGTTTTGACTCTCATTTTAAATGATCACACTTTCTCCTTCATATAATAAACATCAACAATTCTTTAAAAGTCTGATTATATTGCTTATACTTATAATAAGCAGTGTTTCTATTTTGTTTCTGTAAAGCTGATTGCGATTCAGAACTATTTTTCTACCAGAGTGACTGTAAAAATCTAATTACACCGAAAGGTAATTAAGTTAATAGCATATGGAGGTAACCAGCGTGTTCTCAGGAAGGGGTGATTGATGCCGGGGGCAAAGAGAGGTGATGATGGCACACTGCTCCGTTTGTTTGTACCTCTTCCAAACAGCAATAGAGAGAGAGAGAGAGAGAGAGAGAGAGAGAGAGAGAGAGAGAGAGAGGGTTTGCCCCACATCTTTAACTGCTGGAACTGCCTCCTATGAGACAGTCCGCGATGAAGCCGTCTGCAGGCGACAAAACCCGGAGCGCAGTTGATTCTCCGCGCCGCTCTTTATCCACTTCAAGGGAAATAATGTTGTTCAGCCTTCCTGGAAAAACAGAGGAAACACTAACGGGGTCTAAAAGAACATTTCGACATGGATTCCAACTTTAAACGTAACTATTTTAAAGGTAAATTAGTTTGGTGAGGACCTTGTGTCCCATCTGCATCAGATCATGGCTGATTTTCGTATCTTGACTTGTATCTTTAAACGTGCTTAAAGTTAGGCATAAAAAAACTAAACTTGTAGAAACAAATGTGATTTTTTAAAATTTAAAAGTTGCAAAGCCTCTGTTCGTGCAGTGAACAGAGGCTTTGCAACAAACGGAAAATCCGGATGTCAGAACATCCATCACTTTCTCCCAGATGAACTTGATGTAGCTTAATTCATTTTTTTATAACTCATGTCCAGTTTTATTCCTATAATATTATAAAATGATAACTTATTTAATGAGTCATTAAAAATAACGTTAAATGTTATTATTTAGTCTTATTTAGCTGTGACAATTTCAGTTGAGTCCTGCTTCCCTTATTCCCGTGATTTTCAATGCAGCAGGTGATTATTTCATTAATTGAGAATTTGCATGCATCACTATTCAGTATGTTAACAAGGGACATGAGTGGTGCACAAAGTCCTCAGTTTGCAGGATGCACATGGGTTTTGCACATCAGTCATTTGATGGGTTGTTTCCTTTAAGCATATCTGCCAAATCTCTGGTTTTGGTTAGTCTGAGGTTCAAGCCTTCAGCAAATTCTGTCTCTTCAGAATAGAGACATGACAGTTTTGATTGTATTATGAAAGCTGAGGGTTCTTGACATTTAAGGGAATATAGTCGTCTAATCAAATTCAAGCGGTCCCTTGTGATTTTCGTCTTGGAACAAGAGCATAAAAAGGCCGCCTCGGAAAAACAAAAGTGTTGTGGAAACACCTGATTAGATTGTTTGAACAAACTGCTGTGACAACATCCTCAGAGCCAGACGAGGAAAACAAAAAGCTCCAGACAAAAACAGATGAGACTATAAGGTGTTAAAATAATCCAGACCATAATCCATGTAACATATCCTGCAGTGGTTTTGTACACATGATTAAGAGTCCGTACTTTGCTTTTTTAAACTTTTACCCTTTAATTGCCTGAGTGGGGCGCAGATGGTAATACTCAGACCACTGCTGGGGGATTTTTTTCAAGATATGTCACTTACTGACATCGTGAGACTCACCCAGGATTAATGTTCTTGTCCTTAATAGTGAAAGAACTAAGCTTGAGCTATTGATCCATCTCCTCTTCAGCCTCCATATGCAGCACTCCCACCAGTTGGAACAAGGTGGAGCACATGAGAGAATAAATAAATAAAGGGCTAAATGAGATGAAAATGTATTGATCAGTATAATATGATGCTTTTCTTCTGGTCTTGAGTTTTTGCTGCTGAAAGGACACAACAGAAATATGAGGCAGGGCGTAGTCGAGATAATCACGTTTAATGATTTATGTCTTCTGATGCCGAGATGCAAGAGGGATTTTTAACCTTATTAGGCCACTTAAACTATCGTTACTGCTGCTTAGACTGTGATTAAAGGAGGGAATCACTGCTATAAAATTAGAAGTGTAGTCTTGAGTTTTTAACAAGGGCCATGACCAAATTTGAAGTAGTTCAATGTGTATGACATGAGGACTTTTTATACATGACTCAGATCAGTGTCCTTCTCCAAGCTGGGTTTTCTTTGGGTGGACCTAAAGCTCATTTCTTCTCAGACCTTTTTTTTTCTTTTAAAACATTATAATCCTCTACGAGTGTTCATTTTAGTTGTGTTTGTAGGTTTAGAGACAATCATCTTTTGCCGACTGACCTCTTTTCTCCCAATCTGTCAGATTCTCCTGTGGTGACCTTGTAAGTCTGTTTGGGATCTGATGCGTGTCGGGGGGCTATGGTGAGGCCATGTGCACAACCTGGTGTGCCACATTCAGTGGAGGAAGAGGAAGTGGGAGACATAAAGGACTGAATCTTTACACATGGCTGGGCTTGTCTCTCTTGTTCTCGGCTCAGTGGGGTCGAGCGACCCCACAGTGTCCGGACAGCTGTCACTGCGCCTGGGACACGTTCACCGTGGTGTGCTCGGATACTGGTCTGCGGGAAATCCCACAGGGGATCCCACCAGAGACCATTTTTCTACACCTGGAACGCAACTACATCCGGAACATCCCAGAGAGTGCCTTCAGCCACTTGGTCCACCTGCAGGACCTTTACCTGTCCCACAACCGGATTGACTCTCTTGCCACTGGAGCCTTGCAGCACTTGGGACCGAAGCTGCGCCTGCTGGACCTTTCATATAACCAGCTGAGGCATGCCAGCAAGGAGGAGTTTGGCTCCACTCAAGCAAAGACACGCCTCTTCCACAACCCGTGGCACTGTGACTGCACCCTGCAGGAGCTCATGAAGACACTGAACCTGGAGCCGGAGACCGTGAACGGGATCATCTGTGAGAGTTCTGTGCGGGGGGTGGGTGAGGGGAGCAGGTGGGAGGATCCAGGGTCCCAGGGCGAGCACGCAGGTCAGCCACTAGTTAAACTTCTGGATTCTGGGGTGAACTTCTGCAGCCCACAGAGGAAAACCACTGATGTGGCCATGCTGGTGACCATGTTTGTGTGGTTCTTCATGGTCATTGTGTATGTTGTATATTACGTTAGGCAGAACCAAGCTGAGGCCCGCAGGCATTTGGAGTACTTGAAGAGTTTACCCAGCCCACATAAATCCCCGACAGAGACAGATGTACTGAGCACTGGGTTCTGAGAACATTTTAATGGAATAATTAAATACCTTTGTGGAAAATGACTCTGGAACACAGAGGAAACTTACTGTAAACTGAACGTGGAGGAGACAAACACAGAGGAAACTAACTCTCGACAGACGTTTGGTTATTTAACTGACTTTCTTTTGCAAAAAAAAGTATTTTCATATCAAATTTTTCTTTTTCATTTTTAATATGTGAAGTTTTTGATCATTTCTGTACTAACTGCACTGAGAGGAAATACATTAAAAAGGTTAAAAGTAAAAGGAAAGATAAAACAAAACCATAAATAAGACAGGACACTATTTGAATTTCCTGCTGTAGTGTAGCTTTTCTTTTCCTGCCATTCCTCATAATTTGCTCTTTTATCTTTCATTTGGCTCTAATTAGGAGACTTCGACCAACTGACCTCTAATGAACACTCAGCAGGCTCTAATCAGTGAGAGCGTGATTGTCAGGTGTTCAAGTCTGAATCATGTCTTATGTTAGTTTCTTTACATTGTGCATGTGTGGACGCAAAGGGTTTCAGTGCATTATTATTTTCCATTTTCAATCTTCATTTTGCACCGATGCTATTTCAGAAAACTCAGTACCAGTTTTTGGGGCGTCAGTGGAGAGCTGCAGATCTAAATTTACTCCCAGTAAAGCAGTCAAGCTGGAGGTGGACTACTTTGTCTTCATGCTGCTGCAATTAGCTCTGAAATATTTGAGCAGTTTCATATTCATACAGATGTTAGTGATGGGCGCAAAGAAATTTCTGTCTATTATGGACAGATTTGTGTTGACGTCTATCATGAGAAAATCTGCTTGTTAATTTCTGGATTATTTATTCCCCCCCTCCTATTGACTCCATTATAACTGAATATAGTTTTTAAGCATTTGAATAATTCATTATTAGGATATTAAATAAATAATCAATTTATTTTGATCCTTTATTTCTTGCAGTGTTGAAATAATGTCATTCCTGATTTGTGCACTTTAAACATCGAGCTCAATATTATATATTATATATATAATTTTATGTGTACAGATCCTTAAAAAGTCTTGCAATTCAATAGGCGAAATAATTAATTGAGAAGTTTAAAGAAGGCTTCCCAAATGCGTCTGGGCCTATTAATCTTAAAAACAAATACCTTAAATGAACAAAATTCTGTTTACTGTTTGTGATTTGTGGTTGGAAAGAGGGCTGTGAGAATATCAGCTTATTATTATAACAAAAACATGAATACAATAACGGGAAAAATAGAATACTCCATTTTTTTTACAAACAATTTACTGTACAAAAAATAGGTTTCAGCTCAAATAAAATTATTTTATAGGCTTATTAATGATAAAGTAAGACATTTTTAAAGTCATGAATTCTTTAAAATCCCTAACAGTGAATCCTTCATTTCTAAATTGATTATGTAAACAAGACAAAAATAAAAAAATCTTGTGTTTTTGCTGAAATAAGATACATCATTTTTTCTTGCAATGGAATCCAAAAGAAGGAACCACACATGAAAGATTATGTTCTTTGTTTGTTGACAAAGTGACTTTTAAAGGTTAAAATGTTTGACAAGATGATCGGGAACATTTTTGTCATAAAATTTGTAACAAATATTTTTTCTGTGTGAAATATTTATTTTATTTTACAAAATTGTCTATCATTTTCTATCATCAAGACATTAATAAGGACAAAAAAAGATCATCCATAGTGTCTTAGAGCTGCACACACAATTTCATTGTGTGATTAACATGTAATGGATTAACATGTAGAAACGTCTGTGTGTTTATGTATCAGAATTTAACTGTTTGATAAAACTGTTGGTTTGTGATGAGACGTGAGCAGAACTTAGTGTAGATCATATCTCGGTGAACTGTATCGTGGTTTTATGTCGTGTGTCATGTAATCAACAAAGAAAGACATGCTGTTTAGATGCTGTAAATTAGAATGAGCAATATTTTTTATCATTATTGTTTGTGAATCGCAGCCTTTAAGAATAAGCTGGACTTTTGACTTAAATTATGTTTGATTAATGTTGTACATTGAAATGATCTGAATCTCATTCTGTCTGTTTGTTGTTTGCCACACGTAAAAATTATGAAATTGTCTGGTCATAACTGAGTTTTCTCAAATGTATCTTTAGCATTTACAAAATCTGGGATGAGATTTTCTTTTTTGAGGATGCCAAAAACCCAAATGCCAAAACCTACGGAGGCCAGGAGAGGACATGTTTGGAAATACATTTTCAGAATACAATCTTGAAGTAGCAGAGCTTGTTTGCTCAAAGTAGAGTTTTCTTTTTTTTTTTTTTTTTTGCAGTTTTTTTACTTAAAAAGATTTTTTGTGACAACTGGAAGTTATTCATAACAACTTCTTAACATAATTAATCAAAAATCTGATCAGTTATAATAGCGATTGATTCAGGCTGTAAATGCCCCCCCCCAAAAAATATCACTTATTAACATATTACTGTTTTTAAGTGTTTTCTTTAGACAACATCTCTTATCACAACTTTATTATTCTAAGATGAATCTAGAGGAGTTTTGAAATATAGGTAGTGGCATTGTTTCCACCAGATCTTGAGAAAACCGCATTAAAATTAATAAGAGCAGGTCTGGTTGTTCTCAGCTTCAGCAGTCATACATCCTGTAGGAGGGTTTTACTGGTGATATATTTCTGTTATAGTAACAATTAGCATGAACATATTAAACACAGGTTAACTCAGAAAACTGAAATTATAAACTACCCATCCATCATCTCTACCTGCTTATTCCAAAGTCATGAGGAGCTGGTCTCCAGCTGTCATTGAGCGGAGGGCGGGGTCACACCTGGACAGGTCGCCAGTCCATCACAGGGCCACATATAGACAAACCACTTACACACTCTCACACTATGGATAATTTAGAGCTGCTAATTAACCTCAAGCACAATTTTAGTTTGTGTGAGGAAGTCAGAGTCCCTGGAGAAAACCCACACATGCACGAGGAGAACATGCAAACTTCATGCAAGAACGGCCCCAACCTGGTTTGGTCCTGGACCGTCTCGCTGCAAGACAACAATGCTACTAACTGCACCACCATGAAGCCCAATTCTAAACTAATTAACAAAAATGATTTAAGGTAAAACAAAGCAGGAAAAAGCTGGAAAATATAAATGAATAAAAGAAACATTGTTCTAATAAGGTTTTAATTACAGGCAAGTCAAAAGGGCAAAAAGATAAAGAGAGACAATAAATGGACAGAATAACATGATCAGTTCAATAAATTAGAAGGTTTTCTCATTTCCACTCCGCCGTACATTACCACCAGAAGAAAGCAGCACTACAGGGACATTTGATAAACTTTCACCACTTTTGCACTTTAACTGTATGTTTTTATTGTGATAAAAAAATCCAAATTGCTGATAAATGTTTTTTTTTTCTCTGCAGTAAATATAAAGCAGAAGCTGGAGAAAATGTTAAGACATGTCGTTTTTTAACTTTTTTTTTTAAAACAGTATTTCAACAAGTGATGAAAAACAAATTTGACCACAATAGAAATAAACACAACTTCAGCCTTGGTTTTTGTCTTTTATTTCCAATTTACATTAATTAAAACATAACAAAACAAGTCAAGATCATTATAATAATATAATAATGCTATTATTATTATTAATAATAATATTATTAATAATAAAAACTATACACAACCTCACATAAAAGAGCCCTCTGCACTGATTGGAAAGAAATCAAACACACCTAAAAAAAGCTCTTCTCGAGTGTGTGTGTGTGAATGTTGGAGCAGAGGGTCTGTGCTATGTGAGGAGGGGGTGTCACAGCAAACGGGGGCAGCAGACTGCGCTTTCATAACCAGACATATATGTTATTATCTAAAATATGTTTTTTAACCAAAAGTTATGGGGGAAAATATTTTAGATTGATCTATGTCTTGTTTTCATTGTGAGGTAGTTTTAAAATATCAAAATAAATGTTAGGAAAGAGTAAAATTTTAATTGTTTTAATTGTAAACATTATTCTGGGGTATTTTATTCTAAAAATTAGAGTGGAAGAAACTGTATATATATGTATATACACATATATACATATATATACATAAATACAAGTGTCTATTTGTGGGTTGTTAAAAAAATACAAAGTGTTTTACAACAATAGCACCATTGACTTTATTATAATACACAGTAAATTTTGATACACTGTGGCAGTCGATAAAGGATCACCTGCTCTTGCTACAGTACATAGTTATGATTTTTGGTTTCAAAGAAATACATTTTTATTAGTGGATGTGACACAAGAAAGAATACAATGATCAGAAAAGAGGAGGAAGTAAGGGAGGAAGCTGGTAGGTAAGTTTAAAATTTTTGTCAATACTTTGCAACAAATTCAGTCCTGTCACACCTGGGATCCAAACCTAGACAATAAATAAATAACTCCAACACTTTGTTCTCTCTCTTGTTCCCAGGTATGTTCTTCCCCTCATACTTCCTCCTTTTTGTTCACAGATACGGGGCAGATGGGGCGGGGTGGAGGGGTTTCTGAGTGAAAAGGGGGCTTTTAGGGGAACGCAGGGTGTTCTCAAGGGGAAGGGATAGATGACTGAAGGCAATGCTGGATGTATCAAAATGACAGTTGCTGGTGCCTTTCAGTGCAGATATCCTACGGAGTTCAACTTAGAAAAAATAAAAACACTAAAAAAAAAAAGTCCCATTCAAAAAAAGTGTCTCAATTTTTCTTTTTCACTCTCTTTCCTTTTTCTGAAGCGTGTTTCTCATTCATTTAAATTTTTTCCTAAAATTTCCATTTCCTATTTCTCTTCTGTTTGTTTTCTTTACAAGAAGCAAACTGCCCCAACGTCAATTCCAAACTCCTGGTCTGCTCCGCCAATATCCATGGGGGCAATGTCCACAAGGGGCAGACGGGAGGTCTTCTGCGACCTGTATTCGATCACTGTCTTGCCCCACTGTCCTGTGTGTCTCTGTTAAGATAAAAAAACAACACAACAGTTATTAAATGACCTTTCATTTCCCTACAACTGTACAAATGTAGATCATTTTGATGTATTGTCCACCAGAAATCAAAGATGCGTGTTACTCGGGTTGCCTACCGTGCAGCCATCTTCCATGACACTATAGGTGAAGCGGCTGTTACCCTCGGCTCTGATCTCCACATCATTGGAGCCCTGCAGCAGCACGGCCTTCTTCAGGTTGCCTGTTGATGCGTCCATGTAGGCCACGCTGTTCTTACAGTGGTAAGTGAGGTTTTGAGAAGCTTCGGTGGAAAGAAGTCGCAGGAAGGTCATCTGAATGGCGGCGGTGTTTGGCGCCAAATTGTCGTCACCGTAGCTGAACTACATTGAAGAGACAGTAAGAATTAAGCAAAACTGATGCCCCCGACGTGTTTCCCAAGTGTAAACCACAGTATTTTATTTATTGTTTTACATCTAGAATTAAGAAGTGTTGAAGATTTTTACATATCAGTCTAATAATCATGTCCAGAGTTCCGTTCTGTGACTCATACAATCAAAGAGACTTAAAAGAAAAGTCCAACCCACATGGAATCCTCCGTTCATTGTCTCCCCGAACCAGATGTGTTTGCGGTCTTTGCTCTTGCTGGACCACCAGTTCTTGCGAGGGATCTTGGAAGGTTTAGGGTAGACGCAGGACTCTCCTGTCTCCATGTTGCAGAAGACTTTAATTGCATCTACGGTGCAGCCCTGATTTGGATCAATCCAGTACTCACCTACAGAAGACAAAAAACGTAAGCATGTTTCTTTAAATAACTCCTACTCAGATGCTTAAAAGCTGATAAACTTGGATGTTCTGTGTTATTTTATTTAGTTAGTTATTTTGTCATACTGGGTTGTTTTAGTACCTCAGATATCAGAGCTAAACTAGGTTTGACTTTCTTCTTCATTTTCTCACTCACCGCTCTTCCAATCCGGATGGCAAAGCTTCAGATCTCTGCAGGTCCGAGCAGGATTTTTCTTGGACCCTTCTGGGCTGCGGATGTTCTCGATCTGGTTGTTGAGAGATTTGAGTGTGGCGTCGACTTCAGCGTCATGCTGACGAAGGTTTCCGGCAGCCTGGTCAGCCCTCATGTATCTGAGGGGATCAGGAGATTTTTCAGTTTGACCCAGACCAGCAAAGGCTGACATGTCAATACCAGGGCCAGGGGGACCAGGAGGGCCGGGGGGTCCGGGGTTTCCAGGAGGACCCTGTGATAAAAAGCAGAGAACTGGAAGAGTTAGTTGCCAATTTAGTCTGCTACCACTTCTCAGTGTAAGAACAATCATAAAAACCTTTATCAGTAAGTACTCACAGCTGGACCAGTTTCTCCAGAGCGACCACGAGGTCCTGGAGGACCAATGGGTCCTGGCAAACCATTTACACCATCTTTTCCAGCAGGTCCAACAGGTCCAGGTGGTCCCTACAGATGGAGAAGGAAAATCTCAATTTAATGAAGTGACAAGTAAAAAAATAGAAAGTTGCAGGAAGTAAAAACAATTCAAAATGTTTTCAGTCCTAATTACAACTGATTGAGTTGGTGGTGTTTGTACTCACTCTTTGTCCAGCAGGTCCAGCGGGTCCAGTAGCTCCTTGGTCTCCAGACTGACCCTAATGCAGAGAAATCACAGAACAAATTCAATGTTAATGATGAAGTTAAATGTTTACACCAATTCAACACAGACATCTCCATGCTAAAGTTGCTGCAGTAAATCTGGCTCCTTACTGGAGGTCCGGGGAGACCCTGCAGACCAGTGAAACCTCTGTGTCCCTTCTGCCCTCTCTCACCAGACTCTCCAGCCTCTCCTTTGTCACCACGAGGTCCTTGAGGTCCCTGAAAACAAGTTAAAAACAATTTATTGTTGTGAAAAGTGACAGTTTTCTACTTCATGACCAGTTCTGTGGGAAGTTTTGTTTGTGCAGGATAGAGATCCTGCATACACGATACATACTGGCATTCCTCTTGCTCCAGCAGGTCCTGGAGACCCAGCAGGTCCTTGTGCACCCTACAAACCAGACAAACATACAACAAGAATAAATATTTGTATTTTTTCTTAAAAGTTTGAGAGCTGCATGTTCACAACAGAATATTCTCTCTCTGATGTATTTAAAACACACAAGACGATGATCTTTAGTAGATAACCTTAATAAAATAGACTGAAGCAACGGTATGTAAATGAGAAAGGCAATCACACACTTTCATTTTCTTCAAGACAAAAGGTCTGTTAGGGATAAAAAAAATATATAATATAAAATATATAAAAATATATTGATATTAGGTAATTTGGTGATTTCAACCTTATTTAAATCAGAAAGTAAATCTACTGCACTTTGAAAACAAAATGTTCCCCAGTGTTGGAGTCATTACTCACAGGCTCTCCTCTGTCTCCCTGTTTGCCAGTGGGACCCACTGGCCCTGGGGCACCAGGAGCACCTGGAGCACCGGGAGCACCTGCAGGTCCAGTGCTGCCTCGATCACCCTGCAGCAAAAAGTTCACAACAGTAACAATAAGAGGGAAATCCCAGTAGAACAGCTGTTTAATAGAGATATGATTGTAATTACAATGGTTGCAAAAATTGTCATTCTAAATAAACATTAATCTGTTTGTTAAAATTTCATGCAAATATCAACATAATCTTAACATTTTCAAGTCGCATTTAAATATTTTGATGAATTTGATGTTAGAATTATTTAAAAGCTGCAAAATAAACCTGTTTGATGATGTAGAATTACACCGATCATAACATTAAAACCACTAACAGGTAAACCGAGTATGAACTTGATAAAACAACACTCAGCTTGAACCAACAAAATACTGCAGCTCAATCGAAGTCCAATCTCACCCCCCACATGGTTAACAGCACTCCCCTTCAGTAACAAGCCCAATTCCCATCCCAGCATCAGGACAGCAAGCCAAACAAAATGTCTCACAAAGGTTCAAGAAAATGATAGAAATTCTGAGATTTTCATCCAGCCTTAATAATCTCCAGATTCTAATCTAAATGGATTTAATAGTATCTTTGGAAACTAAGTCCAGCTCACAGAGATCCTGTCCCATAACACCAGAGGCTCAAAGAATCTCTTAATAGTGTCCCCGCTTCAAAAGCTCCAGGATATTATCTGGTGCTTTGAGTAATCAGATCTGTCTTAAAAGCAAAAGTTTTTACTCTAAACTGGGTCGTAATGTTATGGCGGATCTGAGTACATCAGTTAATACATCATGGTGGATTTAATCCTCATTTCTCACCTTGATTCCAGGAGATCCGTCTCTACCAGGAGGTCCGTCAGATCCAGGGGTGCCCTGTCAAACAGAAACAACATGACGCGTGTCTTGTTTGCACCTGCACCTCACCAGATGTCCTACTGAATAGAGATCAGCTGCATAATGAACCCCCTCAACAACCAAACACATTAATAATTCAGCATAAACGCAACACAAATGCATACGTGACACAAAGGTGCATTTTAATGGCCTGCCATTTCAGACAGGGGACCAAAGCGGGACTGTATATGGCAGAGATATGTTGATTCTTTTCTAACCTCTCTGCCTGGCTCTCCAGCAGGTCCAGTGAGTCCAGGTGGTCCAACGGGTCCAGGGGGTCCACGGTCTCCAGCGCCACCAGCAGCTCCTTGCTTTCCAGGCTCGCCCTGATCAGGAAGGACTCAGTATTAGATTCTAGTAAACTCACATTTCTTCAGCGCCTGTGATTCTAAAGATGAGGATAAAGCAACGGCACCAGTTTTATTAGTGAAACAAGGATGTACAAGCTGTTAGATTAATAGATTTATCTTAACACAGTACTTTACAGTGTATTTATACACAGAAAGTTTTGTTTTGGTCTCTACAGCATGATTACGTAACCTCAAAGAAACATTAAAGTTATCCAGAAACAGAATAAACCTCCAGAACACCAGAGAAAGAGTTTAATACAAATTATTAAAGTTTATTCCATGGTGAGTTTATTTTCACTGCTGATTTTCTGGCACCCCCTCCATGCATACTGGTGAATAATTAATAGTAAGGACATGCCTATTGAGATGTTGTAACTAGGCTCATGGCTCGTGTCACATGTCAAAAACTGTCAGATGTAAGCAGTGGGAGTTTTTCTTTCTATTTTTTTTTTCACAATATCCTACTGTACATCAGAACACAAAGAGACGAGCTCTGGATTATGTGCGACGTGTTTTGGCTGTGATAAAAATGAGGACAGAGTAGAGTGTCAGTCCAGAGAACATCTGTTGATTTCCCACATTCACTTTACAGTCTGAGTGAGAAAACATTCAGCTCTGTGCTCATATGGCAGAGTAATGAATATTTATCATTCCGAGCCACGACAGAAGGGCTGGTGGTGTTTTCACCTTTTGAGTCTGCCCCTCTTCCTGTTTTTGTGTCATTGTGACAAAATCTGTTTATGGAGACGCACGTTCGTGCAGAAAACACCACAAGTCTGAAGACTTTGTCCCAACTGTGAAAGAAAATCACCAAACTTTATGTGTGTTGAGTTAAATAAAAACGAGGGCTGAGTTTGCTGTGGTTTGATTCATGCAGAGTGAACTGGACTTAAAACAGGAGAAACTCAGAATCAAAAGGCTCAAACTGGGTTTTTGTTCCTCAGTCTACATATTTCTACTCAATTGTTTTACAACTATATGTGATAAGGTCCAATTTCTGTTTGCAGTTTTTCCTCCATTTCACTGCAGATCCTATTAATATACTGGTGTATCTTTAGCTAGATACAATCAAAAGAAAAACAACTGGACAAAGTCATAAAATTTTACATACAGATGTGCTGCTCAAATAAAATAAAAGAGTATGTTTTTAGATCAGTGTGTTTAATCATTCTGCTTGAACATTTTTACATTATTTATTGTGTTTAACCATTTAATGCCCAATATGTTTTATGTGATACATTTATTTCGAGCTTGACATTATAAATAAGATTTGTACTTTCCTCAAAAATTTGCAGAATAGAATCCTAAACATGACTTTTAACCTGCGGTGGTGGATTGAAGTACTACAGGTGGTGAGTGCCAATATTATTATTAGATCATTATGATGTAAAAACTATATATATATAAATATGTATTTGTTATTACATTATTTTTAGCCAATAAATAGTTTTCAAACTACTAATTTACAGTGTCCTCATCCGTCACTTCTGCTTTGTGTCTGTCAGCTTTTTCTAAAAAGTCACAAGTTTTTACTTTGTTCTTGCTCGATTGTGTTTCTTGTTCATTTGCACTTCACATTTATTCTTAGTTTCTTGTCTTTGCAGCATCTTTTGTTAAAAAAGAAGTTTATTATCTTCTTTATGTGCTTCTAGTCAAGTCAAGTTTATTTCTAGGGCACTTTAACATACAGCATGACAGCTGACCAAAGTGCTGTACAGCAAATCAAAAAATATAGTAAAATAAAAAAATACAATGATAAACAAATACCTAAACAAAAAATGAGGAGGAGACAATAAATAAATACATAAATAAATCTGTAGCTATCTATCTCTAGCTGCATCTGAGTTGTCCTGGTAACACCAAACACAAATTAACAAGACATGCATGTCATTACTTGAAATTGTGACTGAATTGTTCACGTTGAACAGACACTTCAGAGTCAACCAGTTTTTTACTTAATTAATCTTTTATAGAGCAACAAATACAGGAAGTAAGTTGAGGATTTAAATGTTTAGTTACTTGAATAGAGAACATGATGTTACTTACAGACGGTCCAGGCAGACCAGGGAAACCTCTTTCACCACGTTGTCCGGGCAGACCAACAATACCACGCTGACCAGCTAATCCTTGAGGACCAGAGGGACCAGGAGGACCCTGAGAAGAAGTAACAAACAAACAGAAGAACATATGATGGTGGGATTGTAGTAGTTTTAAAATGTATTTGGATTATTGAGCATATTGAAAAGGAACCCTGCATATATTTATTTCAAGGAGACGTAACAGCTGTAAATCTTCTGTCACACATGAGGTTTTATTCTCAGTCACGGTTTCTGAGTGAATCTCTCCATCAGCTCTCTGTTCTATATCATCCTCGCTTCCATAGGCTGCTCTGCCAAAACGTCTCGCAGCTCCTTGAAACCGTGTTCACAATGAATACCTGACTCTATGTGACGGCTGAAAGGCGTCACGCCGCAGACAGACTTTGATGTGACGATACAAGATCCCCGATTTTATCTACAGGATGAAATTTCTAAGCGTGAGAAACACAGCAGATGTCTTTATGTTCAATATGGAGATCCTCTGTGACACAAGCTGTCATTATTCTGACAGGACTCGTCATGTGTTTATAGCTGCTGTGTGTCTCTGTGACTCTCAGTGCAGGGAAGGTAAAAGCCTGGGGTCCCATCATCAGACTGTCACTGGATTCTGCTGCCCTGCGCTGTCATATGTCTTAGTCTGCTATTAGAATCGGTGATGGACACTGACAGCTTGGTGTATTAATGTATAATGTCACCATTGCTGTTAAAATTGGCTCACTGGGCTGAAAGAAACACACTGAAGTGGCTGGTAATGAGATATACAGATAAATCTAATAATTATCTCTGGAGGAATCTTAAAAAACAAGAATTCACATGTATCATGTATCATGCACGTGGGTGCTGTGGGAACCAAAGTGATATTTTAAGTTTAACAAGGTCAAGATTATGTAAAAGCCAGTGTCTTGAGTGTGAAGTGAAGGATAAACTCACAGGAGGACCATCCTCTCCCGCATCTCCTTTCTCTCCTGAAGTGCCTGCAGGACCACGAAGCCCAGCATCACCCTGTCTGCCTGGAGGTCCAGAATCTCCCCTCACACCTTTGGGTCCATCTTTACCAGGAGGTCCGGCAGGACCGGCGGGCCCAGGATTACCCTAATAGAAACATGTCAATGTAGTTGCAGGAGCAGTGAGAGTAAATGTGCATTTTCCTATGAGGCAATAAATCAGGTGACATTTACAAAAACAATCTGTTCTGTCTCACTAACATCAATCCAATCTCTGTTTCCCATCTCATGAGAACTGATTTATATTGATTCCACAGTAAAAACACACACGTTATAACTCAAATTGATGCAGGTGGAATCAGAACACTGAACCTACATTAGGACCAGGAGGTCCAACTCGGCCGGCAGCTCCAGGGAAACCCGTCGCTCCCTAAACGAGAGAAGTTAATACGTCAAACACAGAAATATTTTAGCAAAACAATCGATTCTAAAGCTGAAGTTATTTAACATATTATAGTGAGTTACATAAAAATGATAAAAACTAAAGTTTGCTCACAGGAGGTCCTTGAGCACCGCGAGCACCTTTAGGTCCAGAAACTCCAGTCGGACCCTGGAACAGAAACATTCTGTGTCTTACACCGTGACATTTACTTTCTGTTTCATGTGCGATTTTTTCTGCCGTGTCTGGCACAATCATAGACAAGGTCAGCTGTCACTCTGTGAAATGTTTAACAAAGAGATAAAATAAAGGGAAGTTTCTGCAGAAATGTACAAAATAAAGCTTCTCGTTTTATCACTGAAACGTCAGTCATTCAGTTTCTGTTTCATGTGGAACATTCATGTCTGCAGGGATGCAGCCCTGGTTCAAGCTTCCTTATCTTTGGTCAAGACAAAGCCAAAAAACAAAAACAAACAAGCACTAAAGATAACATAGCATAGCATAGCATAGCATAGCATAGCATAACATAACATAACATAACATAACATAACATAACATAACATAACATAACATAACATAACATAGTAAAATAAAATAAAATAAAATAAAATAAAATAAAATAAAATAAAATAAAATAAAATAAAATAAAATAAAATAAAATAAAATAAAATAAAATAAAATAAAATAAAAAGACAATCAGGACAAAAAAAATCCAACAGACAAATAGTGACACTTACAGCAGGTCCAGGGGCACCAGATGGTCCTTGGGGTCCGGGGGCCCCAGCATCTCCTTTCTGTCCCGATTCGCCCTGCTCTCCCTTGATTCCAGGCTGACCATCAGCACCCTGACAGAAAAACAAAGGAGATGAACAGACAGAACAAAACATTGCTCTCAGTATCTTCTGCTGTCTTTAATGTGTCTCTAAGTGAAACATTGCGTGTGTATTTATTCTAACATAGTGAAGAAATGATTAGAATTTCTAGTTATTTAAGGTGTTGGTGTATCAAGGTTTAAGTTACAGAGAAACTGACTGATGTTCTGACTTTTAGTAACGTGTGTTTGTTTTAATTTTGTGATGACAAGCTGTGATGTTATAGTATGTGAGCTGGGAATTAAAAAAAGGAAAAAAAACAAAACAAAAACTATTCACAGACATTGTAGTGGCATTCACTCTGACACAAAATCTATAATTAATCATAGTAAAACCTGAAGGGAGAAAAAGCTCCAGATAAATCATGTTGTGAGGAAGGATGTCGTTTATGAAAACCATTTGTTTGATGTCAGAAACTTGGAATTAATGAAGAAAAATGATTAAGACTTCTGACAGTAAACAAACTGATATCTTTCTACATAATTATTCACTGCAAGAACTTGACAGACTCATTCACTGCAGCTTGACATCTAAATGTTTTCAGATTGTAGCATCTTATTTTGGGCTTCTATTAGACGAAGATAAACACAAATAAAAAACTGAATTCAGATTTCTTCTCTAAATTAAATGAGTAGAAATATTAACTTTGATTGTTTATATTTGACTGGATCTTCTGCTTGACACTGTGACAAATGTTCTGCTTTAAGCTCCTTTTCTTTGTTAAAATGCTATTTCTAAATTGGTGAATTGTTCCAAATTTTGTAGTTTTTTTTAAAGCATTTTATAGAATAGATCACCAGTAAACTTATATATATTTATTTATTCATGCAGAAGCAAATGTTAAGACAGGTTCTACCCAGGAAATCAAACCAAACTGTACACAAGTTGTAAAAAGGCAAATACTTTTAGAAATCTTACATTTTTTCTGAATATAATTTATATGGAAAATATTTTGAATAAAAATTACAGCTATTTTGTATCTTTTGGGAATTATTTAGATGGCAATGTTAATGAAAAATAACTAGGAATGGGCGATAGCTTATCGTTTGCAATATTCTGCTCCCGATAATAAGGATAAGTCATGTTGATGATGTAGTTTTGTGCGCGCCTGATTCAGGAGTGAAAACAAGCATGGTGGAAGATGGACGTGAGGCTGAGGAGGAGCTTGTTGTAAAGCTAACGGCGCTAACGCCCCAATTTGGAACTGGTTTGGTTACAGAAAACCAGATGAGGAGTAAACTACCGTAATATGCAAAGTTTACAGAAAAACTGGTTACAAAGAGCTGAAACACGTCCAATCACATCCACCGTACAGTCATGTGATTTCACCCCAGTCTGCAGGGAGCAATGCTGCTACCATGGCGACTGTGTCGGTATATTTACCATGTTTAGACTCCTCTTTTTAAAAACAGCCAGTGGTGACAAATCTTGTGACTTTTGTAGACTAACGTGGGACATGTATCATTGTTACTGTGTTCCCATATCAGTGGAGCTCTCGCAGCATGCTGCTGCTGCTCTGCGCTGCAGCTCTGCGCTGCTCAGTCAGACAGATATTAGTCCCGCTGAGACCAGAATGTTGAAAAATTGCGTCCACCTGAAGCCGCCGCAGCTGATCACCCGTGCTCCGATGCAAAGGCAAAATATTTCTGTCTAATAAATAATAACGACTGCACATTTCATTAACTTCCTCACCTGGTCTGTGTGGTCGAGTTACAAACATTCTCAGTTACAAACATTTTTATTGACAGTCAAGTATCAGAAGACAAAAGTCATGTTGCAGACTGTGTAGGTAAATGTTGATGATATTTATAATCATGAATAAGTTTATAGATTTGGGGGATGAAGAGATATTTTCTTTGATCTCAACACATTTTAAAACTGCACAGTTTACCATTTGATACATTTTCAAATGATCCCGAGCTACAGCATCATATCTTAAATTAGAATCTTAAGTCTTACTTTTGGTATTTATTTTGTTGCCTTTGCACTTATTATTTCTTATATAAAGTTGCACATTTCTTCAAATCGTTATTCTGAATATTTATAATAAAATGAATTGGGTTTATTGACATCTGCAGCTCTGGAGTCATGTTTTTACTGACTGATGCTTTAAATTAAACTTACAGGAGGTCCAGCAAACCCAGCAGGTCCAGGAGGTCCGGTCTCTCCTCGGTCACCCTAAACGATGAGGAAAGAAATAAAACACAACAATTAATAATTTAAACAGTGTCTATTATATTAAAATGTGTCTTTATGTCTTTATTACTCATCCTGATTATTACTGATTATAGACAGATAATAGAATGTACAGTATTGCTGTTTCTAAAGAAGCTGATGTCAGTTTTAAAAACTGGTATCAACTGCAACACTTACAGGAGCACCACGAACACCAGCAGCTCCAGAAGGTCCAGCAGGTCCAGATTCACCCTACAAAAACCATCATCAGTAATAAACATCAATCTGGTTTACACACAATCACAGTCATGATGTTACATCCAGAGAAATGATACTCACCTTCTCACCATTTGGACCACCAGGACCAGGAGGACCAATGGGACCAGTAAGACCCTGAAACAGAGAAAAAGATTTTTAAACCAGCGGGAAATTTAATATTGGACTTTGTAAAGACACCTGAGAAACGAAGGGTCTGAGTTGTTTTCTTTTTTTGTTACAAACCCTTTTAAAGATACAAATGTTTGTTAAAACATTTCAGTCACAGAGTTTTATCCACATTTAAAACTGAATATTGTCCAACATTAAATCTAAACGTTGTCACTCACTCTGGCACCATCTTTACCAGGAGCACCTTCAGGACCTTTTTCTCCAGAGTCACCCTACAGGGATTGACAGAAAAAACAGAACTGTTACTTGGAGAGACTCTAATAGATACAGTCCAACAAATATTGTGGACATAATCTTTTTTCCCATTAGAGCTTACTCTGTCTCCTTTGGGTCCTGGAATCCCAGCACCTCCTCTCTCTCCAGGCATTCCCTGCAGGCCTGGAGGTCCCTGAGCTCCTGGACCTCCAGCAGGTCCAATGGCTCCCTGATACAGATCACAAAGTTTTAAAATTAACTGAAAAGATACTGAAGCTACTATATCATGAATAAATGTAGGCATGTAGTTGTAGAAGGTGTCTTTAATGTTTTTTTTTTCACATTTCAGATTTTTTTTGTTTAAGTTTTAGTTTTGTGTAACTATCAGAATGATAAAAACTTCTAAATATACGACAATAAAAAGACACTGACTGAATAATTAACTGCTAAATCTTAGAACTAAAAGAACTGATGTAGCTTTGATTCTGTATTAGTAATAAAACACAAGATTGTTTTCAGGGACAAATCTATTCCACAGATCAAAGCCAAGTAAATGAAAGCATTGAGGAGACTTTGATTTTTTTAAGTGGCTCCACCAGACCTGCTCCTGATCAGGACATGAAAGACTTCTGATCAGCTTCCTGCTGCAGCCCGAGATCCACAAACCCAGTATCTGCTTCTTATCTGGAGTCATTAAGGCTAACAGCAGGACTCACACAAACAGAAGTTTTTGGCTGTTTGTACTTCGAAGCTGCTGTTAATTTAAATTTAAAGGGGCAGAAGACTGACGCACACTGCAGTGAAGCCTGTGCTACAAACCATTCTGCTACAGACTCTCAGCTGACCCTCCCCCCCATCATGTTGGTTCTAATCCTCATCCTCTCTATCCCCTTCTCTCTGACCTCACGGGAGGGAAAAAAAATCTATAAACTGGGATTAAAATCTGAGCTGATAAACCCAAAATATGAGAACTGCCACTGCTTTGAGCTCTGCCTCTGCTCACTGTGCAGCGGAGACAAATTACAGCTGCGGCTGGGATTCATGACTTAAAAGAACAATCTTCACCTTAAAACAGAAAGCTTTTACTCGTTTTATAAATCTTGAGAAATAAGTTGAAAGTGCTTTTTATTTCAATGAGTTTTCTGTTTCTGTTTACACTGTTTTCTATGTTCGCTGCCATTACTTTCCTCAATTTTCCTTCCAAGCGCTCATTACACACCTGCTCCCCATCTGTCAATCACCCCAGCTGTTCACACTCACTAATCACCTAGTCCCAGTTTCTGCAGATTCTGCTGTAGCAGCCCTCACTTACTTGCAAGTTTTTGTCTAAATATTAATCTTTTTCTTTCTTCAGTTTATGTTTCTAGCTCATCTGTTTCAGATTTTTGGTTCACTGCCTCTTGTCTGCACTTTGCATCCTCAAAGGAACAACTTACAAAACAACAACACAGTCTGTTTCCATTTCTTTAGTCGAGTCTGTAAAAAATACCAAAGGTACCACAGCTTGACTGTCAGATAACAAGATTTTAGTACTGACAAGATGAATCCTAAAGAACTATTAGCTGAAAACAACCCCAGGAGGATAAACTGAAGGATGATGCGTCGCTCAGATCCTGTTTCCGATCTTTATTATTTTTTTCCTATTCCTTAAAATTATGACTTCACGACACTCTTTACAGACATGGACAAAATTCTTAGTAACCATTTATTATCGAGCCGCAGTGAAAACGGAAATAAAATAAAGCTGATAAAAGTAATAATAGTAACAAAAAATACTGAATTTCAGATAGTGAAAAAGCCAAAACTTGTGTTTATAAATCAGACAGTGATTGAAATTGTGGTTTAAAAACAAGTTTCTCAGGTTTTTTTTCTTTTTTTTTAACACACTGAACAACATGGTGTCAGGTTTACAGGAACTGACTGTAAAATGAGCGAAAAAGAAGCCGAGAAACTTCAAAAGACCTCCAGAAAATCTAAAGAGTTATTTATCTTAAAAGATTAGAAGTTTATCTAGTTTTCTGGTAATTAAGTAAAACAATATTTTGTGTCTTTTTTTTTTTACATTACAGCACAACGAATCTCCAGAACTGGACTGATCTCACTGCTGAACTGTAGCTAGAGTTAATGATTCCTGACGTTACTATGGCAACAAATACAGAGTTTTGACTCAAAATCATGTCAAAACTGAATTATTTCTTAAATTCTCCAGACAAAAATATCTGGCTAAACCTCATAAAACAACTTCTGTTAATTGTTTCAGACCCAGTAACTCTAATTTGAAAAGTTCTGCCACCAAATCGCCCCAAAGTTCATTTCTTTTTATGAGATGAAATGTTTGTCACCACGAGGACTGAACAGGTTGTTTCATAACCCAAATGTAATATGGATTTCTATCAGACTGTCATCCACTTACATGATGAGTCCAGATTGGGATTACTTGTCTTGTAAAATGACAGTTTTCAGAAGAAATATTTAAAAGATATTTATATAAAAGAGCAACAAATCTACAAAACTGAACAGAAAAACTAAAAAAACATTTTCCAGCTGTGTTAGAAAAGTTCATAGAACAATGTTTAATAATTTAAACAGCTGTTCTCTGGTTGCTGGACTCACTTTGGGTCCATCAGTTCCAGGAGTTCCAGGCAGACCTCTGGGTCCCTGTAGACCCTGTGGACCAGCAGCTCCTCTCTCTCCGGGGAAGCCACGCTCCCCCTTAATAAAAAAAAAAAAAAAGAAAAAAGACAGCAGAGTAATAATTAACAACATTTCTGATAATCGTCAGAGCAAATTTAATGAAAACAGCTGAGGATGTTAATTTACTCTGGGTCCAGTGGCACCAGCAGGTCCACCCTCTCCGGGAACCCCCTTAAAAATAAAAAAACAGAGAGTTAGGACAGAATAATAGTCTAACTATCTAATTGTATAAATAATTATTAGAACTCATATATGAAACAGCAAGAATACTAATGCTGTTTATGGTGCTGCTGTTTCTACCAGAACTTTTAAGTCTTATTTCATCCAAAAAGTGGACTGACCTGGTCTCCAGGTTTGCCTCCCTCACCAGGAGGGCCAGGAGGTCCAGGAAGACCCTGCACATGGTGTCAGAAGAAGAAACAGTCGGTAAGAATAATCACTGAAAGCTGCAGAAGAAGCTTATTAAATATAAAAAAAGTTTATTCCAGCATGTTTGTTGTTTTCAGAAACCTTTTGCACCTCTCAGGGGAACGTTAGACCTTTTATTCATTGTACAGATGTTGATGTACTTTCAATCTTAAAGTCCACAGACTCACCTGGAAGCCTGAAGGTCCTGGCTGTCCTTGCTCTCCTCTCTCCCCAGCAGGACCCTGAACACATCATTTTATTCTATTATTTAGATAGTTTCACCAAATTCATTTTAATATATATATAAAAGGTGGAAATGATCAAAATATCCTTCAAGCTCAAATAATTGAACATACACTACTTTTTATGTTAATTTTTCTCCCCTCAACACGCTGAGGGGCTTTGAGTTTGTTATCCCAGCTCATAATGTCCAGACATGAACGTCAAGGACGTTTGTCTTTTTTCCCTGACAAAGCGATTGTAGAGGAAGTCTGGGAAATTGAGATACTGAAGGGTGCTTCTGTGTGCAGACTTAGAAAAGGAGGAGATAAGATCAGCGTTGAAGCCAAACAGAGTGGGATAGATGAAGT
Organism: Pachypanchax playfairii; assembly: GCA_006937955.1. Lineage (NCBI taxonomy): Eukaryota > Metazoa > Chordata > Actinopteri > Cyprinodontiformes > Aplocheilidae > Pachypanchax > Pachypanchax playfairii. Next base: position 3,894,593 of record SSNP01000003.1, on the reverse strand, counting down.
ACGTACAGCGGGGCCAGGAGGTCCAGCAGCGCCAGTCTCTCCATCTTTTCCAGGCAGACCCTGAAGAGCAGGGACAGATATATATCACAAGTTACAGCAAAGCAGAAGGTGATGCTATTAACTAGAAAGACATCACATGGTTAGAACTGATCACAGTTACATCCTGTTTTTAAAAAATTGTGTTATATTAGATGAATTCCATGATTTATCACTAGAGTTTGATCAAAATGATTTTGATGAATTCAACTTACTCTCAGACCGGGAGCTCCAGCCAGTCCTTTCTCACCAGACTTGCCAGGTTCACCCTAACAACAACAGAAGCACAATGCAGCTGTCAGTCAAAATGTCACACTGTGCTGGACCTATTTTTAGAGAAGAGAGGGGGCATGCGCTGGTGCAAGGTACATAAAATGGAGAGCACTGCAGATGGTATTGATCAGGTGTAATGTCTTTAATGTAGGAGTATATTTTTTTGCAATGACAAGCCATATATCAAATTATCACCATGGACTGAACAGAAAGAAACTCCTGCCCTGCAGAGGATTCAAGACCTCGATACTTACAGTTGCACCCTTTGGTCCGGGGAATCCCATGACACCAGGCTGTCCTCGGGCTCCCTGGGGACCTGGAGGACCTGGACGTCCATCCTCACCAGAAGCTCCCTGATGGAGGTCAAATCAATTCAGTAACAAATGTCGTGTAACTATACGATCATGTCATGATCAGATGAATCTAAATCTGTATGAATTGTGTAAACTGAATGTCAATATTATATCATTCCTCCATTTTTAACAAAACCCAGAGATAAGACAAAGAACTGAGAAAGTGCCCTTACAGAGGGTCCGACTTTGCCTTGTGGTCCGGCATCACCAGGACGACCAGTCAGACCCTGACAGAGAAGAAGAACAGAAACAAAGATGAAGGTGAGAACGTAGAACATATGATGCTGTCAATCAGCTCAACATCTGATGGAAATGACTCAGGACTCACACATAAATAACAACACTGATGCTCAAATGAAACAAATTATCACAACTGGTAGGTGTGATCAAATCTCACCCTGGCACCAGGGAGACCAGATTCTCCAGGACGACCAGGGTCACCAGTGGCACCTTTAGGACCACTGGCTCCAGGGGGTCCACGTTCACCTGGAGCTCCCTGAGTAAGAAGAAAGAGAGAGAGAGAAAAAAAAAAAAACAAGGGTCAATCACAGTTTCTGTGGCACAATTTTTCACCCAAAGGAAATGAGTTTCCCTTTTAACGACGTGCAGGAGCTTCATTGACCTGCTGGAGATGAGAAGATTAAATTCTGACAGATTAATTTTGTTTAAAATGAAGCTGTCCATGGGAAGATAATGTTAAATGAGATGTTGGCTCTGGTGAGTTGGGACATATAGGTCAGTGGTGAATGATTGGACTCTGAGCTATGCTGCCAACTTGTGGTCACAGTGTGGAACTACATGATGTGAAGACCATAAAAAAATCAGCTCGGCACAAAACTGAATAAATGAACTCTTCTAGTTTGTCTCTTAATATCTTATCAGGAGGCTGATCTGAGATCGTTTTGGATCTCAAAATGGAAAGAGACTCATTACACACACCATAAACCATCTTATTTATTTCTGAGCTCCTTGATGCAATTTAATTTGATTTGAAAATGATCATGAGAAAAATTATCTTTCAGATATGCCACGAGGGACAACTGATGGAATTAAATAGTTAGAATAAACACATCAATAGTATTTAAATTGCTTCATTCATTCATCTACACAAGGCAGCTGATAAAGAGCATGCTAAGAGTTTGTGTACAAAAAAAAGTTGACATTTTTATCCTTGTTTTACCCATAAATAAAAAATATATACTTTAATTAAATAATCAAATGTCTCTTTATAGTAATGAAATAAATTGCTCATTAGAGGCTAATTATGTTTGATTGATTTTTAAATTATGATGTGAGCTCCTGCTTCAGCAGGTTCCTGCTGCATTTACCTTCACAAACACCTGATATGTTGGAGTTTTATTTTTAATTTGAATTGTATTTTTTTTATCTGTTTTTATCTTGCAGATTAAAACCTGCACTTAAAATGTGTGTAAAAACAAACAGTCTATTATTATTTTTCTGGTTTTCTCATTATGTTTTTATTAAAGGAAAAAGTAATTTTTATTTTTTTAACTTGATTTTAGGCTCTAAAAAATACAAACTGAACTTTATCATCTCATCCATAAAGAAGGTGACATTGTTACTTTTCTTCTTCTGAAACGCATCTTTTTGCTCATTTTTTCTACGTTATACCACCAAACTTTGTGTTTTCATTCTTCTCTGTAAAGATTCTTCAGCCTGAATGTGTATCAGAACGTTTCTATTTAACTCACCTTGGAACCTGCCAGACCATCTTGACCAGGAAAACCACGATTACCAGGAGCTCCCTAAAAAAACCACAACAAAGGTTTAGTTTCATCACAACATCTAGTTAAAGTGCAACTTTCCCCCAAATCAACGTTTTTTTGCTGATAAACTCTATAAATGAGTGTTTAATAATCCTGCCTACATTTCTGGGTCTTGTTTTTAGTATTTTTGCAGTTTTTTATAAAACTATTCATTTCATTTTAAAATGTGACATTGCAATGGAATTGGATCAGTGCAGTGTATTGGCTGAAAACATATTTTCTTTAATCGTGACGTCAGGATTCTACCGCTGCTGAATATAAAAAGAGCAGCGTCTCGGCCACGCCTCCGCAGAGAGTTGGCGTTTGAATAGTGAGTGATTATACGGAGAAGATGTCCCTGTCTGCAGCAGTCGTAATGCTCCGTGTGACACAAAAATGTTCACGCTGTGAGTACTATAACCACTGGTCCAGTCAGCCCATGGTGAACAGCATTCAATACGATGCAATTGAGTTACTGCATGTAAACTCTGGCTGCAAATATTTACATTTACCTGTAATCAGCGGCAGGATTCATTATCAAATCAATGAAGAGTCGGCCCCCCTGACGGCAATCAGTCATTCACATTCCACGGTTTAACTGATCCTGTCTGATTATCTAGTCTCTGTTTTATTTCCAGTCTTCATTTGCGCTCATCATATAAACGGCTGCATTGTGGTGATTGCCGAAAGCCGCTGTTCTGTTCATCAAAACCGGGTCCTGTAGGCTGAACCCGAACCATATACAGAACCACTATCGCGTCTCCCGCTTTCTTTTATCCTTCTCTCTCACACACGTCCACCTCCAGGCATTTACCTGAAGAGTCGTTACATTACTTTACAAAAACATGTGAATTTTGCAAGAGTAAAAAGAAAACCGCATCTGTTTTAACATTTGTTGCGATCAAAAGAAAAAACGTTGGAAAAGTAAAACGAGTTGAAATGCTGCAACGAAAACAAGCAGTTCATGTAAACAACTGAATCAAACTGTCCCAAAAAATAATTCAGCAGTGAGCGAGAAAGAAGCACTCAAACCAGTTTTCTGCATTGAGGCTGTCGATTGGATAATTTGCATATTAACATGATAAGAACAAAAGAAGTCTGCATGAATCTTCACCATCTGAGGTAACGGAGAACGCGTCACTCTCACTTTCCAGCTTTCTGTGATTTTTCAGAAACATGTCAATCACAGCCCAGAGCCCGCCCCCCCCCGCTCCTGCCAAGGTCCTCCAGTAAACACCCACATTTCAAATGTTTCTTAAAACGAGAGTGTGGGCGGGGAAATAATCTGGAAGGGGGTAAGTTGCACTTTAACTAATGTTCCTGTATAGAAACATCATCCTAATTTGAATAAATTTAACCATAAACAACGACGTTTATGAGAACCAGATGTTTAACAGCAACTTTGTGATCCAGGTGTTTAGTGCTTTTAAAATGTGTCTTTAATTAAAATAAAAAGATTTAGAACAAGTAAACATAACACAAAAATGTTGGGGTTGTTTTAAATAACCTGATTTGATGGATTTGATGATACATACTCGTTCTCCAGGAGGTCCAAGTGGTCCAGCAGCTCCAGCTTCACCTCTGGGTCCTCGCTTGCCTTCTTCTCCTTGTGGGCCAGGAGGTCCCTGAGAACCAGGTGGTCCCTGTTGGTACAGAAAATATGATGTATATATTGGATGAGTCTTTTATAGAACAATAACAATCATACTGTGAAAGTGTTTGATTATAGTGAAGCAGATAAACCAATAAATTAAAAACAGATTTAAGAAAAACAAACTCACAAGTTCTCCTTTAGGCCCCGCCTCTCCTTTAAACCCTGGAATACCTGGATCCCCCTAAATACAGAACAACACAAGGTTATTTGAACTAGGAATGAAATCAGTTTCCAAGCAGTGAAGCTTCAAAGGCGTAAAATATTGTGGTATTTGAATGTTTTTTCAAGTACATACAGATGTTCCTTTTGGCCCGAGAGGTCCAGTGGCTCCCTGAGGCCCTGGAGGCCCACGTGGTCCAGGAAAACCAGGAGCACCAGCGATACCTGGAGCACCCTACCGAGAAGAAACAACAAGCAGTACGAGGTTAGTCAGGTGACTGATCACATGAACAACTTCCTGGATGTAACTTTAGAGTTATTAAGGATTTTCCTGACTGAGAGAAACAGTATTAATAAATGTTACAATGAAATAAAAAAAAGTTGTTTCTAAAGTATTAAAGATGTGAAGACTTAATTCCTTAGCAGTGACGTAACTTACTGAACACATACATTTTATGAAAGCATCACTTGGAAGTCAGGTTTAAAACAGGGAAACATTCATGTTCAGATAAATAAAACTAACAGTGTTGAACTTACAGCCGAGCCTTTAGCTCCAGGGATCCCGTCAGTACCCGGGTTACCCTAAAGAGTCAAACAAACAAGGAAATACAAACATACTGTAAATCATCCCGATAATTAGATATTCTTACGTGATCGACTGGGCTGATCTCAGCCTCACTACACATCAGTTATCTTTGTTGTAACAACATGTGCTGACTTTGGTTTTTTTAGAGAAGAAAAACCTCAAATAGAATCTGTTAAAACACCAGAAGTTCCTCGAAACATTACAAATGACACATGGCATCAGATATCATACAGTGTACATATATAGCTAATACACTTCCTCTTTTATTAACTGTGTTTATGGCGTCACTTACAGAAGCGCCAGATGGCCCAGGTGATCCAGGAGTGCCAGACTCTCCACGGGGTCCTTGGGCTCCCTCTGGTCCACGAGCGCCTGTGGGTCCGGCTTCTCCCTATGTCCAATTAAATCACCATATAAGTGGATAATAAGTCAAAAAAACATCACTTAAAGAAAGTGAGTTTCCCTAAACACAAACTACAGGAGAAGAAAAGAAGATCTGAGAGGTTAATAACTGCATGATGGAAGTTATAAAGGAAAAATCCTATTATTAATAAAAATAAATGAAATATGTGTCAACAAAACACCGGTGTTAATTTGAATCATGTGTTCTGTGATCCTGGATGAAAAGATCATATTATCATGTCAGAAAACACAAAGTACTTCTTCTCCTTTTTTTCTTTTTCCAAATCTCAACAGACCCAACGATAAGTTAACATCTGTCTGGATCAGAACAAGGAAACGTGCTTCTGTTGAAAAGAGGAAGTTCACAGATTTACAGTGAAGTGTAAGAATTTCTGTGGGTTTTATTTACACTGACTTCATGTTGTTTACCTGCAACACACTCTGTGTTCTCACAATGATACTCGAAGTTAGAATCTTCAAATTCTAAAAAGTATATGATTCATCTGTTTTTAATAGATACTTCTAAATATATCGGACTAAATAAAAAAACGTTGCTTTAATAATAAATTGTTGGACAGGTCAAGATTAACTCTGTGATGCCAAATGTATCATATTTGATGTGTTTCCCTAAAAAAACCTGCTGTATCAAATCCTGCTCGTGTTTGCTGCCCTCTGGTGGAGAATCTAAGTACTACAGCTGCTGTCACAAAGCATCTGGACATTTATTTATTTCATTCTTGAAGAGATTTTGTTTCTCAGCTGAGGAGCTTCATCAGTTTTAAATGACACAAGACGTGTTTAATGTTCAGTAAGCTGTAATAATTGAGCTGGCTTGTAGCTCACCTTCCTCCTCTTCCTCTCCGAGGGTTGTTAATGTCTCTGTTAAGCTGGTTTGCATGTCAGATGTTTTGGTCACATGCCTAAAGTTTTCAAGATATTGTAACAAATAAGTCCCAGAAACTGTTTTTGGAAGGCCACGTGATTCGAATCAGAACATCAGCTTTCAGTCCAAATCAGCTGATAAATCAGCTGTTTCACTCAACTGGAAAATCTAACACAAGTTGATCCAATTAAAATGTTCTTGTTTGATCACCTTCAGCGCTTCCTCTTCAAGCTGATTACCAACTCACTTTTACAGTTAGTGTCAGACTTCATGTTTTTTATTATTGCTTCTTAATTTTTTTACTCTGATATTGTCAGTGAGGCCGTGATCTCTGTCTCAAACATTCACACCTCAAACAACCAGGACGTCCACGAGTAAAACCACAACACCAAACACAAAATACACTAACTTACTCTAATAATTCTCTGATAATAATTTTCCTTTGAACAAATGTGAATTCAACAGAAACTCAAAGAGGGTCAATAAAACCAAACACATCTGGCAACTAAAAAATATGATGCAGGGGTTGAAAACTAAGTGCAGAACGGATGTGATGAAATGAAATAAACTAAAGCAACAGAAGAAGAAGAAACCAAAACTAATTTAACAAGATACAGACAATTAAAATTCACAAGATTTGATTTTAAAGACCAGTCCAACCAAACTTAAACCTGATATTGGAATTTTCTAAACTAGAGGCTTCAATTGAATAAAAAACCTGTTTTATTCTCCATGTCACAACCATAATCTTTAAAACTTCATTTGTTAAGCTTTTTTAACTCATATAAAAAAGTGTCATATTATGTAAATGTATCAATCAAGATTTTAGTTGCTTATTTATAATTACTACGAAATCAATGAACATAAAGAATTTGTTGTATTTTCAGAGATTTCCTAAGTTTTTTTTACATGAAAGTACGTTACATAATATTTTGCAGATGTTTTGAGTCAGCTCTAAAAAAACTTCAGGCTTCTATTCAAAGAGAATTTTTGTGGACTCCTTCTTCTGAAAGCCAAACATTTTACTGCTGGTTGGCAGCCTGATCGAGTTGAATTCCGGCTGTAGTAACAGTAAAGAAACGAAACAGTAAAGGTTTCTCAGTGTGCAGAAATGCTGATTTAGTTACGCGGGTTGAATTTTTTTTAACTTGGTAAGTCCAGTATTAGTGTCTGGGTTTAAAAACCAGGGTGAGAACAGAAGGAAATGGTTAAATTGGTGATAAAAATCAGGTCATTTAAAAGTTCTGGTTTCTGCTGAAAACATTTCAGTGGGTGCTGGAACTGTATTAAATGACTGTAATATAAATGAACAAAGACACACTTTACTTCTGACTACTTCAGGGAAGCTTCTGCCTTTTCAAATGTGATACAAAAGATTTTCCACATGTTGAAGTGACATGAGGAAAAGTAAACTGCTATAGCTGAACAAACTCAAGGGAAAAGCTCAATCTATTACAATGCAGCAAGAAGAAATCACAAAGAAGAAAAAGACATGACAGGAGATCAAGAGATGAAGATGAATATTTGATAAAAACCTGTCCTCCATATTTCTTCTATACAGATGGAGCAGCATCTCATTTCATCTCCACAAAAATCCTCCCTGAACTTTCAGGGCTGGGATTTTCCAAGATGCTTACTTTCTCATTAATATCAAAGATGTATCCATACAGATTATTTTTATTCATTCCAGACTTTTACAGTATGAGTTTAAGGGGCAGGACACCCCTTCCCAGGGGAAGGATATGGGCAAACACTGATACACAAATTAATTGAAACTAAATTAATGATTAAGAGGAAGTGGAGACACCAACTTACCTTTGAACCAGGAGATCCAGGGAAGCCTGGAGCTCCAGCTGGACCAACAGGACCCTAAATAAAAAAAGTGACACATCCAGGTGAGAAGGTTCAGACTCTGAATTATTGTTCAGAGGGATGTTCAAAGAAATGAGAGTTAAAAACATACAGATTATATACCATTTACTGCTAGTTTTACTTTTTAACAGTCAAATTAATAAAAATTATCAAATGGATTTCAAAATAATACTCACTGGAGGACCAGCAGGCCCAGGCAAACCATCGTTTCCACGTGCACCCTGACCAGAACAAACAGGAAATGATGACGTTTAAGTCCAATTAATAAATCCTAAAGTGTAAATCAATCATGGTACAAATGTTTCTTTATTGAAGTAAACATCAGTTCTGAAGTAGACACAAAAAATCAACATCCATCTGTTAATTTCATGTGACTTTGAGCCCAAAATAGGTTTTTAGAGAGGAAGGTGGGACCTACAGCAGCTCCAGAGGGACCAGGACGTCCTCTCTCACCAGGTAAACCACGAGGTCCCTAAACACAGACAAAGGGATGGAGAAAATACTTTTAATGTCAGCTTATGATTTTCATCACATATGCATGTTTTTTCATATTATTTTATTGTCATCAAATACTTACCATGGGTCCAGGTGCACCGCTCTCACCAGGAGCACCGGCCTCACCCTAAAAAGAGAGAGAGCAAATTTCTTAACATGATGTGGCAACTGAGTGAGCACCAAATCAGTGTTAACATGAAAACAGCATCCCACCTTAGCACCAACAGCACCAGTCTCTCCCTTTGCACCATCAAGACCTGAGTAACCCTAAAAGAGTGGGATGAGAACACAGTCAGGAAATCTGAGAATGAGGGTGCCTGTTTTTAACAAACTCATTTAAAAACACTCACTCTGTGTCCCTTGATTCCAGGCAGACCAGGAGTTCCTGGGAAGCCACGAGCTCCCTGTGACACAAGGTGTGAAAAGATGGAGGAGATCAAACATTAAAGCAAGACAAGTCAGAATACTTTGTTTTAAAATGAATTTATAGACTGAATGAGAGCATTATTCTTTATAACAAGTACAGTGGTCGATGCTTATATGCACGACCCCGGNTGCCCGGCAAAGTTGTGCATATAAGCGTTGTGTGCATTTATCCGTCGGTGGTCATTTGGACTGTAAACACGGGTAGCAGTGTTCAATATTAATAACAGATAATTGGAAATGATGTAAAAACCCAATTAAAATATATTAGGAGAATAAAACTCTCAAACAGACGGAGTTATATACTCATAGAGAGGATCCACTATGACACTATAAGTAAACAGATGCGCTAGAAACGCGCGCGCATGGACATGATGGTAACGACACAGATTTAGTTACAGTTAGTAACAGAACAGAACGGTTTTCTATATCGGATATTAAGAACTCATGATCAGGCAACAAAAACTAGAACAAATTTGACACTATTTCACACTGAAGAAGTCTGTGATTATTTTTTGGCGACCGTCTGACAGCTTCAGGTAGACGCGCCAGACACACGTGCCTAAACACCAGAGCAGTCTAGTTCCACACACCTAACAGCGAGAGTGTGTGTGAGAACACGAGAGGAGGAGAAACAGCGAGATTTAGTGAGATGCATGTATGATAGCTCCAAATGTTTTGTGCATATAAGCGTATGGATTCTCTATGACGCGGAAACGTGCCCAGCATTGTTGTGCATATAAGTGTGTTGTGCATTAAAGCTTTGTTTATATAACCGTCGACCACTGTACAAATAAAAAATTACTAATAATTTTTGATTATTTAAAAGATTAACTTGGAAAAGTTTGATTTTATTTGCATGTGGACCAATCAGACCCACAATCAGAATTTATATATGTATGTTTTGCTTTCATAACTAGTTAACTTAGTAATAACTAACATGAATTTAAGCTCTAACTAGTCTTCCAAAGGTCTAGACCAAAAAAACTCTTGTTTTATTTAATTGTTCTCTCGTCTACAAACCAGCTGTGTTCTATACTTACAGAAACTGAGCTTAAAAAAACCAGGATGCATAAACGTGTTTAATTGCCTGAAAGTTAATCTGTTAACTCACCTGAGGTCCAGAAGGTCCACGTTCACCTGATTTACCTGGTTTTCCAGGTTCACCCTGAAACAAAGATGGAAAAGGTTATTAATGCAAATGTCTAAAATTGTTGTGCCTTTTAGTTTTAAGGTGTTTTGGTCTGAAGTTAAAAAATAAAAAATAAGCACTTTTAGTGTACATATAGAATATGAAGCTTAATATACAGCTTGCATCAAAAGAGTTGCATCTGCTGCCATCTGGTGGAAAAAGTAGGAATTGCACATTTTTGTTCAATTGCAACACAAAATGCCTGAATGTGACATCAAATAGAACAAAGTATTGATAGTTAGATTTTATCAAAATTACTTTCTGTCACTTCCAGTGAAATAAGTTAAATGTGATCTGCTTTATGTGTTTACATTATGTTTGTAACAATTTCAAAGATTGAAAAAAATATATATAAATTTTTTTAACTGAGACGAAAACTGAAAATCGAGGAAAGTAGGAAAAATTGGGAAATATAGTTTACAATAAAATAAAAAAGTGAAAAAAAAGTTTTAAAACCTTTTTATAATCTGTCATAAAGCAACGGCTTGAAAATAATTATACACTGATAAAAAAGACAAAGGATTCAGAATTTCAGTAAATAAAGATGATGTTTGTGTGTTTTTGATGATTTCACATTGAATTTAATTTAATTAATATGTAACATTATACAGACATTGTCAACATGTTCGTCCAAAACAAGAACATATTCTGACAAAATCTGACATCACTATTCCAGAGTTCTCTTTTTTTTTTTATTTTCCATGTAAATACATAATTTTATTAACGCGACAGTCACACTTACATCCTCTCCAGGTTTTCCAGGAGATCCTGGAGGGCCACGAGGACCCATGGGGCCCTGTTGGAGAGAGAGAAAAAGGAAGGGTGAGTGACAGTTCTTATTGATAAGCAACAGAGGGCAATGACAGTTAAAATATTTCATCATAATTTATGGTGACAAGTCCTGCATCCTTTTCACTTCATGATCAGCTCAGACTAAACAAATGAGACAGAATACAGTTATTTACAAACCTGGAATAAGTGTGAAGTTTTGACTAATTGTGTTCAGTGCTGCATTATTCAGACAGACATTTACAACACAATCAATTCATTAATAATTCAATTTTTGTTGTCTTTAAATAAAAAAAAAGGAATTCACTTTAGAGTCACATTATGTTGATTCTCTTTTAGTCTTAAAAACTAAACAACAATAACAGCATGACAACTTTTAATGTAAATCTCACCATAAACATTTACAAATGAGATCAGCTGAATCACATTCATCAGCATTTTGTTAAAAATGAAAAAATAAATCTTGTATTTTTGTTCTAACGTTCTTACTTGACATGTCTTGACATATCTATTAATCCAGCGTTTTAGTCTGAATGACCTTTGACCTCTGTGTTTTTCTGTTGTTCATCTAAAACCACAGACTAAAATCTGAGTAGGATAATAGTAAACGTATAAAATACACTAATTAATTATGCTCTCAGTATCTTTCTCTTTTGTTATTTATGATATTTGTAAAAACATGAATTATTCATCATTTTGGATGCTGTTGGTAAGCACCAGCTCAAACATCCCTGATTAAGCAAAATCTTTCTCAACACTTTAAGTTTCCAACACTGAGACCCTTTTAAGCATTTCCTTCATCCCAATTTGATTTTAATCACACTTAATGACACATTTTAAAACCAGGAAGCTTTTCTGAGAGACTTTCTGAACTCTGCATGAGTAGATTATCACAGCGGTGGGGAGACCTTTTCCTTTGTACCTGCTCAGGGATCACAGAAAGTCTGATAATGGTAGGCACTGACAGAGATGAGTGAATGGACTGAAAAACGTATTCACAATAAAAATCAATAGGAAAAATAAATAAGAAGAAAAGAGGTTAGTGATCAGATCTGTTTGTTCTTTTACAGGACACAGTTTATAAAATCTAATCTAATCTAATTTGATCTGATCATTTGTTTTCCACTACACCATTTTTTAAGAAACAAGTTTTTTATTAACAAGGATGGTCTATTTAAAAAAAAGCAAAATAAGGATTGAGACCCTAAACAAGCAAACAAGAAAAACTCATAAAAATTGGTACACAGAATGATTACAATTGAAGTGGGTGAGAAAAAAAAAGCAGGACGCTGCAATATACTTACAGATTGTCCGGGCTCTCCAGCCTCTCCCGGGCTGCCTTGGAAACCTTGTGGGCCCTAAAATGTAAAGAGAAGAGAGACAAATTATGAGAAAACAAACGTCTCTTTAGTGGGATTTGATCTTCAATCGAAGCAGGTCACATGACGCTGCTTACAGCTTCGCTTTGAAGGCTGGCAGGAAATTGCTATGTGTAAAGAGTGGTTGCAGGCTGGAGCGGAAAATGGGGTGTGTTTCTGTGTGGGGTGTAAGCCTAACAGGCAGTGCAAAATGTAAATTGTCAGGTGTTCAACGATATGTCTGGGTTGTCTGGCTCAGAAGTCTGCAGCTGCAAGACGAAAGCACTCTTTGTGAGCCGCCTGCAGACGGCACTGAGGGCTGAGAGTAAACATGTATATCTGACAGCCTCTCTGAGTTTGTGGTCAGGTGAAGGTCATTACTGTTAATTAATACCGTAGAGGGGACAGACAGTGTGGCCTGTGTATACTGTAATAAATACCTTAGAATTATTGGATTTAAATACAATTATTCTGTCTGAAACAACACAGGATCTGGTCTACAGCTGATTTTAGCTCATGTGTTATGTTAGAAACAAAGGAGGTACTTACAGGTGATCCGTTAGGACCAGGTGGTCCTCTAGGTCCCATTGGGCCCTGAGGGAAAGAGAATAAACCAAAGGCACAAGATCAAAATAAAAGCATCTGTAACCATGATATCAACACAACTATGATAATGAATTAGTAGTAAAACACAATTAAAGCTCTGTTTAAGAAAAAAACATCTGTATATCACCAGCTTTGCTCCAACACTACAGAACACTCAGCAGATCGGCTTGTCGAAAACATAAATTCCTCAGTGGATTTTATTCCAATGCTTTTTTTTTTAAACTTATTTTTAACATCCGTCTCATCTTCATCATAAAATTTTTTTCTACTCGCAGTATTTTTATGCAGTTTAAATGTCATCACCTGTGCTGTAGAAGTTTGAGGGGTTCGTTAAAAGTTGCCTGAAGTACTGACATGTTTGTTTTTAAAGAGTTCTGTGCAAAGATTTGGGCTTCAGCTCAGATTAGACAGACATTTTCAGCTCAGTTCTCTCAGACTGAAACTTAATCTGCTCTGTGAGAGCTTCTGGTTGGTCTCACATGTCAAAAATCATTTCAACTTTGCCTTCATGCATCAGCGCACAACGAGACAAAATCCCATTCTATGGAGGTGAGAAGTGACAGTCCTAATAGTTTTCTCTCCAACACATAAAAAAAACCTCCAAAGAAAATCTGCAGTGTTCAAGTAAATCCTCCCAAATCTGAAATTGTCTCTCTTTTTAGAAAAAATAATCCTGGATTGTGATGAAAACGTGTCCTTTTCCTTAGTCTTGTTTTTATAAACCCTCAATGAAAAATGAGGGAACGTAGCCAAAGAAAATGTCACAGCAGGGTACAGTGGTCCTCAGAAGGGAATGAAAGTCACCTTTCAGTGGGAACGGGAGGCCTCCACCACAGCGGGTCCGAGCTTATCAATGGGAGTCTATGTGATGTTTGAATGTTTATGTGTGTATGCACGAAAACATTTTAGTAAAAACAGAGTATCTGGTATGTTTGTGTTATAGATTATAAATGATTAAAGGTTTTTCTGAGCTTGGGATCAAACATCAGCTGCTCTTCTTCCAGCAGACAGACAAGTTAAACGATGGTTTGCTTCACAGGGACCAAGTATTGTGTTTGAGCTCTCAGACAGATGTGTGGTGGGCCCATCATTAAAACTGATGCCAAAAGCTGAGATGTGATTCACTCCAGTCTTCCTCTCCCTCCTGTCTCAAACTTCTGCTGGGCTGAATTACTGCCGACTGCTCTGTGGCTCCTTTAAAAATACTCCCAAAATTCTCCTCACTCCATTGCTGGCAGTAGCCGTTTGTCATGAGCTTGAAATGTAATGATGATTAATCATCAGTTCGTTAAATTACACCGCTGTACTCCTTCTCAGGGCTCTACTCCATCCATTGAATGTGTGAAATGTTTACTTTGATTTCTTAATCTTAAAATCACTTACAAAGAGTGAAAATAATTTTTAGGTCAATTTTAAATCCTTAATTATTTCTTCATTTTCACAAAATTCTTCAGGACTAAATAGCATGTTTCTTCATCATGTATGTTCAGATCAACAGCAAATTAAAGGATGATGGAATCCACATGGTGATGGAATATGGGAGTGACAGTCTCAGTGTGGCTTGCTCACCATTGGTCCCTGCATCACACCCATCTGAGCGCCGCCAGCCTTCTCATCGAAGCCTCCTGCCATCTGAGCTGCAAAGTTCTGGAACAGGCAAAAGTCAGAACATCATCAGAGCACTTTCAAAATAAAAGATTATTTTATTCAAGTCTGTTCGTGCAACGTCAGTGAAGTTGTGAGTTTTAAGGTGATTTACTCAAAGCTTTAAATACGAGACTGACATCTAACATGAAAGGAAGTTTTACCACGTTTAAAAATCAGCTTTTGCTCTTGTTATGCATTGAAGTATTTAACTTGGCACCAAAGTTTTGTCTTTAAACTGACAGACATTGCATCACACTGCAGAAGAGAGAATCTGCATTTAAGAGACTGTCAGCTGCAGAGTATTATGTGAATCCTGACCCAGACAAAAAAGAGACAGAGGGCATGTGAAAACTTTTCACAAAGACTTGCACCATTCCCAAAAAAGTTTCTTCCCTTCCCCTTCTTCAGTCTGTCATACTGCTTCATGCCCTTCAACCTTCCTTCTCTTATTGTCAATCCTCCTCCTCTCTTCTTTTCTCCACTGAAGAATGAAAGGCTTTCTCTTCCAGCATCCATCCTGTTGACTCTCTGTTCCCTCCCATTGCTGTTAGTTCCACACATCTTTTGTGTGTTGGGTTAATTCTTTACTCTGTTTTTTCCTAATTTTCCCAACCAGTCAAGCCTATTCTTGGTCTTTAATCAGCATTCAACCGTTCAGCTCTGATGTCTTCTGTGAACACAAGACCAAATCCGTATAAATCCATCTAAATCGACACTTACTCCACCGAGGCCAGGTGGTCCGTTAGGTCCAGGAGGTCCAGGGGGTCCGGGGTTTCCAGGGGTGCCAGGTTCACCGTCTCTGCCACGAGGACCAGGACTCCCCTGAGGTACAAATAAAAATTAAAATATATCCTAAATAATTATGAAAAGGAGCAGATTATAGTCAAAATGCTTGAGCCATGAAAGGTAATTTGAATTGGCTACTTGCAGATGAGATTCTTTTGCTAAAAAAAACAAAAACTTTTAATAATAACTTTAGTTGTAAAAAAAAAAAGTTAAATATTTGCTATATTTACTTTGTTTATCAGCTGATAAATAGTTACTCACTTATACTTTTTAATATACTAAGTATATTTTTATTTTCCAGATGTGTTGGGATACATTTGAAGTGAAACACAGACTAAAAAAAACATTTTCTTCAGTAATTATTTTTCTTCTTTTTGTAAATAAAAAGTTTCAAACAACAATTTTCACTAAGAAGCGTTGATTATTTTTTGGTCTGTGTGTTTTGAGCTCATGATCAAGTTGGATAAATCATTAGACATTAACTGGCAGTGAAAACACAGCTGCTGTTGACAGCAGAGTGAAACCCTTTTGAACTGTTTCCAGACTGTACTGACAGTCTAACATGAAAAAACATGTCTTTCTCTTACCAGCTGATTTTAAACAGTGACGCATCAGGACACAAATGTAATTTCAACAAGCGGTTTTTGATTCTCACACCTCAGTGGTGATTTGACCTGTGATGCAATTGAGGAACAAGAGGCTTATATTGTCGTAACCAAGTCATGCCTAGACGCTGTATCCCAGGAATTATGTGGTAATGTTAGGAAGCCTTGCTTATAGCAGAGGTTGTTTGTCTCACCTACATAGTTTGTATTTGTATGTAAATTAAAACTGTTAAATTTGGTGCAGATTGGATGAAATATGTGAGAGTTATCCCAACATTTAAATGGCTCAGGGAGCACCGCCGAAACCCATTCTGACATGTTTGTTCTTTTGCTGATTATTTCTATGGAATTTGGTCTATAGTGAATAAAACGTGTGGGATTTACACCAATATCTATTGCCATGAGGAGAAATTTCAAATTTGCGGCACAGATAAAACGCCACCTTCCAGCAAAAAGTCCGTTTTTCATTCAAAGTGACATCAACCTGTTGTATTTGGAGTAGATGCTGTCAGAGAATGACATCAAACAGAAAAAACATGCTTTTCTCATAATGAAATTTAAACATGGAAAATTGTGGAAGAGCCGGTTCTGATCAAACATGCCTGTTTTGCTCTATATCAGATGATGTTTCCAGTAAATTAAAAGAATCAAGCCAGGCCCACAGCCTGTAAAGAAAATTACGGATAACTTTAATCTCTTAAGGTTTAAGAAAACTGACAAAGTATGAATCTGATATCAAAATCTGTAGGAATTTGTTCAAATACAACATTTAAATGCAAATGATGTCTTTGATCCAAAGGGACAGCTTTCTGTGGGTTTATGGCTCCAATATGCTGTTTTGTAGGTTTAATAAGCTTTATGATTCCACATAATTTTTACCAATACCTGAAGGTTGTAGAACATGTTGCAAAATATGACACCGTTGAGCAATTTTGCATTTGAAGTTTCCAAAGCTCTGGGCCCCTAAAAAGCCAATTTATTAGCATAATAATAAACACCACAGATAGAATAGGCCTTCATGTCACCAAGCATAAAAAGGAGGGGGTTTCTACTTGACAAAAAATCAAACTCGTAAATCTCATTACAGGTTGCAGAGTATGCTGATGATCCGACTACCATGCATACCTCTGTGCATGTAGAGACAAATTACCCTGCGAGCTGATCCAAAACAAAGAATGTGCTAAGCATCTAAAGGACTGCTTAGCTTCTGCTTGCCAAAACAAAATCTACTTCATGTTTAAATCTGCATAAACAAGATACACGACATAAACTCCTGGCCTGCAGCCGTTATCGGAGCCGTGTTTTTACATTAACGAGGAGATCAAAGCTGATGGCGTTTTCCCACACTGACTGACTGACTGACTGTGCGGCCTCAGAGAGAAGCCGACGTTTACATTACGAGTCTCCAACAGTCTCACATCTGTTAAACAACCCAGACAACAGGACCTAATGAGAACGACACATGACTGGTTAGACTGTGGTGCTCAATGAAAGACTGTCATTATCCAAACCCAAACGCTATAACACCCCCCCGCCCCGCCCCGCCATGTGGAGCTGCAGCTATCAGATTCAATTGGACATACTGTACTTGTTACCAGAGTGGATTACAGCTTTGGTTTTTTTAAGGGTCAATGAGAGAAAAATCACAGTTTGAATTTAACTTATATGAAACCAACCTTTTCTCCTTTCTCTCCTCTCGGTCCTCTCAGTCCTTGCTCTCCAGGTGGGCCCTGGGGGAACCGGAGATCAGAGTTAGGAGCTTTGATATTTATCTTAATGTAACATGAAGAAGCGTCTGTCGCCTCCAGTTCAGTTACATTAACTCATCAAAAACAAGAGCATTCACCACAAATATTGAGTTTCAATAAGAAAAACGTATACATATAGCTGCATACCATTGGTCCAGGTGGTCCTCTTGGTCCTACAACCTATATATAAAAAAAGTTTACATTTACCAGATGCATTTTCACACAAGAGGTTAAAAGAAGAAACAGCTTTCTCCCATCAGACTTGTTAATTACTAACATCTTTAGGTAAAACATAATGATACATACAGTAAACAATGTTCTTTTATTTCCTGCTATGAACTTCTGCTTCTCAGAGGAGCAAAGTGTTTCCAGGTGCTGCGACGCAGTGATAAATTTATTCTGTGTTTCTTTCTGAGGGCCTGTGAGGATCTTAATGGGTGATTTTTATGAAAGCCTTATTGTACTTGGCTTTCTTCATCATGATTGGTTTAAAAAACTTCTCTTTGTCTTGAAGTCGTTTAAAACTTGATTGTCCTAAAATGTGTTTTGGTTTTCACATCCGCCAAGGAGGTAATGTTTTCATCAGGGTTTGTCTGTCTGTTAGCACAATAACTCAAAAACGTATGGATGGTTTTTTGATGACATTTTCAGGAAAGGTCAGAAATGACCCAAAGAACAATCCATTCGATTTTGGGGATGATCCAGATTACCGTCTAGATTTGGCAGAGGTCTACGCTCTCCGAGTGCTTTTCTAGTTGTTTGTTTCACAACAACAGTGTTTTAAATGCTAACAGCCAGAAATATCCAGCACATTTGAAGTTAATGTGCAAGACACATGTGCAAGTCTGATGCCAGTTTCCTGTCAGATTAAGATTCTACAACCATGTTTGTTTTTTGTTGTTGTTGCATTTACACGTTCTTCCTGCACTAGCTACAAAGTGGGATTATATTTATCATGTTTAATGTAAAGACAGTTAACACATGGGCTTTTCCATGTCGGAAGCAACAACTTACATCTGTAATGTCTCCAGGTTCACCTTTCTGACCCTGATGGAGAAAAAAGTGAAGAAGACAAGAAATACTGTTTTTTAAATCTTCTCCTTAACCACATTCTAAACAAAAATACAGCCAGAATGAGAATTCTTATCATAAAAATGTAAATCAAATGTTTTCACTGCAGTGTCATTTGACATATAAAACTGCACAGTGTGAACAGTATATTACTATTATTCATCTGACAGCACTCATTCACATCAAAGACACGTTTAAATCCTGAAACTACAGCGTCGCTCTGCAACCCAGATAGAAATCTGGGACAGACCCGGTTGTAATTGCTGGGAGAGGTCGACTTCTCAGAAACACAAACACACTCACGTACAATCATAATCAACATGCAGGAGAATGAAAGACTTTAAATATGTTAAAGGTCTCACCTTAGCGCCAGGTAGTCCTGTCGGGGGGGTTGCAAGTTTGAAATAGAAACAAATCAGTTAGTAAAGGAATTACACAAAAATACAACCCAAAGTAAAGTTAATCTACATGTTCTGGCAGGTCTAAAACAGACGTCTCCAAAGACCACCACCAAGTCACAGTGTTGTTACCTAAAGAACCCATTAGGATGAAACCAGTGTTGATCAACTCACCATCTCAGCCCCCAAAAAGCAAAACGAGTTAATTAAAATAAAAGAAATGTCAGAAAGAATAGAAGCCTGTGCAAATTACATGTTTTCATTTAAACATGAAATATTACTTCTTTAAAAAAGCTGGATTTTACTGTACTTTAATGTTATGTTTACTTTTTTGCAACAAATTAGTTCCACTAATGCCTCAGCCATGTTACTTTAGCAACAATGTTGATGTGCGTTTTTAAATAGAACTGGACATACTTTAACATTCAGAGAAGGATTTACCAATAAGAGAGATTATAACGTGTTCAACAATATGGCAAATGACTAATAAGTTAAATAAACGTTCTTTTGATTCAAGTTAATCATAAATTATTTATCTAGATTTTAAGCCTGACGTCCCTCTAAGACATTTTTCCTTGAAGTAGTCTGATTATTTTACAGTCAGTAGTATTTACATAGTTTTTCTCTCCAGTCCTATTTGTGTGCTGTTGATAAATGAATCTTTGCAGGTTACATGTGTCCTTTAAAGCACTTATTTTGCATTGA
Organism: Pachypanchax playfairii; assembly: GCA_006937955.1. NCBI lineage: Eukaryota > Metazoa > Chordata > Actinopteri > Cyprinodontiformes > Aplocheilidae > Pachypanchax > Pachypanchax playfairii. Next base: position 3,874,786 of record SSNP01000003.1, on the reverse strand, counting down.
ATTTGCTACATTTTCCAGCAATTAAAACCACAAGCATGCATTGCAAACAGTGACACCTCTGATTTCACTGATGCTCCTCAGCCGCATTTTATTTACATTTCCAAAGCCGGTCAACTGGCTACCCAAGTCAGGATACTGGGGTCTTTGTTTATTGGAAAGCCATGGCACTTTGAAGGGGGAATAAGCCACCAGTGGAGTTCTGAATAGCCTCCTTCAAATAGTCTGAACTCTCAGTGGAGAGTCGGGATATTTTCTTGCCATCAGAGAGGATATAGAGTAGAAATGTGAGGCCGTGTCTGCTTGACTGAGGTATTTCCTTAATCACTCCCACATGTTTTCATGATACTCATGGAAGGAGAGTATTTAAACAAGATGGGGCCAAGGTGCACCAGCAATGGAAAAAGGCCGGCGAGATTAGCATTTCACTGAAACTTTGTCAGATGTGTCACTGTTGTTGTGTGTTTCTTATCATTTGTTTGTTTTGGGAATGAAAAAAAATAAAATCTAAATTAAAAGAGGAGTTAAATCAAGTTAGCCAAACTTTGATAGCTCCCCAAAATAAACAATATGATAATTTGCAGTAATTTATTTATGAAAGATGTGAGATAAATAAATTACAACCAGAAGATGGAGGCTGGTCGGCAGCACAGATGGGGCAACACTCTCCGAATGGGATTTCAGGTTTGGGGCAGTCTTTTAGATCCTCGCAGACAATTTCATCACACAGGACTGTTCCAGTGTCACACACACAGATGCGACAAGGCTCTGGTTTCCATATGTCCTTGTCATTATACTGCTGTCCATCTTGTAAACAGCTTAAAGGATCCTCCTCTGTGTTAGAGATCACAGTGAAGGGCACATAGAGGACATAAGGCATCAGATGTGAAAATCAGAACAACACCTTGTATTTACTTAAAAGTTACCTAATTTAATACACAGTGGCGTACACATTGTTTAAATACAAAAAATAACTAGCTTAAAATAAGTCACTGAACTTATAAATCAGGAACTATATGATGTAGAAATGTTTTGTGTCAGTCATTAGTTAATCATTAGTTACACTTTTATAAAAGATAATGGAGCTAAAGGCTTCAAATATCTATCTAAATGATAAAAAGTTGGATACTCTCTCACAGACAAAGCCAATCATTCCATTGTGAAAGTTGTATAAGGAAATATGTGCTACTTTTGTTTAAAAAAAACATTTTCCGATTGTTGAGACTCATCTCTCCTGTTTCCAAACTGCAGCAGTCTAGTGATTCAACGTGCAACCTCTTCAGTGACCACAGGGTGACAGTCTATCACCACAGAATCCAAGTGAAGCAGCTTCAGACCAGCAGGAAACCTCTGATTACTTCCATGCTTCTACTAACTGGAGACCATGGGCCCAAATTCCTTGACAGGTTAAATAGAGAGCTGGTTTACGTTGCACAGACACCCTAATGTACAGCACAGAAGACAGACTTTGCATTCAGGAAATAAAAATGTTTCCTTTTTTCTTTGACTACAGACTGGCGTACAAAACACAAGGAGACATGATGGCGGTGGGCCATGTTTGAATGCAGCTACTGTATAGTCTAAATTACATCACACAATAGACACAGAGGTGATTAGCAATATCTGAGTTCATTTTCCAGTCTGGTGGAAACTGGCAGAGATAGAGGGGCTTAACACCTGCTGAAAGAAATGCTGTGAACCTGGTGAGAGCAGCTGATGCAGCACACGATGCAACACATGAAAGGCCTAATGGTCCACAGGGTGAGAGGAAAAGGAGCGAGCTATATTTACCCTTGAGCAAAGCTTAAGTCTAGGTAACCTAACGGACCTTAGCAGTGATGAATGGGGTCTTTCTGGTAGGGGACAGAGTGGACAATTCACAAACGAATGCCTTATATAAACATAGGGTGCATTTTTACACCTGGTGTAGATGCCATAGCTGTGTCACATGTCAGTTCAAACATATTAGGAATAAGAACATTTTCTTATTCCTAACAGTTTCAAACTTTATTTTTACAGGCCTGACTGGACCATAAAAGACCTGCACCTGTCATTTCACTAACTGACTCAAATGGTAGCCCATGTTGGGAAGATTTTAGGACACGAGGTTGTTTGAGAACTGAGAATCAAACTTGATTTTGGAGAGCTAAGTTTTCCAGGTGAATAAAATGAACCTGCAGAGCATTAAAGTTGAATCAAAACTTTTAGTCTTTGACTCAGTCTCACTCATGACCTGCATGAATCATAACTCAGCAACCTGTTATGTGATCACTAAACACTCAAGGCCAGTGAGGCTACTGTGCTGAGGTCATAATAAAATCTCTTTACTACTTAACAGCAAGCTCACCCCCCCCCCGCCTTTCTCCTATAAGCCAAAATTCTTCATCCAGTTGGGAAAGAAGGGCTTGCATTATATCCAAGTTCCAGTGTCTCTCAAAGAGTAACTCGACCCTCCAAATTACTTTGGCACAACTATTTTTCCTTTTTTTCCACTTTCCTCTGAGAAAATACACCTTTTATTTGCTTTAAAAACTCAGCAGGTTTGACTTGTGCTGTGAAAAGACTTCTCAGAATTCAGTAAGTCCCCATCTTTTTTTTCCAATAACCTCCTTAAATTCTTGGCTTTGACCCTTTCTACTGTCACTGCTAATGGGAAATATGTGATCAAAATACTGAAATCCTAAATGGGAAACATTGTTTGGCCTCTTCTAGACTCAAAAAAAAAATTATATGAAAGCCAAAATCAGTGATTTTGATGAAAAGATTCTCTCCTGGCTTACTCTCATTTAATGGTATTAGAAAACATTTAAATATGTTGCAAAATGGTAAACATCTAAATAAGAACCCTGAAAGTAATTTTAAGGAAATTTTTATGCTTTATTCACCATTTTGCTTCAACAAGCCAGGATTTGCCTGGATGCCCTCTGACAGTGATGGAATGTGAACACTTTTCACCAAAGGCCCTTGAGCCTGACCACCTTTCCCTTTTTTGCACATCCCTTCCCCCCTCTCATCCACTATATTAAGTGAATCTGCAGTTAAAAAGAAGAGGCTGTCAAGGCACCCACAGGTGTCAGGCAGTTCAAAGAAAAAATGGGAGGTATTGTAGGAAAAAGCCTCGAGCTGCAGGGAATTTCTTAGCATGTTTCTTTTCAGTTTTAAAACTAAAAACGGCTGCATTAACAAACCAAAATCAAAATAATTATATGCATATAAAAACTTTAGAAAACTCAGCTGACACTCGAAGAAAACAAAAAAAGTAAATGTTGATCACTTGCGTCAAAGTTCCCAACATCTCCATCAGTTCAGTCAATTAAACGATGTTTTTTTTTTTAAAGAAGGAAGTCATCATTAGTCCTACAACTTTTTACATAATAATAATAAAAACAATAATTTAAACTCTCCAAGCGTAACATTTGCATCAAAGGTTTTACACTGCCAAGTTCAGGTTGTGCGTAAAGGTAACCACGTATCTGAGATGACTGGAAAATAAAAAAGAAAACACTTATAGGATTAAATGTTAAAAAATGTCACTTACGGTCATAATCCTGACATTTCACTACGATTAATAGACAAACTTGGGTTGCTGCAAGTAGCAGTACAGTCCTGGAATCCATAAAGTTGAGCATGTCTAAATATTAGACATGCAGGACCCTAGTGGGAAAAGAAGGGTGCGAGGGGAGCGGAGGCTTCTCTCAGTATACTGATTTATGTTCCCAGTTAAAAAGCCGGACCATTCGACATTCAACTTTCCCAAAGGATCGATGTGGGGAATCCAGTGGCAGGACCCGGACCTGCAGCAAAAACTCAGCACCAACCGCTTCAGGCCAGACGCTGTAGTTTTATGACACCGCTGCCTTCAATGAATCTTCGCATATTCCCCAAATATCAGTCCAACCCCTTACCCCCTGCCAGTCTGAAATCTGAGTCCCCGTTTCCCTCCCATTCTGTCTCCCAGGTTCATTTTATTCTTGTCCAGACCACTCCTTTCCCCACGTGCTGAAACGAGTCCCAAAACGACCGAAAGTAAAAAACAAAACAAACAAAAACAAAAGTTATTTCGGTGTCCTTCACCTTTCGCCCTGCCTTTATCAATGAGAAACTGTTATAATTATTATTAAGCGCTGATTCCTTCTGTTTGTGTCAGGTGTGTGACGTGCGCAGCAGCGGTACTATAAAACTGTCACACAGCTCCATATTTTGCACTAAATATCTGCATGTGTTAAAGTTTTGTTAATTTTCGTTGAAGCTCTATGAACGGCTACAAACACATGATGCTGTTTGGATCTAAAAAACACATTAAAACATAGTTTTATTAGGTTTGTTACAGTTCAAACTGAAAACTGATCAGCTTGTATTAAATAAACTCTTTATTTGTAATTTAATTTTAACAGGATAAGACGATGTTTTGACTTGGTTTGAGCTAAACAGATCAAAAGAAACAGGTTTCATTTTCTTGTTCTAAAACATCTGTTTATTGTTTTTTTATTAATCAGCTGGCTTTTGTGATTATTGTACAGAAATATGAAAATGACTGAAATCGTCTAGTTGCCTGTACAGTCATTCAAAACCAACCATCCAAGACCTTTTGGAGATTTTAAACCATCATGTTTCACAGTGCTTCATCAGAAAACCCCAAATGATGTGGCTTTTTTTAGGACTTTTGAGATTCCATTCTTGGAGTAGAGTTCAACATTTGTTCAGTGCCATTGTTTATTAATGGTGTTCTGAGTGAGAACGGTAACCCTCGAGGAGACCCTTAAATTCCATTCTTCAGCCATTAAGTTCTTCTGGTAGAGGCTGAAATAAATAAAGAAGTGTCGGAAAAAAGTAATTCCAATCCAAAATAAAAGCCTAAACAGTACAGACTGTCACATATAGACCTGTCTAGATAATTATAACTCCCAAGCACAGTGTCATATGTCTTTTTTATCTTTTTCAAACGCAGTTAACAACCATTTTCCTCCTACTAAAGAGTACCACACTCGTTGCCAAGGTAATCATTATTATATGATGATAAGGCTCTGACCTCCTCCTCAGCTCCTCAGCTCTGTAGTTTAAATTATCCAAACATTTGGTAGCAGAGATCTGATGCAGATCTGACGAAGATCCTCTTATAGCAGAAGACAGTTAGCTTGTATTATTTCACAAGGATTTCAGCTCTTTGCAGGTTGTGACCTGTGAGGTTTGTTATTTGACCCCCTCACACTTTATTTGAGAGCAGCTGGTGAGTCTCTTCACTGTTCCTCAAAAGTCTAAGAACAGTTGCTGTCCGGAAGGTCAGATAATTGCTGAGCAAATTGGTTTATCTGAGAGACATTTACTAAGTCATGACTCAAGAAGATTGCACCATTCTTCAGTAATCAGGAGAGGAAATGATATCTAAAACTTGTAAGTAATCATTTGGACAATTTTAACATGATTGGAACATATTGTCATTTTAAAATCACACTAAAAATAATGTTGTACATGTTTATTTTGCAGTATTTCATCTTCCTCATGGTCCCAAATTAAACACCTTTTTATTTTTTGCAGTTCGAAACATTTTTTGGCTGTTTGGATGATACAAACTGCTCATGTCTGACAATGTAAACACATTGTGAACAAAGTCTTGTTCATCTCATATTGTTATTGTTTTTCTTTGGTGATCTCGTAGCTTGGCCATGAACCTCGTGCATCTGAGGCATCAAAAGCAGAGAATCACTAAACTGTCAATTATCTCTTCAAAGGCTGGAGATGTAAAATGAGCTGCAGGGTCTAATTTAGTTTCTGCTCTTCTTTACTGACTGGCTGCATTCAATATTTTGTGTTTCATTTATCACCCAGAACACCTCCTTCAATGCATTTTTTCAAGACGATCCCCTCACATACGAAGCTTTAACAAACCTTAGCTTACTACTTGTGTGTGCAAAGGAGGGATTTTAATATCAAGATTATTTGAAAGCTCAATACTCTGTTTTTGATCTACAAAAATCAATCATGACTACTGCAAAGAGACACAGACTACAGCTGTGATTTAAATTCATGAAAGATTCTGAACTGACAGACCTGACTGACTTCACCAGTACGATGAAGTAAGAGTTACCACAAAGCTTCAGAATAGATGAAACAATAAGACACTGTCTGTGCACCTGAGCCAATAATTAATTCATTAATTTGTGAGGAGCAGAAGATAGTTTTTCCTTTATTTGCTGACAAACATCTGTAACACATTAAGTTTGTTGTGCTTTGAGACATCTCAGCGTCTTTAAAGAAGCACAAAAGTATTAAGAATAGTTGGTAAGTAAGTCTTCGTAGCTGTTTAGGAATGAAGCCTGTCTGGAAAGACAATCAGAAATTTTGGGGCAAAGACAAGAATGGAGAAGAAGAGAGAGAGAATGTGTATAAAGGCAGACTGTGAAGGGAGGTGCAGTCAAAAATGTGGGAGAATAAGAGGTAAGGTGGGTGGGAATGTTAGAATGCAGAAGCAAACAGGGAGGAGACAAGTGGAAAGGAAAGAAGGTGTAACAGAGAAAGAAAAAGAGGGAAGGAGGAGGATGAGGTGCACAGATTCAGAAAGATTTAACTGAAGCCATGTGAGATCAGAACTAACAAAAGCTGTGACATCACTGACTGGGTCGGCGCTATAGGATGGCCTTTACTGTAGGTGAAACAACATTAATTCAGATAAACTGGTCTCTGTTTTTACCAGCAAATAAAATGAATGAAGCAAAAGAAGCTAGAAGGCTCACAGAGAGCATGAGATCTGTGTTTTATACAGCAGCTCTGCACTAAGTATTCATTTCTGTAGGTGTATTTGGGACTGAGAAAAGATTATAAATAGACCAGATTATAATCCTTAGTTCAAGTATGTTGCTCTAAATAACCAGGACTGGGTGTTTTTTGGTTAAACTCAGTTTTTCAAGGGAAAAAAATAACCATGAGCAATATTTATGACATCAAAAGGACTCATCCAAGATGTTTCTGAATTTTCGGAAGGATTTGGTATCCTTTATTAAAAGCAAAATAGCTGCAGTCTTGTCACATAAACTTGAGTGTTTATTGGTGGGGCTTGAGAAGAGGCTGGGAACTTATGTTCAAATGTGTTTCCAACTTAAAGAAATAAACTGGATCAGCTAAACAAAGTGTGGTTTATTGATTTTCAACATTGCTGTGGAAGAAAGGGACTTGGAGACATTGGTTCCAGTTTCTGTCTTTGTCATGTATTTTTCTTTTTTTTACTGCTTTACACAGGATTTTGAAATCTGTTTTGATATTGTTACAGCTGACTCTCTCCATATCAAGACAAAAAGATTTATCAACCAAGCAGCTACTGAAATTGTCTAATTTCAGTTTAAAGCAGAACTAAGTAAGTTTTTTCACCTCAATAAATGTTTTCTAGAGTCCCTGTGGGGGTAAACAAGGACTTGGCGGGGTGATTCGTGGGTCCCTCCCCTCCCTCCGGGGTCTGTGTCCTGAAAGCAGCACTTGCAACTTTCAGTGGATCGGACCCGACTAATCTCGCGAGAACAAACCTGCTTTACGGCACTCACACTCACGTACATAAATACAAGCATGAAGCCCTTGCCGTTGTTAGCAACGCCACCCTTAGGAGCGCAAAGATGACAATAATACTCACCTGTCAAGACATTTTCTTGGTTTTGTTTTTCTTTCTTCTTGCAAAAGCGTTCTCTGCGCGTTGTTGTTGGGGGGGCGGCGGCGGGGTGGAGGGGGTGAGGGGGGGTCTGCGGCGGCGGCGGGGGAACGTTACGACAGTGAGCTTTCACAGGGGACCAGTAGGGGGAGAGCGAGAGCAAAACTTGCTTAGTTCTGCTTTAAGATGGAGATGAGCCATATAGTAAATATATAAGAACTTATTACTCAAATAAAAAGCATCTTTCTTAATAAAATGTATTTAAAAAGTTCTATTTCAGACATATGATGTAGAAAACTTGAGCCATGGTCTTCATCATATTCTGTGTTTATTTTTTGGTTTAAATGGCAAAATCAGTTCAGATGATTGTACTTACAGACACCCTCCTGTCTGGCTTCGAGCTCATCCATCAACAACACAGTGCAAAAATATTTACTGAAGTCAGTTTCCGATTTGCACAAAACCTTCACTGTTTGAATTAGCAGCAGTTTACACTAACTTGTGAACTCACTTTAAGAAAAGTAAACTTTTCTTATTTTGCAGTATTTTATCAGGTCTGGAAATCATGAGAGTACATTTACAAAAGAATTATGAGATGTGAGATATTGACTACTTTAACAGTAGAGATATTTAGAAAGCCAGAGAGCGAGAGAGAGAGAGAGAGAGAAAAGCAGGAGAATGTGGCACAATCAGTGGAAATCTTTTGAATTAGCAGGGAGGGCTGCAGAGTTGTCCAAATCTCTGGAAGAGTGCAGCTTACTGACATGTGTTTTTAAGACTCAGTTAGTCAGAGAGAGAGAGAGAAGAGCAGTTATGATGATAAGGAAAGAGGGTTTGAGAGGAAACGTGGAAATCTCAAAAACATTCCTAAATCTGACGTCCACATAATTAAAATGCTTCAAATACTATTTGAAATAAAGCGGTTTTGGGTCGAGGGAATCAATGAGTTAATTTATATGATTGCATTTATGTCCATTTCTTTGCCAGGTTGGATTGGAAAGCTTTGCCTCATTAATAAATACAACCATGATTTGAAAATGTAGTATTTACTCAAGTTATCTTTGTTAAAATAACATTTGTTTACTGATTGGCAAACCTTGAAGTTGGACAAAACAGCAAAAACTGAAGAAAAAGGGACAAACAGAATTCTTTCACAGCACCTAAATGTTTATTAATTCTTCTTTAACTGACCAGATCTTCTCGCAACTGCATTTTATTTTGTGTTCCCAGGTCTCCTTTTTTCTTTTTCTCCTGTGTCTGGTTTCTGTATCAGATCCGTGGTCCTACGTCTTTGGAAGCTGGGAAAGTTTTTCTCCCCGCAAGTCACTGAATTTTTCTCTGAGTTGTCTTAAATACCTTAAAAGCATCAAATAAATTCACTTTGGCCTTTTTTCATCTGTAAGTTTTCTGAACAGTGTATCCTGTTACGATACTGGCAATATGTGCTTAAGACGACTGGAACTACAACCCAAATCCAAAAAAGTTGATACTCTGAGTAAAACTTAACTAAAAACAGAATGAAAGGATTTAAAAATCTCATAAGCTCATATTTTATACCAAAAAGAACCAAAACAATGTCAGATGTTGAAACTGAGATATTTAACAATTTCCTTAAAATATATTTTCTCATTTTGAGTTTGATGACAGCCAAACATCTTAGTTAGAACAAAGGCAACACTTCAAGACATCACTGTTCGTGTCACATGGCTTCACAGGAGAAAAGTCTGTGTGCTGAACTGACCTGCCTGCAGTCCAGATCTATCAAACATTTGGTGCATCAGGAAACAAATAAATCAGGTCGCAAAGAACCAGAACTGTGGAGCAGCTAGAATCCTGCATCAGACCAGAATGGGACAATATTCCAGTCCTAAAACTCCAGTCGCTGGTCTCCTCACTTCCCAGATGTTTACAGACAGATGTTAAAGGAAGTGGCTATAATAAACAATGTTAGATATCACCCTGTCCCAATTTTTGAGATTTGCTACTGCCATCAAATTCAAAATGTGCTAATGCTTTTATGAAATTGTAAAACATCAGTTTCAATATATGATATGTTGTTTATGTTCTATTAGGAATAAAATATGGGTTTATGAGGTCTGTAAATCATTGCATCCCAACTTTGTTTGATTTGGGGTTGTAGTCATTCTGATCATTGCATCTGACCGGACAAATAGAAGATGAACAACATGTCACATGTTAGAAAGTTAGTTGTTCCTTCAGATTTGAAATATTTTAACTGATTTTATTCTTTGTTTTAAAAAGCAACAGATAAATGATGTTAACATTTTGATGCTGAACAGTTAAACTGTTTTCAAGCATGTGCCAAACCCTCTCATCTGGTCACGACCCTTTTGAGATTTCCAACAGCCTCTATAAGAAAAGCTGGAATTTACCTGAAATGTATAAACTGACCGCCGTCCAACAGTCTCTAATCTTGGAACATCATTTCACATGACAGCTAAAAAACATGTGTTCCTTGTTCACATTTGCATATAAAATGTGGTTGAAAGTTTTCTTCAAATGAATGAATGAATACATCATAGGTGAAGAGAGAGGATATGTATATATCCAGGAAGAGCAGGAGAGTCTTGCTCATGCAGGCTTCCCTTCTGGATTTGTTACTACTTATCTAATCACCAAAACAATCAATTAGATCAAAAACAAAACCAATGTCATGTCACAAAATGCTATTGTCATCATAATACTTTGAGAATGGCTCTAAGGTTAGAAATGTTCATTGCAAAATTGTTTTGTTTACTTTACAACCAAACCAAACAATTTATCAATGTGCCGCTCAAAGAGGCTCTCCAACCAGAACTAGATGGATTTAAGCTTTTACATAAAAAAACACATAAACAAAATCACTGCCAAGCTTCAACTCCCTGAGTATTATAGTTTGTTTAGATGATATTTAATCAGAAACATGTCCTTGATGGTATATGTCTTGTGACTGATGGCAGTGACATAATGAAAACATTGGCGTTTCAGAGGAGAGAACTGTGGTGCGGCTGTTCGTATGGAGCTCATTTCCTGCCACAGAGCAGTCAGACTCGGGTGCATGAATAAACCTCTTTATGGAGACTTGAGAGGTCCTGTGGACAAAACCAGGTGGTGGTCTCAAGGGTGGAGCAACAAAAAATGATCTTGGGTAGAAAAGATTTGTGTTGTTCATTGTCACGAGGAGGCTGGGCAGAGTGGTGTGTGAATATCTGAATAAGTTTCTGCAGTGTGTATTTAATGAAGAAAACGGAGAAAAAAGACGAATGGAAATCAAATATGACATAAATTTAAAAGGATGCAGTGAAGATAAATGAAAATAATTTGGATGTTTAATTTTAGTCTGGAGACTAATTCAGTTGGCTCTGAGATTCAGTCATCTTTTGTTTAATGTGTGAAAGAAAGATAAATATTATTTACCATAATCAGAAGGCAAGAAGAGGACATAAAGTATTCTGTGTGAATATTCTGTCTGGTTTGAACATGTTAGTATACTACTAGTAAAGAAACGTTAAGATTATGGAATCCTCTGGTTGAAAAATTTCTTTGCTCAATTTTTTTCTAGCAGTGCTCTTCTTCATTGAAGAAGGATTCTGAACAAGAAAAACCAAAATAGAACTTACCTCCAACCAGCTTTCATTGACTTCTATGTAGCGTCACAGTGTTTTTTTCTTGGTATGTAGAGTTTAAACACCTTAGATTTGGTTTTTGCTCCCAGCTCATCTGGATATTGTTATCAATCAGCTCACCTGCTCTGAACTTGTTTAAATATCTGCCCTTAGAACACGTGTCTGGTTTCCTGTATTAGTATTTTTCCAATACTTTGGTGTCAAGTATTTCTTCTGTTGTGGTAATGCCTTGACTTTTTTTCCCTAATAAACAAACATCAGCTTGACCAAACTGCACGCATTGTCCCTGACAAATAACTTCTAATGGACATAACAATTAGAGAAAAGCAGTAACAAAGGTTTGTGAGACTTTTGTTTTTATTGTTTACATTTGTTTTGTTTTTCATTTTTCCAGTTTGTTCAGTCATTTGGTTGGACTGGGGGCAACAGTGGAAAAAATTTAAAGATTATTGTAACACTTAGCAGAAAGGACACACCCCACATTTGCCTCCACCTTTTATTTATTCCCCTGCAGTTTTCAAGAGTGATCAATTCCATCTACTGCCATGAATAAGTCTTCACCTGTTTTAAAATGACTTATTTTATTGTATTAAAAATTTGGCTAATGTTGTATTTTTTCATTTACACTAAAGTCACTTTGTTGTTACCAGCTATATTTAGATTAGAAGAATAAATGACACATAGAATCATGTGTGTCAAAAGGGTCAACTAGGACAGCAAGACAAGAAATACTTATTTAAACAAGTACACACTTTTAAGTACTGCTTAGATAAACTCATTTTAAAGATAAATGTCAATCAAGAGAAAAACAACCAAAGCTCCACCCATTGAAAGAAACATTCCTTTTAAAGCAGTACTTAGGAACTTTCAGTTTAGGTTTATTTTGGCAGCGCCACTGGACAAAAGCGGTATTATTTTACGTGAACGAAGCCTGCATTTCCCATGAGCACCAGCGCGTAGCGTCGGAAAATCCAGATACCCCGTCCGCCAGCAGTTGGATTGAACTACATTACATTTCGGTTTCCAGTGGCTGAGTGAATGATGGATAGCGACGAGGTAATGTATCTAATTGTAGCTAAACAGTGTTTTATGATGATGTTGATAATAAGAAACGTCTAATTTCTGTTTGGTACCGCAACACCCCCCCCCGCGACTCTTTAGCGACTTTCGCAGGCTACTGATGGGTTTTGAGCCTTGAAACAGATAAATAAAATGTTGATTCTTGACTGTCCTTTTATCAAGTTACTCTCCCTTTTTCTTTTTTTTGGTCTCCTCAGACAAAACTTTTCGTTTTTTCGGGGCTTCTGCCATGTTAGCTGCAGTTGCGCGTAACAGGTCGCATCGAGTTCCGTGTTTATGATGAATGGGGAAAGGGGAAGTGACGTATGCCGAAAAGCAGCCTATCCATTCGTAGTTTTTTGTGTGGCAGGGTTCCCCCCATCCTCCTCAAAGTTGTTTAGTGCCAGTGAAAGCAATACAGACCCCCTCAAGCCATGACAGAGGTGTCATTCAACTTGTTGTAAGTCACCATATATTTACAGAAGTTATGAAACTATTTCATGAAGGTTGAAAAGTTACTTAGTGTTGGTTTAATATCAACTGTAACCATATATTTTAATATATGCAGCTACAACTTAAAAAAAAATCAAATGACAGATATAAAAAATTACAATCAACAAAAAAGTAACTTACTAACTTACATTTTACCAGATGTTCATCCAGTCAAACGCAGTCTTATGAAGCCCTTTCAAAACAACTTTGTCTTTTTGATTGTGCGGTTTCACACAAAAATGCCAGTTTCTTAAGAATAAGAAGCTTAAAAATTAAATGAACAGTTTGACACTTTAAATAAGTTAACTTAAGTGTTTTCTTCCAAAATTGGAGAGTAGCAGTTTGATTGCTAATCTCAAGTTGCTAGCCTCAAGCAAAGATAAAGATCTCTGAACCTTTTTAAAAACTCTCCACAGATTGACACCATCCCAAGCAAAAGCACATTAATCATTTTATCATACTTTACAGAGCTGCCCCCGGAGCTGCAGAAGGCTTTATACAATTTTTTATACAAATGTGCACCAAATTCACCAACACATGCATGGAAGACTTCTGCAAAATTCTTGGAGATTCAAAATTTCATTTTATTTTTCACTTTTGACTGTATTGTGAGGGAAAAAATTTGAGTTACATAATTGCAGAGTAACAGAATGTGTTGCTGAAAGTGGAATGTTCCACTGCATGGTTGCAAGCTTTGGCCAAAAACTATGAATCGTGAAGGGTGATGCAAATCCAGGAAGAAAATTAGAGAGAGCAAATATGAAACTGAAAAGAGCTACTGGCAGGAGAGAGGACAGGTGTTGTGGAAAACAGATAAACTCTTGGCTCAGATACCTCCATTATTTTGATTCTATGATTTTTTACATAAGGTTGTCCAAAAGAAACAGATCCATTATTTGAGGAAAAGGGAAAGAAGGAATGTTCTCCTTGGAAAACAAAGACTCACAGAGCGGTGTGCTTGTGTCCTGGAAAGATGAGCTGCTTAGTGGTGTCTTGAGAGAGACAGAAAAAAAATAACTTCAAGTGTTAATGAAAAACAGAAGAGCTGTGGGATCTCTCTGCCTTTTTTTTCCAACCTTCACTGTATTTCCTCTATGAATTTGCTGTATTTTGATCAGTAACAAAAAAAAAAAAGATTCCTCCTCAGTTTGTGCTCCCTTTTACATCTGACCAGGCAACTTTAATCTTTCATGCCCCTTAAAACACTTTGAAGTATCTCCCCAGTTCAGCTCTTCTTTGCCTCCATCTGGAGTCATTCTATTAAAATAAATCCAGCTGAAAGTCGGTTTCTGTCAGCACAGCTGCAGTATCCCTGCAGGTCAGAAGAGAAAAAAACAAAAGAAGAAGAATCAATAAGTGTGAAAAAAATTTGAAAATCTCTCATAATTGTGAGTCAACTCATGACAACAAACATTCTCTCAACAGTGTTACAACAGGCTTTTAAGTAGTTGTTACAAGTACTGATTACTGAGTGGTTTAAATAGATCACCATGTAATTTTGGCACAAGATATACTGTATTAATAGTTACAAGTTTAAAGAAAAACTGTTAAAGATGTTCCTATACTGAACCCCAGACCAGTTTGTTTACATGCCCAACATGAGCAGAAAAAGGTTGAATAGTGTAGAAAAGATTTATGTCCTGCCTGCAGTCCTGATTTCTACCCAACACAGAATATGAAGAGAGTTTAAAAAGGAAGGACTTGAGACCAACAACTTCATACTGTTACATGTTAAAACATGTTTGCAAGAATAGTGAGTTTAAAAAAATAACCATTTGAAAAGCTGTTTTAAGAGCATATTTGTGGTTTTTGTCTCTGACTTTAAAGAATCACTTGTTAATGTAGGGTCTATGTTTTCATCTCATTGGTCTACAGTTTCATACTCCAGTCCAACAGGTTCTATATAGTGCACTAGTGTGTCATCTGACTATTTAAAAAAGGAAACACTTCAGTGAGTTTTCACTCAAATATTGAACCTCACAACATGAATTGTTTCTCACCAAATCAAGCACTGTTTTCATTTTGCTCATACATGCACCCTTCTTTGTTTTGGTAGTGGTGCATGTGCAGTTTGAGTGCACAGTTTTAGACTGAAGTGCAGCAGAAGATGTAAACATGCTCCGGTAAGTCATAAGACAGTAAAGACATTTACTGGCAACCCTCTCTGAGATACTATTTTTTTCTGATAGCTGCTACAGCTCCAAGAAAAAAATGTAAGAATCTGATCACACCCTGCACATCAGTTAATTAAACGGTTGCTCTCAGGCAGGTGGTACAGATTACTTAAAGCAGTACTTAGGAACTTTCAGTTTAGGTTTATTTTGGCAGCGCCACTGGACAAAAGCGGTATTATTTTACGTGAACGAAGCCTGCATTTCCCATGAGCACCAGCGCGTAGCGTCGTAAAATCCAGATACCCCGTCTGCCAGCAGTTGGATTGAACTACATTACATTTCGGTTTCCAGTGGCTGAGTGAATGAACTGTCAACCTGGTGGCCAGTTATTACTTCCATGCAAATTTCTGAAAGCTGGCATTAGCATTTTGATTTGAGAATAGAAAGATACTTACTAGTCCAGCAGGAACAGAGCCACGGCAGCATCAGTCGGAAATCCCTCCTCGACTTTGAGCTCACGCCAGCGTGTTGATTCTTGACTGTCCTTTTATCCGGTTACTCTCCCTTTTTCTTTTTTTTGTCTCCTCAGACAAAACTTTTCGTTTTTTCGGGGCTTCTGCCATGTTAGCTGCAGTTGCGCGTAACAGGTCGCATCGAGTTCCGTGTTTATGACGAATGGGGAAAGGGGAAGTGACGTATGCCGAAAAGCAGCCTATCCATTCGTAGTTTTTTGTGTGGCAGGGTTCCCACCATCCTCCTCAAAGTTGTTTAGTGCCAGTGAAAGCGATACAGACCCCTTCAAGCCATGACAGAGGTGTCATTCAACTTGTTGTAAGTCGCCATATAATCACAGAAGTTATGAAACTATTTCATGAAGGTTGAAAAGTTACTTAGTGTTGGTTTAACCGTACACCACTAGACTCACACATTTTCGTTTTTCTTGAGGTCATTTTATTGGCCAATGACATTTTAATAAAAATATATTATTCATGCAGTAACATGACTATTTGTTTTTGAATTTTATTTATTTATTGTGTTTTTGAGTGATTTAAAAAAAAATGTTTTGTGATATTAGTATTGTTCCAGTGCAAAGGGCAGGTTAATCTCACTGGTTTTCAATCATTCTCAGATTGTTTTAAAACAATTTGGAATCTCATGCTTGTTCCCACATTTATACTCAAATGTCTGCAACGGGAATGGTCATCGTAAAGTCTGCATGACCCAGTCTGAATAGAACTGAAATACTTTTTTTTTAATGTAGGTTGTGCTGATTGAATTGGTGTTATAACATTGAATTATTAACTGTTAAGCAAAGATACAAAACAAAAGTAGCAGGAAATATTGTATTTGTTGTATGCTGCTTCTCATTCCCTTTGAGGATTACACTGGTCAGTATAAATTTATGAGATTTATGAACGGTCACGTCAACCACCAGCTGTACCATGATGTGTTTGCGCAGGACTTTGTCTTGCAGTAAATTGTGTAGTGTACGTTCTTCAGACACTGGCTTGTTGCAGTTAGAGTTGCAGCTCTCCAGCTGAATCAATACATCCTGCACTGTCACAATGGCGCTCTCTTGACCCCAACCCATTTACACACATGCACACTAACAGAAACACAACTGCACACATACACGCAAATATGTGCTTAGTCATACATGCAGGCATAGGTACACAGATGCAGTTACGCAGTTGCACGTCTAAATGACCAGACCTTTCCCAAACACACACATTCCTCACACTCAAATGAGATCCTCGGCTCTTTCCTCGGCTCTGTGCCCTGATACACTTCAGTCCTATTAAACTTACAAGCTTCTTACAAGTCTCCAGCTGTTTACTTCTCTCATAAACTCTTTGTTTGATGTGACACGCTGCTCTCAGCCGACCGGCAGAATGTAAAATTGTTGCATTCATTTGGAGTTGTTTTACAAAACTGATTGATTTATATCTTTACCCCAAAAATCTGAAAACCTTTGCAGATTTATTTGAGTGATTTCCTGCCGGTGAATACCAGTAAACAGTATTTATCACCAGTTAAACACTTTGTTACAATCAGGGGCATGTGATAGTGCAGCAAAGTGTTTGTTACTGTAGTTATTGTTTCCATTCTAATCAAATCTCACATCATATTGAATTAATCAGCTATCCAATCAGGTCAGACTGACTTCTCTGTGATCTTTTTAGTGATTTTGGCCTTCGTTTCTATAATATTTAGCTCCAAAATTATATCAAAATTTGAATATCTTTACAACGTTTTAAAGTTTGTTATGCAAAATTGCTAAAACAAGGTGATCTAAAGTCATGAGATAGGAGACACTAACTTCAAAATGGTGTTTGAAATTAGCTTCGAATCCTTGACTTGAAGCACTCTGATTTAAAATATGTTGACTTCAAGTTAAATGCAACAGCTGATTGTAACTATGATCAACAGTTACAGATCATTTTCTGTAAATGTGCACATTGAATTCAAAGCTATTCTAACGTCAAGAGTAAAGATGTTCGATTTTAGATTGAAATTCAGTCTGGATTTTAACCTTAATAACATCTACATAAGGAGGTAGAAGCAACTGCATTAAGAAGAAAGCACCAGAGTTAAACTTTTAAATTCAGTAAGTTCATCACTAAACATTTCCTTCCTTCAGTTTCAGGTTTTTACAAAATATATATAAGAAACTTGCTGAGAATAAGAAAAAAATTGTGAAACGTGGTAATATAACATGTCATAGTGCACGCCTGTCTGTTTTGAGACGTGATGCTCTCTCTCCAGTCCGCAGGTCATGGTCGTTGCTTTAGCTGAGTGTGTAATCTGGCTGAAAGCAGGCCACATGGCTCTGGATCTCGTGAGGAGATCCCTCTGTGTGGCTGCTCTTTCTTTTCAGTCGGCATCTAAGCCTCTCAGGAATGTTAAACTCTCAGACTCGGACTTCGTGTGCAAAATATGCATGTGCAGAGTTAGATCTGTGCAGCAACTTATGCCTGCCAGAGCTGGTTCAAAGTTTTTCAGGAAGTTCATGAACCAAATATACAGTAAGCCTGTTTTATTAAATATTAGATAAATCTGATTAATGCAGTATTCTCTTCTTGTCATCCACAAATTGACTAAATACTGTGGAACATACAAAATAAACGCCTTAATTTAGCCAGAAAACAACAATTCTATCCAGTATTCTGTCCATTCTAGACTAACAGTCTTATAGACTTATATATCTGAGTTACACGTGACAACGTCTCGAGTCCGGTTAAACTCATTAACTGCAAGGCTGGTGAACTAGGTCAAAACCTTTGCCACAAAACATTTTTACAAGCACTGAGGTGTTGGTAGAAGCTATAATTGAATTTGGTAATTGGAAATTCTTTGATCAAAGAAAAATCCACTTTTCAAAAGATGTTGTATTGTAATCATTCTTCCCTATCAATATAATATTCATCATAAGATGTAACCAAATCCTTATCAATAATCAGAAAGTTTAGAAAAGCTGCTCATTAAAGCAGACATATTATAAGAAGTCCACAGAGGCAATCAGTAATCAGTGCTAAACCATGTTCTTTGTTTTAGTTTAGTTTTGTTTGTGTTTGTTTTGTAATGTTATGTTTTACTTTGTATTATATCACGTGGCTATGATATGTTATTTGTTGCAGTGTCTAATAAGCCCTTGTGGGCTGGGCACCTATTATGGTGTATGACACTTAAATTAATCAAATCAAATCCCTCAATGTAAATATTTACTTGCTATTGTTAATCTTCAATCTTTTTTTTTTGCCAAAGTTAAGATCTTAGGTTTCCCTGTCACATGGGTTTCTGCGGAGTTGTAATATTTTTAGTTCCCAGTGCCTTTGTGGTCAGAGTTGTGATTGTACTTTTACATTTTGCTTCCATATAACAGGTTTCTGGTTTTACTCGACACCCCTGTGTTTGCATTGCCAACCTCACCTGTGTTGAATCTGTAATTCATGGTCAGATCATCTGCTGCTGTCGCCTACTTCTGGTGGTTCTGTCCCCAGTGTTAATTTTTGAGATTATATTCCAGTCTGTTCCAGTTTAGTTTATTCACCTATTTGTTTATTAACATACATTCAGATTATACTTGCCGGCCCACTTGCACATTTTTTTTTTACATTTCATTCCCATTTAACATGTTATTAGCATGTTTACCAAAGCACATCATTAAAAAAACAAGCTGCTGTTAGCATTACATATTAGCCACTTTAAGTCTTGATGTTAGTCCTTAAAATGTTAAAGAAAATAAAGGGCCATATACTCACCATAAAACTTACTTTACAGCCCATATGATGGAGTGTGGAAAAGAGAAATGATGATGTGATGGTGACTGATGGTCTAAGCTGCAGCAGTGAGAGGATTAATTTTCTTCAGAGCTTGAGGAGTGTGTGTTTTGATAACTTAAATAATTTCAACTTGTGACTCCTGATGAAGCTGCGTGCTTGTGTAAGACTGACGAATGTACGGAGAGAATGAGTGTTAATGTATTCTACAACAATCTGGAAAAATGCAGATTCTTCTGAATTTAGAGGTGTTAACTTTCTTACTAAACATTTTGAAATAGTCAGAATTAGTTCTACAAAACATTGAGCTAAAAGAAGAACTTTGACTAAAGTATGTTCAGCTGTTCAATAAGAAGTAATGTCCACTCTTGAAGAAAGTAATTTTAAAAGTAATTGATCAGTGTTTATCTTAATTTAACTTTAGTTTGTTTTATCTGCTTTTAGAAACTGAGTCCAGAGCTAAACTGTGTTAGAATTCAAAGAATCTGCATGAAGTTTAACCTTTAATGATCTGAACCACCTCCACCTTGGCTGTTTTCATTCCTTTGCTTAACCCCCCCCCCCAAAAAAAACTCCAGACCCTTGATTGAGCAGACAGGGTGGAGGTCTGTACTGTGGCACCGCAGGTAACTTACAGGACAGTACGGCCTCTCAGACTCCATCCTCTGCTTCAGCCTGAGCTCTTACTTCTGATCCTCAGCTTTTCATCAATAGCCTTCTTGATCAGGTCTGTTTGGTTTTAAACTCAATTTTTAAAAAAGAAGGGTGAAAGCTGTTGATGATGGCCATTTTCCAAAATTAATGGAAGGGAGGGAAAAAGAAATGTGAACAGAGGATGAAACGAAGGAGGAAATGAAGACAGAAAGGAGGGTGTGTGAAAAACAAACAGTGGTTTGTGGTCTCCTGAGGTGAGTCTATAACAGCACGTGGTAAGGTTGATCCTATGCTCCCTCCCTGATGCTCTGACACAAAGAAGCTCTTTGTGGTCCTCTTGAGGAATGCTGAGAGATGGCAGACCTGTTGAAAAAAGACCAGAGAGTTCTGGGGAGGGATGGGTTCTGTTCAGGTAATGGATAGGGATTAAAAGTGAAACTCGACAATGGAGACTATTTTATCATTACGTCTCTGTTTTATTGTTGAGCAATGTCTGACTGAAGGGTCAACTCTTATATTAACCACATGGCTTTAATATTCTATTTTAGTAAATTGTGTTTTTATAATGTTTTGAGAAGGTGGAACATCAAACAAGCTGAAGTGCTAATTCACCAGTAAATCTGCTCTGTGCTCACATGTGCACAATGTGCCTTCACTCCTGTTTCCTTGTAAACTGTATAAATTATCACACAATAATAAGTTTTATATCACGTCAAATCTCAATATCTTGATAGCAAAACAACTTCAATTCTAAAAAAGTTTGTATTTTAAAAGACAGCTATACTTTAACTTTTTACTTGGCATCACAGAAACTGTAAAACAAATCCAACGTGGTCCAGGACGGCTGAGGTAAAGATCCTTGTCAAGTACAAAAAAGAACCTCTGAAATTGATTTTTGGATCTAATTATATTTTATAGACTTACACTCACTGTCATTCTGGTTTTTCTTCACTTTGATAGTGTAAGATAGTGGAAAATTTCCTCCCCAAATTCCTCCAGTTCCACCTGTTCAAAGAGCAGACGTGTGACGAGTTATTACTTATTCTTCATACATATACCGATGGGATACTCTAACTCTTGGCCTGAACACACAACATGTATCTGGTGGAGACAGAGGGTGAAAGGGGATTGGGCCTTGACTTTTATGTCCTTGTCTTCTTTCTGGTGAAACAATTTTCACAAGTATTTGTGGCTAAAAGTCACAAAATTTTGTCAACTGCAAACCTGATCTGCACATTCTTAGTGTGTGTGTGTGTGTGTGTGTGTGTGTGTGTGTGTGTTGATGGCAGGAACGGTTTAACACAGAACTCTGTGGGCTTCAGTAATCTCATCCAGCTCTAACTGAGCAGAAATACTTTGGCCAGAAATCCGGACTGTTGAGAAAGGAAGCAGGTAATTAGACAAACTGAGAGCTACCTGCAGGAATGGATAAAAGAACAGTGTTCTGGATGTGTCAGAGTTAATGTGCATGTGGTTATGAGAACTCCTAATAGATAAAAGGAAAACCAAACATACCCCAGCATATTTGTCTTGTGGCTGGTGTTATTTATAATGCGTGTCCATGAATATGAACCTGTTTTAGAACAGTAAAGCTTAAGACTAAAAAACTGAGAGACCTGGTGTTTCTATTGATGGAAAAGAGTGTAATTCAAATCCATCTGAAGAGATCCTGGCTAGGTACTGTAGTAAATGTGTGGATGTATGTTTGTACCATGTATTTGAATAACCAGAGTCAGTATTTAGGTATTTAATGTACCACTTAGAAGGGTGTGAAACTGTAAAAACTCAAAACGAAATATTGTGAAACAAAAAAGGTAACCTGTTAATGAATCAATCCAAACCAGTTCCATTTCCAAAAAAACACCCCAAAATCTGATGAGAAATAGGATAAAATATCCTTATCTGTATTAAAATATCCACTGTCCCAAATTTAGCATCAGGCAAGTACAGCTGTATTGCATTTGGTCATCTTAGTAGGATCTATGGCGTTTTGTTAATATTCTAAAAGACTAACTATTTCAATAACTAACAGTTTGTTATCTTTTGACTAACAAAAACTTTGCCACCAACAGACTAGTTTTATTTAAACAACTGAACAAATAAATGGGTGATTTTACAAGCCTTTAGTGGTGGTCACAAGTTGTTCGTTAAGAATTTGTTTTTGTATGTGATTATTTTAGCTGGTATTCAGAAAAGAGAATCATCTCTCCGTTTTATGAATGTTTAGATTGAATTGACAGATATTCATGGTGGCTGGATAATTTATTACATTAGCATTATTTGGGGATTATTGAAGATTATTATTACTAGAGGGATATTAAAGAAAATCTGAGTGCAGGGTTGAAATAAATTCTCTCCCAGGCTTTGGTTGCATACAATGAAACAATAGTTGAAATTTTTCTTCTCCATGCTGCAAACAAAATCCAATTTAAAACTGGCAGGATCACTTAATGATTTGAGAACATGTAGTTTCAACATCAATTTTAGACAATTTTGCTTTTAATAAACTGAAACATTCAGTGTTTTTTTTATCTTTCTTTGTGAAATAACTGATCTTTATGCACATATTTTTACAACTCCACAGAACGCTGTCTGTACAACCAGCCTGTGGAATGCTTTGGGTGGTTTTAGATGGAACTATCCAGCAGCTGCGTCATGAAGTGCTCACCTCATGAACAGTAAAAGCTTTTTACAGAACATAGAAACAGATCTGTGTCACTACTGAACATCAAAGTCAACCCCTTGATTCAGCTAGTATCACCAGTTTCCAGGTCTGAATAAAACACACAAACATTTGCAAATATTACTAGTTTAAAAAAAAAAAACAACAAAAAAATCTTATTTCTACACAATTCCTCAATAATATGTGATAAATAATGACAAGATATTGAACACCACAGCTCAGTTTGGACATGTTTCTCACAAGGCTCTTAAAAAAATGCACGTTTAATCAGCCCACGGTATGTGCAGTGGGGATTCTGTTTTTGTTTTCCTGCAGTGAAGAAAGACACTTTGAAAAGTTCCCACAGGAACAAGGGAGCTGGGATCTCTTCCTGTGCAGTGGAGAGTGGGTCTTTGTGATGCTAGCACAGCTTAACAATAAAACAGTCATCCACGAATCTCAGCCCACATTTCCTGAAATAAGTTAATGAAAATTTTATTCAGAATCTGGTTTCTTCCCCCCCTTCTTATCGCTGCATCTTAACTCTTTAAATGTACTAGTAAACGGAACGAACAGACGCAACAAATAAAGAGCTGCTTTTCATATTTTTTAGTTTATTACAATAACATTTATAATTCATTACACTGTATACAATAACTCCATGGCATAATTTTGCTAAAAAATATAAACTATTAATCCTTAAATTATTTCTTGAATATGTTGATATTCAAAGCCAACAATAGGGCATTCAGTAAATACAATTAATGTCATCATGTTAGGCTTTTGTTTTGAAACAAATAAAAGGCAGACGTCATGAAAAAAAAAATAGTTTATTTAGTCTGATGGGTGTCTGACGAACACTGCTGGACAGTGAGCAGGTATATTTTTTCACGAGTGAGTAGGATTTCCTTTGAGTCTTTTACTCCAGAGAATTTTTCTTTAAGCAATTACCCTCATATAATTGAGGTTCTCAGAACAATTTAACAATCTGATGGTTCCAGCCAGCTTTGTTAAACTTACTGCAACAAGCGATTGCAAAGAACTAGAAGGTTTATTTATAGAATAAGAACACATTTGAGTTGGCAAATGAGTGGACTTAAATCTGGCAATGAAGACTGTTCTCTGCTTGATGAGGCAAGTGTACTTGTAGAGGCTGGAACCCAGGTGAACCCTGGTGCAACAAGGTACTGCTCATTTCACCTGAGAAGCAGAAAGCAGGAGGAAACAACAGGGAAGAAGGAGACCTCACAACAAGGTTCAATTATAGTGCATGTTTTTAATCTGTGGGAGGAAACCAGACTCCCTGCAGAAAATCCACACATGCATAAAGAGAGAACATGCAAACTACACGCAGGCAGGTTTCAACTGCAGGACCTTCTTGTCACAAAGCAACATCACTTGGAACCCAACAGTTAAGCTATTTTATTTTCTTGGTTCAGGTTACATCTTTATCTTTAATTTTACCTTGCTAAATGAAGAAACACATTTTTCCATATTTTACATAAAATAGTAAAATATTATTTTATTTTATTTTTTTTTTATTTAACCTTTATTTAACCAGGAATAAAAAAAGGTAAAACATTCTTCTGTGGCTTACTGAAAACTATTTTTTCAAGGTTCTGATCCCAGTGTTTTTATTTGTTTTTTGTTTGTATGATGAACACTTCAGCTTCATGGCTGTCTAAACAATACTTCATCTGAGAGGCAATGTCAGTTTATGATTCATGGATTTTATGATGGATGGATGGATGGATGGATGGATGGATGGATGGATGGATGGATGGATGGATGGATGGATGGATGGATGGATGGATGGACGGATGGACGGACGGGCGGACGGACGGACGGACGGACGGACGGACGGACGGACGGATGGACGGACGGATGGATGGATGGATGACATTTGTCAACTGTTTTACTCTTTGCTCTTGTTAGGAGGAAGTATTCATGAGTGTCCTGATAAGTTTCACATTGTAGCCTTAAAAGCATTCCTCATTCCAAATGTTCAGTCATCAAGCGATTGTTTGTCACAGGCAATTTTACACGACTCTGTGGTATGCAAGTTACAGAACAAACAATTTCAGTCTTGGATAAATGCAAAAACAGCATTTAAAAAAAATATTAAATTCAATTGTGAAAGCTTATACAGAACTTAATAACAACCCTGTGAGTTAGTCGTCTTGATATTGGATAATTTTCTTTTACAGTTTTTGAGGGTCCTGGTAGAGTTAAACACATAAAACTAGATCTCTGAAAGTTCACCACAAATGCAATTCTAAACCAATAGCTCGAGACTTACTAGATTAATTCTCAGTTGGTTCCCATTAGAAAGACTTTCATAGCAGCTATCTCTTCTAAAGAATCTCAAACAAACTCGACCTCGGCTCTGTTTGTTTCCTTCTCTCCTCTCTCAGCACCCATCATGTTTCTCTAAGCAGTTTCCCTGGAAACTACCCGCCCTCCCACAACCAGAGGTCAAAGTTAGTGACCTCTCTACTCAGTAATGGTGTTACAAAGCTACTGAAGGATGCATGGGGCTGAATAATTTCATTTGTTTGTGTGAACTCAATAGATATTATGCACCAACATCAGTGTTGAACATGGCACGGCAAAGTTCAACGTGGTTCCCACTGCTAGTTTTGAAGTTTAATAAGTGAATATCATCATAAATTAAAGCCTGTTGGTCTAACTGGAAATCTGTTTAACCTGCTAAAGATTAACCAGAGTACCAGCTTGAAAATGTGACTAAAAACTGAGGTTCTTGATCTTTATTTATAACTATTTGTACAATGGGAAAATTAATTGTGAAGAACTGGAAGGTATTTAAAAGATGCCCAGTTGGAAAAGTGTGATCTATTATGTAAAGAGAACCAAAATGGAAATTCTGCTTGTAAACAAATGAGTTTGTACATCCATTATTCATCTGTTTTCTGCTTGTTCATACTGTATGCATGGCTGAGGGGTAGCTGGTGTTGTCTATCTCCACAGAGAATTATAATGACTCATTTTCTGATGGTTATAAAAATATCCAAATGGTGTCACATTGTAAATTGGAACAAATGTATTGTAACCATAACTCCAGTTGTCTTCCAACTGTTATAACCACAAACAGACTGTTTTAGTAACAGTACCTTTTAGAGGATTTAATGTTAGATTATTATTTTAACAAAAACTTTTAAGTTCATATTTTGTAGTCTTATTTAGATATCACTGGAACTGGATTACACAAACTGTGGGAGGAAGCTGTCTACTTGGGTTTGTAGCTGAGTGGTATCAAATCAACTTTTTCCAATGAAGAATACACGGATGTTTCTACAAAATAGATTAAAACAAGAACTCTTTCCTTCCCTTGAGAAAAAAAAGCTGCTCTGCTCTATAGGACTGAGAATCCTTTGTTGAACCTTGGCTCTGGGGTCTCATTCATGCTCTCAGATTGTTTCATCAGGCTTAGCCTGCACTTCTTATTTGCTTTTATACAAAAAAATAAGAGAAAAATAAGGATGTGTGGAAAAAAAGAAAGATGCATTCAAAATCACATTGTAGCGAAGAGAATGAATGTACTGGGCCAAACTACCGGTAATGAGGTTGTAAAAAGTACCAGCTGAAAAAGTTTCCTCTGTATAACGACTGGGCCAAGCCCTGCAGATAGGGCAAGAAGGTCCAACTTCCATTGAAAGTTTGGAATGAAGCCACAACACTATTATGTTGAAAGGAGTCAGATGTAGTTCAGGCATCTGATCAGAATAACTCCTGGCTCCTGATACTTTGGAGTTTTTTTTTTGGATGCTTTGCTGGAAGGTGTCATAAGTCAGACCCAGAATTTGCTGAAGGGGTCACATACCCTGTCCTGTCTGGGAATTCCTTGGGATTCCCCCAAACAAGGTGAATAGTGAGAATAATGTTTGAGTACAACAGACTCTGGGACCCTTAAAATCTGTCTTGTTTAAAATCAACAAACTATCTCTCATCTTGGGAATGAGTTTGATGAAAGCCTGTTTTTCTTGGAACAAGATTAGCTTTTAAAATAATCTGAAAGACTTTGGTGAAAAAATGATCAAAAAGAAGAAATGGATTTGGGTGGCCCATGAGCTTCCGATTGGGCCATCATGTTTTAGAAAAGCTTTATTGTGATTAGTGGGGTGTTTAAGTTTTCTGAGGGCACTGGTCTGAGTCTGGACATCCTGTTTCCTGAGGGGAAGATATTTGTCTTTTTCCTTTTCAATCCTGGGGAGCTGCCTGCAGTGCTGGAAAAGCTTGAAGGCATTGTTGATGTTTTTCATATAAATGTGTGTTGACATTGGCTATAAGATGAAAGTGGCCACTACAAAATAACTATTAGTTAGACCAATGCCTCTAAGAGATGCTGTCAGAGTGTTAAATTCCATATTAATGAAACAAAATTAGTCAAACTTTTTATTCTACCACAGCACTTAATGTTTATTTATGGCTTAAGCACAATTATTTCATTAAGACATATTGGATCATCCAGGCACACTGTAAACACAACCTTAAAGCAGTACTAAGTAACTTTTAAAACTTTAAGCTACAATTTTGAAACTTTTCTAAGTGGATACTCACCAAAGAACACATTCAGCTTCATATTAGACATCACTCTCGACCCTCCGATGGCTTTACAATAGACTAAATAACTTCCATAACTCAGGTCTCAGCCTGAAGTGGTGTTCTGGTGATTTATGCTGCCCTGAATAAAAATGCAGCCATAGCACAAAATGACTTATTTCATAATGAGATGTTATTAGAAGTTTATATAGTATTCTTGTTTGTGACGAGTTTGACCTGTTAATTGTTTAAGTGTATTTTTATGATCTTCCCTGATATTTTCTATATAAAAGCCCTCTGGGTCCTTGGCGGCCATTGTTGGGTCCTTCTCCTCTGGATGTGTCCAAACATTTGCCTGTCGCTCTGACATTGCAAAGAAAATAAAAATAACATCATATTTAGTGTTCCTGTCCTGGGAGAATTTATTTGATAGATAAAATGTATTTATGGAAAAATATATAAACAAAAATAAACAATAAATCTGTTTATTGAAGTCAAGACTGTGGAACGGCACATCCGTGTAGCACATTTCAACAGGTAGCATATTTCTGTAGAACACCGGTTCGAGTAACGGCTGTCAGAGACACGGCTGCGGAAAAGTTATCCAATACTGCTTCAATGCAGATACACAAAAAATACTACGTACGTATCAGTGAGTACATCTGTTTTTCAGATACAGCACTACATAGTCATGTGATGCTTGAGCATGTTCTGCAGATAAGAGCTACTAATTAATATTTTTCTTTTCTAATGGCCTTAACTTTGCATTCCACTTGCTGTTGATGTTGGAGATGTATTGTGTGGTAGCAATATCAACACAATGGAACATTTAGCATCTAATGGAAAATTGTTGCTCTCCTCTGTCTGCTTGTCCAGCTGGGTTTGGATGAATCTGTGGGACTTTATTCTTGCCATCTGCTCCAATCAAAAAATGTCACAGGAACTTTCCATAGAGACATTTGCATAGATTGTGAGTAACTGTAGTCAGGAAAGAAACAAGTAAAAAAGAAAAGAGGACCTGATATTCTTTTGAAGCCCAGAATTCAAATTGTGCAAATAAAGACGTTCATGCATCTTCAGAAGGATGAGAAGCTTTAAAAGAACATTGTTGTTACTTACAGTCCAAATGTATGAATTTATTCATGTAATTTTAGTTTAGAAATAATCAAGTGCAGATGCAGTTAATGAAGCAATATTTAAAACAAGACTTGGTTTTGCACGTTCCAGCAGTCATCACACTAGAGGTACGACACAAGGAAAAGGTCGTTAGACCTAAAATAGTGACGTACAAAACAACAATGCACTATTATACTCACACAAAAATTAAATACCAAAATACTAAATCAAATATTTGTATTAATGTAATGTCTAAATATTTTTTATTTGAAGTTTTACAAAACCAACAAGCTGTTTGTGGGCTGACCTTTCAAGTTACCAGGTCTGTATGTAACAATTATAGCACAGCTGCTTCCAGCGGTCACATAAGTCATGCTTGTTTAGTTTTAGAGTTCTTCATATAATGACCAGCTACAGATGAGCTCAGTCAACACAGTCATTCTCTTAACCTGCTTACATTAAGGCTTTATTGTCTATTTCCATCTGTAGGGGGCTGCAACTCATCGAAAACACTCACCTATCACTTCTGTGTCTGTGCACAGTTTGTTCACAGTTGTAAATACGGTATGTGTCTCTCAGGTAGTCTTTCCATTTCCACTTAAACACTAAAGAGCAGGTTATGGAGGGAAGGAATGCAGTAATTTGAGCATGCTAGTATGGAGTTGAATGGGGGGAGAGTCCAACCGGGCTGGGTCTCAGAATTTACCTTGAAAATGGCAGAAAACTGTTGAAGATCTCTGCTCTGACAGACCATAATACCATATATAATGTTTTTCTATGAGGCCACAGCAGTGCACTGCATCTCAACCAAAAATCCATTGAATACAAGGCGACAAATTTAAAAGGTACTTCATATATTTGCTGTGTATTTAAAATTGGACTTTAAGTCCCATGCTTTTTGCTTTTTGTTATTGAAAAATAACAGGTTTTATTTTGCACGTTTTTAGAGTTTGAAAATATTAAACATCCTCAGCTAAGTATCATAAACTCAAGATTCATTCTTTGAGTGTGACTGAATCATCAGTTTGACGTTATGCTCATTAGACATTTCTCTGGCATAAAAAAAAAGTTCTGTTTTGTTGGGTAAATACATGTCAGTCACTTCTCTCAGTAACATCAGAGAAGCTGCAAAAAGTCATTCTCAGTTTGACAGACATGATAATCTGTTAATCACAAGCTTTCATCTGCAGCAGTTTCATCAGCTGTCATCCATGTGTGATGACAACTTAATAGACAGCTTGCTTATAGCTATAGTGGAGCGAGTTACCATAGAAACAGGTCATGTGGGTGGGTCATTGTACAGGTAGAATTCCAAGCATCCATCCATGTTCCAGTGTACACTGGGAAAAAGGTCAAAAGTCATGAGGTCAAGAGTTTACCAAAAGACTACACCAGGTTTATTGAAGGATTTTTTAACCTGACAAGATTTTTTTTCTGATTCAAAGACAATTCAGGGAAAATCATTGAAATGCCTCACAGAGCAACAAAGATGGGCATAACCATTTTATTTTCAAATGTCATCCATCATCTTTACTTCATAATAATTACCTTGATGGCTAAATTTAGCTGTTTTAGATTGTTTAAAGCATTTCAAGCTGGATGAATGTTTCACAGGCAATTGAGGTATAACACATAAATGGGGAGTTTGATGATATTCTACATGTGTTGAGGTCATTGGTTTGGGGTAATTAGGCCAGAAACACTAAAACCGAGACAAACAGCAGGAAATTAGCAAAAAGAGACGACAATACAAGCAAGACGTAAAAGAGAGGGAGTTTTCAGCCAGCTGCTGAGCTCTTATTCATGGGCTGTTGGACGTGAACATTGAGCCTTCTGTTCTTATAAAGGTGATGTCTACTGAGAGATGCTATCTTTACCCTATTTGTACAATGGACTCATACACAACAGAATGTCGGTCAAAGCCACAGGTCTCCACACTGAACCTCAATGCTCAGCACTGGAGCCTTTGCAAGAAGACTACACCACCTACAGGTGAAGATGAGAGAATCAAAAGACTGTTTTTACACTCAGAAGGATTTTGCTTTTGTTTGTTTGTTTGTTTTTCCAGCTCATTTTATTCTTTTCAAATCAAATGCAATTAAAGTTGTCATATTTTTAATGGACTATATTTATCTGACCAGCTGCAGAAACAAACATTGACACTTGTGGTCTTTTCTTGCTGAAAGATGATCTTTTTTTGTATGAAGAAGCTCAAAGCTCTGATTTGAATATTTGAGTATTTGCGTTTGGCAAACTTGAAAATTAGCTTTTCTAAAACAATAGACGTTAAGAATTTTATAAGATTTAAACATGTTAATAATTGAACCCTAGTCCTCCTTCACTTGCTACAATCCACGATGAAGAGGAAACCTGCCATCATCTGACAGTTGTTTTCATTTTGGCTTCTCCTTAACCTGGCTCTGCCGATCTAGGTGTAGCCCCGCCTCTTCTCGATTCGGGGACACACATACATCTGGAACTGCTCTGTTTGAAACCGTTTATAAAAGGGAGCGACGTCTGATATAACATTTTAATCCGATTGGAGGAGCCAGCAAGTGTCTGCCTTTGATGATTTGTCTTTAGCCAATCACAGTAAATCAAGCTCTTGCGACTCAATTCAGGAGTAAAATGCACTCATCGTTTCCTCTAAGCAAAGCAAAACAAATCTTTACCATCAAGAAATGCACAAAGTTCTTACCTTTGCTCATTTTTCAAAGAAGAAATCGTCTCCAGTTCTCCTAAAACAGATTCAATATCTGCTTTTATGCGTACATCCACCAGCGCAGCCATGTTTGTTTTGCTTTGTCTGCCAGGGCACTTGCTGCCAATCATACCTGAACACCCGCCCCAAAGCACAATGATTGGGCTGAACGTTTATTCTACCAAAATAGATGGTTGTCTATGGAACGGCACAAGATGGATTTTCGTGGGTTGGAAAACTCCAAATCCCGCGAGAATCCATCTTGCAGCGCAAAGCTAGCTTCTCCTTCTCTTCCTCATCTTTTCTCACCCTTTTACGCTTTACATTCCACATTTCTTCTAACTCAATTGAACTACTTTCCTTTCATTAACTTTCTTTCCATGATTTTTTTTATCATAGCAGCTCCTCCTACTGTGATCCTGATGGTTTAAGACTGATGTCACCAAACAGCTGATGAGTCCTAATGAGTCCTTTTAAAACAAGAAATTGCCTGTAAGTTTTTAAAATAAAAAATATACTTAAAAATACTTAATATGGTAAATTCAAATCCTATCATGTGATGCAGCAAATGTACGAATAAAAAAACAATTCCACCATGTTTTGGCTCATATTCTTAAATGAGTTGTGATTTGGTTGATGTGGAAAAGGAGAATTAAAAGAAAAAAATGGACAAATTAAAGCACCTGTCATTTAATTTGAGCTACCAGCTGAGTGTCTGGCTGGCAGCCAGGCTGTTACTGATTTGAAGCCAAACAGTCTGTGAGCAATTTGCATTCTTTTCACTGAGAAGTCAGACAATTTTCAGACAGCCTGTTAAATTATTAAGAGCCTATACTGACAGTTTACACTAACAGGGGACCAAAGCTGTTTTGTTTTTCTTTTTTTTCTGTCTTGGTGCTCTTACTTCAACCTAGATTAGATTTCCTGGATATTCTATATCTCTGTTTTAGCTATTAAAACATTATCTTGGTCGCCACAATAAGACAAAGTGGAGTTGGAGACTGTTGTGAGAGGGAGAAATTTGTCTATAAATATAGCTGCAAATTATGTTTAGAAAGTGAACGGACACACCCCTCCTAAATGAGCCTTAACTGGCTGTTTGAGGTCCCAAGAAAATAAGAAATCCAGCAGCAGGTTAGAGCATCCCAAGCTGATTTTGGCCATTTTTAGGTAGAGTTTCTTATCCTGATGTCTTTCTGTTAGAGTTACCAATTAACCTCATGCATATTTTTGCCCCGGACAGAACCTCATTTTGAACCCAGGACCTTCTTGCTGCAAGGCAACAGTGCTACCCACTGCACCACCGTGCAACCCTCAAACAGAGATGCTCTAGTCTGGAATTTAACATGTCAAAAGTCAAAATGTGGCAAGATTACTTAGACATCTCATCACATCTTAAATATATTTCCATGGTTTCTTCTGAAAACCATACATTTTGGCTTTCATGTTGAAACCAATTGAAAATATTTTCTTTTAGCATAACAGAAGTTGAAAATCTCTTTTCAGTTTTTTACTTGTCAAATTCAGAAAATGTCATTTTAAAAGAGGTGATTTTTTCCAGTTATGCTTATTTAAATCAAACACATAGCCTTAAGACAATAATGTGTTCAGATTTTCAGCTGTATTTAGTCACTACATGTCAATATTAAACTGTTTTCTTTATCGTCCCCACCTGTTTTCCTTTCTGTCTCTGTGCCATGCCCCAACGTGCCAATGAAGAATGTTGCCTCTTTCAACTTCTGATTTTTTTAACCATCTAGATATGTAATTAGATGAAGCGGCCTGTGTCATAGCCACGAGCCACATCTACTCCAGTTTTATTAAAAGAAAACTTCCAGCTTCCAGCCAGACACTGGGAATGTCTGAGATAATTACAAACCCAACAGACAGGCCTATTTGTATATAAAACAAGGAATTACATGTGCTTCTTTGTACAGTTGAACAATAACATGAAAGTAGCAACTTCTTCTCTGCCTCAGTTTCAATTTACATCTGTTCTCTGAGTTTTTAACACCCTGAGTGTAAGACTTACATAATTAATTTTCATATTATTATAAAAAAGACTAATTATCAATTTCTAACATTCATATAAAAAGCATAATGGCGGATTTGCATGAATTTGAAGGATGTAGTAAAATCTTTTTACTTGTCAAAAGTTTCCAAGAACTTCAAAAGAATTACATTTCAAAGCCTGTCTAGTATAACAATATTAAAAATAGCATTAACTGATAACATTTTCACTGTGGGAAAGAAAATCATAGCACTTAACTATATTGAATAACACTTTCCAGTTATGTTACTTATGTCTTCAAAAGCTTTTGTGATATATGTCTCTTGCTACTGTAGTACATAATCCTTCTTTTCTGTTTGGTGTTGTGTACATTTGTTTTAATGGTTTATTTGTGGAATTGTTTAAAGGTTCTGTATCCTGCTATTTACAGCTTTCAACTTTTGGGTCAGGCGCATATATGATAAAATCTTACCGTTAGTGTTTTATAGTCTTCATTTTTCCTAAAATATAAATTATATTCTCAAGTTATTCTCTGACCAGGATATATTACACTCTTTACCTAAAATCCCATCTCTCCTCCAGGCCCCCTCCTCATGACTGCTGCCCCTCAAGCTGCCTGAATAAAATTGGAAATAAATTCCTGTAACTCTCAAAACCAAATGCACATTTTCACAGAGACATTTTTAGAAAGTAAAATACTACAAAATGGTGGTGCTTAGTGTCTTGCTTTGGACTCCTACATCTTGGGGTGTGTGTGTTTAATCTGCAGGAGCAGTGCAGACATACCGGGCAGGTCCTTGTGTAACATTGTTACCTCACTATGTTAAAGTCAGTTGTTTTCCAGGAGAGAGTGGAGCAGCTGCTCAGAGTGCAGGATTCAGGAGGATTACTGAGAAATAAGTTAATTAAGCCAAAAACCACTCTGTTTTATAATAAGGAAATAACATCACAACATGGTTAAAGGCTCCAACAAGTTATTTTTTCTTGATATAGGACCTTTAAGTTGGACAGCTCTGAGTTTAAACAAAGGAAACAATAAAAACATAATTTTGTATTATATCATGCATTTTGATGTTATACTATATTTACTTGTGCTGTATGACATCCTACAGCAAGTTGATGCTACTTTGGGACAGTTAAACAGGATGTGAACTGCACAATATACTTAAAAAAAACAAAACACACATTTTTATATTTACCACTTTGATGACATTTCAAGTTTTGTTCTGCACTGTCTTCTTAGTGAAAAATCAGTTTGGCTTCCGAATACTATGTTTTTTATTGTCATAACTATTTTAAAATCCTGAATGAAGTTCAATTTAAGGTTGCCAAATATTTGGACGCACAAATCCGTGTGTAGCCAGACTTGTAAGCCTCAAGCACTCTGTGTACATGCCCACATTTTATTTGTTAGACAGACCACTTGCTTTGCCATCTTTCTCATTTGACATCTGGGCTGCAGCCGAAGCTGGAAGCACTTCCTCTATTATTATCATAATAGATTGCAACTGTTTCCAGTTACTGTATACCTCCAAATGCACCCAACAGTATGTGTGTAAATATTTAGTTTTTATCAGCTTTTCCTGGCTTGTAATTTACAATTTCCCTGCAAGTTATAGTTTGGATATGACATTTAATAAGTCTTTTGTGTTTTGTTATACATGTAGTACAAGCAGTAGAACAGGAAGAATTAGTTGTTTTATTTGGCTACATCCTTATTAAGTTATTGGTTTGTCAAAAGCTCCTTCCTCTTATGTATTTGCTGTTTAAAATCAACACTAACAGGAAGTTTCAACACAGTTGAGCCTTAAAAATGTTGTTTTTTTGCCCTTTTTAGACTAAAGTGGTCCAGTGATAACTATAGATTATTTTTCAAACATGGACAAGTTGAATGGATCATATCACAGTAATAAAGCAGCTTTATTCTTATTTTAAAACTCAACATTTTTATTGCTCTACAGTCATTATTCAACTGAAGATTTAGATGTTAGATCAGATCAAAAGCCTAAACAGTTTCATGTATCACTCTTTTATTGTTTACCAGGTAAAAAAAAAAATGGTTTATCATGACGTGATGTAATCCATCATCCTCCAGACTAGATCCACTGCTCCTGTTTCTACATCTACATCTTCCTGTCTGCTTCTTTCAGCAGCCTTGTTAACATGACCGCCGCTCTCTCAGCTCCTGCCAGCATGGAAATAACAAACAGATTATTTCTTTTATTACACTAAGCAGCACACACCCCATTTTTTTTAACAACGCTTTCTTTGTGGTTGCTTTTAGAGAACTTTATCAACAATCACTTTAGATTAGAGTCAACTCAACAAGTTGCAAAAGTCCAAGAAACTTTTGTGAGAGAAACAGAACACAACACCTCATTGCGGAATAACTTTGGTGCCTCTTTTGTTTACGTGACAAAACCTTCAGTTTTAGCTGGTTGGAGTTTTTTTGTAGGTCAATAGGTCTCGTTTCTTACAGCAGAACTCAACACCTGATTTCACTTCAAAATAAAGTTAATTTATCAGCAGAATTTCTGTAATCGTGAACATCATGTGCATCTTGAAAATAAGAAAGAAATATGTTTTTGAGACCATCAGGTCAAAAACAGAAAGAAACAAGAATATGTTAGCACAGCTGTTTACATTTTGAAAGTAATTCATCAAAATAAATGAAAAGGTTCACTTTTAAATAAAACTAAACATGCTTATGTTTAAAGCGGTTTGGTTTTCTTGTAATAAGTTCTTCTTCGACTTGTATCATGTTGCTTCACATCTTGGAAGCTTTTAGAAATAAAAACTTGATCTCATGATCACGAGATCTTCTAATCAGGATCAGCAAACTAAGGAAATAAATTCCTGTTAAAAACATTTTTGTTGCTAATCTGATCTCTGCTTGCGCTCTAACGTTAAAGATTTAGTTAATAAATGCTGCCACCTCGTGGTTAAAAGGAGAACAACATGCCTGTGTGGGTTTTTTATTTTTTTAAAGTCCATCCAGATGTTTGCCATACCACTTGATCCGGTTCAGGGTTGTGAGGAGCTGGTGCTTCCAATCAGCAACAACAGTGAAGACACACCCTGGAAATGTCCCCAGTCCATCAGAGGACCACACAGAGACAAACAAACTTTCACATCCACATTCATTGTTTTCATTCATTGTTCAACCTCTTTAATTGGGATTCTTTTTCCAATCAGAGGACTTAATGATTTAAAAGTTTGATTTATCTCAAATAAAAAAAAAATACTTTGTATAATTTGTACTTTTGTATTCTTGTTGTCAGTTTTTTTAAGTATAAAAGGAAGTATCAAAATAAATTTAGCAGTGAGGAAGAGAACCCGTGTAATATATTTATGTAGTAACAATTTGATTTATGTATGTTTTGTCCACAGCACATGTTCAAGTGTCGAGAATCAAGATGATCTCATTCTATTCTGTTTAATAAATAATGAACAATTCTGTCATATCTTTTATGTATGTTTTCATTGTTGTTCAGCAGTGTCATCAGTTCCTTTTTTCAGTCCCAGTATGAGTGTTTGACACTCGTGGCTCCACCTCTACCCACAAGCCCCATGTGACACAGTGACAGGGTGAGGCTCTGGGTGCACTTGTTTCTGAGGGTTCATCCGCCTGGAGGCCCGGGTTCGAACGGAAGGAGCGGCGCAGTTTCAACACCGCCATGGACTACCAGCAGAAACTAGCCGAAAAACTCACCATCCTCAACGAGAGGGGAAATGGAGTTCTGATACGTATGAGCTACATTAAGAAGGTGAGGGGAAATGACAACATCTGAATGGCAAGTAGGACAGACAAGAGAAAAGGAACTTCTTTTCAAACATACTACTACAAAGGAACCAAAAAAATAACAAAGTTATACTATAATGACACATTTTCACTTTGCTGTAAAGAGTTGAAAGTAATTGTTTAGTAGCTGTTTCATAATTATTATGAATATTTCTGTGTTAAAGCAGTTTTTTTAGCTCACATTTAAACAGACACTGCAGAGTGCTATCAGAGCGCACACAGGAACAATCAAAACTAGATGATTTTTAAATAGACTCTCAGTGAAATCAGACTACAATAATCAGAGAATCAAAGATAAACTTTGTTCTTTTTCTATACTTATACTTAGATTTGCTGGCTTTGCACTCTGCCTCCAAACTGCAACTTCAATTATTCCTTCAGAGAGGAAGTGCAAACAGGAAGTAAGCCTGTGGCGTCTGTCATCTAAAACTTCAGTTTTTCTGAACTGCAAGCTGTGAAAGCCACATGACAGAGAAGAATGCATGAAAATTACAAATTAAAAGAAAATACACAAAGAAAATGTGACAAACAATTTAAAGAATTCTTGCATTTCAGTCAACATCTGTAATATTTTCAAAATGTGAAGATGTGTTTCTGAATACAGTGTTTAGTTTATTGTTATTTTGTAAAATGTCGCATAAACAATGCATGTACTTTAGATTCTTCTCTTTCTGAGAAAAACAATCTCACTTTAAGCCACTTAAATCCTTACCTAATAAAGTTTTGTCGATTTGTAAACAGGGTCAAGACATTTTGCTCCACACTTCATAAGAAGATAAAGTACTACATCAGCAGTAAATGAAGTTATTAAATAATAATTAGCTAAGAAGGTGCAGCATAAACTTTTATTCTTTGTTGAAACAAATAATATCAGATATATTTTTTTTCCCATTTAGTTTAATTTAACTTTTAAACAACGCTTCTGAGTTAATCCATCTTAATCTTATAACAAGAGAAAATAAATTTTCATGAAGAATTTTTGGTAAATAATTATTAAAGTTTGTTGAAATAATTACCACATTCATAAGTCATAAGATATAAGTATTAACCTAAATTCTGTTCTGAGATCAATTAATTTTGGAAATAAAATAAATCTACAAAACAAAAGTCACATGTTTAGAAGTTTAGAAGAATAATTCTGAATCTTACGAGTTAAACCACTGAAATCTATATTTTTTGTTATGATGTTGTTATTTCTCCTCCAGATCTGCTCCGACCCCAAACTTCGTCCCACCTTCCTCACAGATAAAGGGATGGAATCTGCAATCAAGTATATTAACAAGAAGTTTCCCAATATTGACTTCAGAGGAAACATTGTACGTGTGAATTTTTTTAGCCCGGCTTAAAATTTTCTCATCGTAGTTCCTTTCTCATATTTAGATTTTTATTTCACTTGTGATCACAAACGTTTCATAGTAAAGCCACGGCTCAGATGCATTTCTTTCTTTCTTTATTTACAACATTTCAACTGGAGCTACTCATTTCAGTATTTGACTCTTGTCCATTGATGGTTTTATCTTTGTTACAGCAAAATCTGACGAGTATCCAGCGACATAAATCTGATGTCCTTTTAGCCACAAGTAGCTACTACGACTCTTTCATGGATGTCATTGAGTTCAGGGTGATTATTATTTTATATTACTTTTCTTGTCTTTTCTCAGTCAAAAATATGAGTTGTCAATTTTGATTGAATTTAACTGTACTGAGTGGTATTAAGTGATGCTAAAATTAAAGAGATGGGATATCTCCTTCCAACTGTCATCAGCAGCAGAATTTTGGATCAGCTGGAGGACTTTTACAGAGTTGTTTGTGAATCTTAATAATAAACAATTAAGTCATACTTGGAATCTAATTAACTGACTGTATTCATAAGGCTTCACTGAAACAACTGAGGTGTATGCATAATATAAGAAAATGTATCCCATGTTGTTTAATAATTTTATCTGGTGGTAGTATGTATAGAGTAAAAAGTACTTCATGACTGACTCTGATGTACAAAGTTTTATTATTTACATGATGAAACTGGGATCAATCAGATAAATATTAGTTGTACCAGCCTACTAATGTTCCCTGAGTCTCTGCAATGTAATATCGTGATCTACTGTATCCAATCCTGAGATCAAACAGGACTAACTAGTTTACTGTCTGAGAATTAATGCATCACACTTTCATCAGTGTCATGATGGAAATCTCCTTTCACACGTTCATATTTTCTTTTCTGGGGCAGTTCTGAGTTCATCACTTACATGAGGCCTTTCTTCGTGCCTTCCTTGTGCACGTGCAGGTTTTTCTTTGCTGTTTAGTGAAATTTTGTTCTAAAATTGAATTCTCATGTTTTTCCTTTAGGATCATGTTTATGAGTTGCTGAACACAATAGATGCCTGTCAGTGCTTCTTTGATATTGTAAGTATCTATTTTGTTACGTTTCCGTTATTTCTACCATAAAAACTAATAAAGTCAGATGATAAACTTAAAATATATCATTCTTTCAAGCCCTTTGAATTGATTAAAACAGCTGCTGCTAAAATGTTTCCTCCAACATCCTAATGTTGTTGAACTTATTTGCTTCTGATATTTCACACCAAATTCTGGCAATATAATGTTTTTGATCCCCACAAGTGTTTGGAAACATTTCAATGAAAGCTGCAGCTAACCATGCTGATGTTTTAATTCCAGGCTTTGAATTTTGACTTCACCAAAAGCTACTTGGACCTGATCACCACCTACACATCTGTTATCCTTATGCTGTCTCGGATTGATGACAAGAAGGCTTTGGTGGGAATGTATAACTGTTCCCATGAAATGACCAACGGTTGCAGGTGATGAAAAACCACACAAATACTTAATGTGTTCAAAGCTGTCCTTAAAAACGCAACATGAACTGTTTTTTTTTACCAGTAGAAGGATGAATTAGTTTTCGTTTGTGTGAAGACTGTAAATATTCTTCAAACAAAGTCTTTTAAAGACAATGTAAAAAAATATATAAGAGCATTTATAACTTTGACAAAAACTTAGACAAAAGCCTTTTTATTTTTATAAAAAAGCCTTTTTATAACCCCTTTTATTCCATGTTGTGAACTTTATTCTGTAGTTGTTTGGATTTGAGGGCTAACATAGTAGTAAACTCATTTTATGGAGGCACAGATTTTCATTCTAACAAAGTTCCAACAGCAAAAGACTGTTTTAGCTAATTGTGCACCAAATACTTAATTAGCATAATTTCCTTCATTGTCTTAGAAATATTCCTGAATATTAACTCAAGGTCCAAATGTTTTATTACTATAAGAAGTCATTTGGCTGTTTGCGTTTATCCACTTTACAGGGTATTTGTTTAAACAGTCTAAAATAGCTGGATGCTTATCTCAGTTTGGGGAAATGAACCCAGAACACATTTTACACTTGATGTGCAAGTCACATTTGACTTGTAAGACCACCCACAGCCAGTCTTATCAGACTGAACAGTCTCAGTTCTTCATCAATTCAACCATCCAAAATGGTGTAATTAGATCTAAATACAGTTTTTGCAAGTTAAACTGGTTTAAATGGTAAATGGTGCACATTTTTTTTTAGTCAGCTGACTCCCAATGCTTCACACCACAGTTTGTCATTCACCCATTCACACACAGACTAACTTGTTTGGTGGTGATAAACTCCACATATTGTTGCCACAGCTGTCCTGGAACACACATTGACACTGGTTTAGTGTAACATTTTAACAAGTAACTTCCTCCTTTCAATTTAATTTTTGTGTGAAAACTGTTTGTGTGCAGCGACCCCTCTTACCCGCGGCTCGGCCAGATGTTGGTGGAGTACGATCATCCATGGAAGAAACTCACAGAGGAGTTTGGTCCTCATACAAAAGTAATTTTAACTAACAATAAAACCTGTAATTGTTTCACTGTTGCACTATGTTCAATATCTTTCTCAGTTTACTCACGCTGTGATACTGTTTAATATGACTGAATTGTGTTAGCTGGATTTGTTGAAGTCTAATTTTCATCTGTCACTGTTCCTTCATTTTTTAATCCATATCTCAGTCTGTGACGACAGCGTTGCTTTCATTGAAGATGCTCTACACACGCAGGAACCTGCCTGCAGAGCAGTGGAGGAGTGCCCAGCTCCTCAGCCTGCTTAGTACTCCTGCTGCCATGTTAGACCCTGCCTGCTGTGACACTGTAAGTCCACCCTGCTGTCACTGCTCTGCCTGTATTTATCTCTGACTACAGGAGGAGGAAGCACAGATAATGTGCAAAAGATAAATGTCTTATTTTGGGCAATTTTTGTTTGGTTGGAAATAAAGACTCAGAGTTCTATTATCTAAAATGGGAATTGTGTATTATCCTTTTGCTCTTTCCATTTATTGATCTATGTAAATGAAAAAAATCTTTCTAACAAATAACCTGAATATCTTGAAATTGTTGAAAGAGGTCTTGTGTAATTCTATACAAATATATTTTATTGATTTGGAAAAATAAATTAAAATCCGTATTTCTGACTTCAAAAGCTTATTTGTAATAGAAAAGCCCTCAGAGAGCTCAGGCCTTACCAAACATCTCAGTTCCATACCCAATTCATTTATTGTGGTGTTACAGCCACTGCCACCTGCTCTGAAGCTAGCCGGAATACTTGAAAAAATGCATGGTGATCCAGATCCCCCAAAATGTAAACTGTTGTCTTTTGACCCATTCTGGATATTTCACAAAAAATCATGAAAATCTGTCTATAATTTTTTTGTGTTGGTTAACAAGCTTGTTATTTACTACAGATGGCGTGTGAATACCTGTCGATGGATGTGATGGAGCGCTGGATCATTAGTAAGTATTCAGAAAAACAGTGTTTGATATTAAATAACATTGAAACCGGTTCTGAATATTTCAGTCACCCTTTACAAATAAAACATCTGCTGTGTTTGGTAAAGTCACGACAAAGATTCAAATCAAGAATTTGAGAATTTTTGACTGAGGATTTCAAATAAGATTTACATTGGAAATAATTTAAAACAAATTGATGCCTTACATCAAAGACAAGTTCAATGTTGTTTTTCATTTAAATTTTTAATGGATGTGTTTTATGTGCTAATAACATTCATTATTTTTCCATTTACATTTTGAACATTCACCTGCTCTTTGACAACTTTCAGTTAAGTTCCAATAAAAAGATGAAATATGAAGAGCTACTGTATCTACTTGAATTTATTTTAACATGTTACTTTGTTTAAAGTCGGTAAAGAATCCAGGTTGACAACTCAAATGTTAGAAACTTAATTTTAGGTGTTTCTAGATATTATAATATTTTTAACACCTCACATCTTAACAAGTGTTTTGATAAAAGAAAACATTTAAAAACCCTTCAGATCATTGGTGAAATGATGAACAAGACAGTAAAATCCACCGAAATGCCTTTTACCTTAGTGTTTCTCTGGATAAATTTGGAAATGAAGCCTCCAGGTTTTTTGGAACATGTCATGACGGTGATTTACTTCCCTCCTTGCAGTCGGCTTCCTGTTGTGTCACAGCAGCCTGAACACAAACCAGGCCTCTCTGGAGCTGTGGAAGATGGCACTGCGGAGCGGACTCTACCTCACTCTCACCAGAGACGAAGTTCTCAACATACACAAAGTCTCTGAGGACCTCCTGGACTCATTCAAAGGGTACAAAACCTTTATTACTCTCTGTCCATGTCATCGATTATTAATAACCAACAGAAAGTCCACAAACACACACAAAAACTGCACTAAAAAAAATCAATAATGGTAACTAATGTCACTAATTTATTCATAAAAATTGTCATATGGTTGTCACGTTAAAAAAACTTCTCTTTCGACAATTTAGATCAAAACTATTAGTAGATAAATATGTGAAGAGCAACATGAACAGATTCAAAGATACTGACAGTGTTTAATTCATTTATCTAAACATAAAATTATTTCTTTACACACTCTTCATTTGTTTTTATTCAGATACAGCAA
Organism: Pachypanchax playfairii; assembly: GCA_006937955.1. Lineage (NCBI taxonomy): Eukaryota > Metazoa > Chordata > Actinopteri > Cyprinodontiformes > Aplocheilidae > Pachypanchax > Pachypanchax playfairii. The sequence goes on along the minus strand of SSNP01000003.1, from coordinate 3,832,111 downwards.
ACGAATTGCTGACATCAAGGAATGCCGTGAGCATGTTATAGCCAACTGGTAAAATCAATTTTTTGCCTCTTGTTTTAGAAAATGTGATTTGCTTTTATTTTGAAAGCACCATTTGAACCCAGTGTTTGTGTCTCTTTTCCATGGTTCCAGTGGAGCTATGCATAGAGAGAAGAGGCAGTTTCTGAGAGTAGCATTGAAGGAATTATATAAAGTCTTGGAGGATGAACCTGGACTTCTGGGACCAAAGGTACAAGAACTGTGAGAAACTCAGAAATTGCACTGAAGGGACTTATCGTTAATGATAGAAATGTTGGTTTAGCTGAATCTGCTTCCATCCAGCAAACATTTCAAACATTTGTTTTTTCTTTGTGCCAATCGAATCCCAAAGGCTCTATTTGTCTTCATGGCCTTGTCATTTTCCCGTGACGAGATTTTGTGGCTCGTCAGACACTCTGAAAACATGCCAAAGATCAAGACGCCAGAGGACTACAACGACAAGTAGGTCCTTACAAAATTAACAACAAACTGCTACGTCTGTATATTTTAGTCATGTAGTTGTACAAGTACACAAAAATAACGCAAAGGGCAGCAGCTCTGGACTAAATAAGTCAAAACTATCTCAACTATTTACGTTCCATTGCTTTTAAAGACAGAGTGAATCGGCAATCGTTTTAGAAAAGATTCAGAGTCTGATGATTATTGTTTTCTTCTTTCTTTTTCAGTCAGATGGCTGAATTGTTGTTCTGTATGGAGAACCTGAGAGGACTGATAAAAAAGTACAGCCACGTAGTTCAGCGTTACCATGTTCAGTATCTGGCTCAGTTTGATGCTTTAGTGCTCAATGACACCATACAGGTACATAAAGATGACAGAAACATGTTTCTGCATAAAACCTGAGTCATTGGAAATAATCAGAAAGTTGCTTTCTTGGTGTTTACTTTAGATGTCATAATGATGATGAATTCATTTATACGCTCAGATCAAGTTTACATGAAAATAATATGACTGTCTTTCTTCTCATTCAGATGATTTATGTTTGTCCCGAGGAGGAGTCGGTCCTGATGAGCTCTTTTGTTTCAGTCCTTTCTGCTCTGTCCGTTAAACAAGGTAAAAAACATCTTTGTAAAACAGAAAGAGTCGAAAGGCAACAGTGTTGTTCCACGATTGTGTCAAAATATTTGCAAGTGGCACATTGTAATTTTGATGCTTTATGACAAAACTGTTTTTTTCTTCTGTATATTGTCTGAAAATCTTTATAATAAAGAGTTTTTTTTTCTTTGTAGTGGAAAACAAGGAGGAATTTGATTTCCGAGCCATCAGATTGGATTGGCTAAGATTACAGGTTTGTATTTTTATTTAATTGTTAAAAATGCCAATTAGACTATGATGTTTAGGATTTTCTTTTGTTTCAGGCGTACACAAGCGTGAACAAGGCCCCTCTTCCTCTGAAGGACTATCCTAACCTGGCAAAGGTGATGAACTTGATCCAGTTTCACACCAGAATGGTGGACAGTCTGGAAGAAGTGCTTCAGGAGACATCTGAGCTGTCCATCCTGTGGTCAGTCATTTGTTTTTATTTTCTTCTCTACAGTCATTTATTTGAAACTTTAATGATTAATTGGCTGTTTTTCTCCAGTTTTTACCCGCGTGTCTTTGAGAAGATGTTCAATCAGAGCAGCGAGGAGATGACGATGAAGCGTTACCTTATGTCCTTCCCTTCTGTCTGCTCTAACTTTAATCAGTGTGCAAACCCACTCTGTCCAGAGGAGGTCAGTGTTCAGTCATCTTCTGATCAAATTTAAGAACAAATCACACTTCCTGTGTCTTTCCTCACTCGTTTCCCCTTAGTCATGACATCTGCATGATATCTTCTTAAATGGGAAAAAAAAGCTTTTGAGTTTGTTGACATGTTCAGTAACTGCTGCTGTTTATTTTCATCCTTTTTCAATCTGTTTGGAATATTTTAACAAAATTGTCAGGTCTAGAATGCATCTGCATGTGTAGAGTTTCCACTCATTTGTTTGTGTGTTATGTTTTGTGTCATGCTTTGTGTGTTGCAGGCAGATATATTGGAGAAACGAAGTTTGCGTCTGTGTGTGACCTTCTTGGAGCAGATAGCCAAACAGACCAGCACTATCATGTTAGAGATATGTGCAGAGCAACGCAATCTCAACGACCAGGTGAAGTCAGAGTCTTTTTCAAAATTCAGAAATCTAATTATCCAGCAGAATGGGATTCTGACGGAGTCCAAATCCAAAAATAATCAGACCTGCTTCAGCTTCAGTTTCAGTGGGTTTAGCTGGAGGCAGTGTAGAAAATTTGGAATAGAATGATGAGACTACTGAGGATCTCAAAGTTAAGGGGTAATGTTTTTGGGGTTTTGTTTTTTTTCTAAATATAAAAAAAAAAGCACACTTTTCAATTTAATTCCAGAGATGAGAACTATTAGCTTGGATGGATCGACTCTTCCATCTTATCGTTCTTTCTGTTTATAATTTCTTTCTTTCTTTGCATCCATTTTTTTCCTGGACAACCCTCAAGTTGCTGCCTAAGCACTGCGCCGAGTCCATCAGCGCTGCTCGCCACAGAAAGCAAAAGAAGCAGCTGCCAAAAAAAGGAGAGGTGCCAAAAGAGAAGCCAGGTGCTGAGAGCCTGAGAAAAGATCGGACCGTTGCCACCAAGTTAGATTTTACTTTTCTTTAATTTGATTATAACAACCACTTTCTCTACTTCTCTTAAATAGCCCAGAGTTTGATAATGATTCTTACCTGTTAGAGAGTTTGAGACTAATTGACATATATTTTCTGGAATTTTCTGAAATTATTACATTTTCAATTCAAAAAGAAATCAAATAAAACTTGTTGCACGTTACAAACAGTTTCAGTTTGGGCAGAAATTTAGATTTTATACCCAGAATTTAGTTTTCAGTCGGACACTAAAATGCTGGAATCACATCCGACTCAAAAAAATAAACAAGACGCATTAATTATTTGAAAAAAAGCACATAATTTCGCTCAAAAACAGGTTTGGGAGTTTTTCTACCCTTGATCTTAAATTAGCTGAGGTTGGTTGATACTTAATCAAGCCAATAAATGTCAGAATAAAATTCCCTCTTCCTGTTACATACAAGCTCATTTAATGGCACTTCATTTAAAGTCAACGTTGTCATGATCATCTTCCATTTATAGCCACACAACTCCTTAGTTAAACCTGAAGAATTGTATTTCTGTCCTTTTCTCTTCTCGTTTTTCCTCCCTTCTGCCTTAGTTTGGATTTATGGATGTAACTTTACTATTGACAGATCATTAAATAATGAAGTCACTTTCACAGTATTTATCCTAAAGACTTGTTTGGTCTTTCCGCTGTCTCTCTGTCTCCTAGTATGGACAAGATGCATATGATCCTGACAGAGATCTGCTCCTCCTACAGTCTCCAAACAGAGCTGATCGTCTTTGACCACGTTATTGTTCCAACAGAGTTCCTCCTTTCTCAGCTGGAGATACGCCTGTCTGAGTAAGATGAGGATGGGGTTACTTGCCTGCAGACCTTCATTTGGGGTTTTCATCTCTTTGAGAAATGTATTCATTTCTGAGTCATTATGTGCAGATAGGAACCTGCTTTTAATCAATGTTGTGTGTATATAAATAGATTTTACAGATCTGCTCTTTATCTGTACCTCTTCATTTTAATGCAGTGACATAATATTTTTCTTTGGGCTTGCTCTTGACTTCCAAATACTCAGTCAGTTGACCTTCATTACAAACAGAAGCTGTAGAAGTATTAAACATAAACTGTTTAGTCGCTTTGACCAGGATGTGTCACAACACACTAAATCACTTCAAGTGATTTTTTTAAGCCTTTTGTAATAGTTGTCCTAGATTTATTGCTTTGTACGGTTTTCTACCCTTTTCTTTTCTTTGTCTTCTTATTTTTTGTAAAACTTTTCATCACGAGGCTGATGTCTTCTCATGTTTTGACTCTTTTGTGTTAAGCTGTAAAAAACTCGGAGCAAAGATCCATCCTGTCTTTCCTAAAACTCTGTCTCATGTCAGCATTTACTGCTATTTAGATTAATGTTTGGTTCCAGGGTGTCTTTATGTTTTCTGTCTATGTTCTGTTTAGTATCTCTGTCTGTTTGTCAATTATCTGTCTTGTCACGTTCAATTTTAAAGTCAACAAACACAAACATTCTCACAGCAAGAGGTTCTTCTGTAGGAAACACTGCAAATAAAATAAAAGAGAGAAAGTAAGAACACGAAAAAACCTAAATAAATCCGGCAGCTGTAAACTTGATGAACTAAAAGTGTCGAGTCTCTGCACCTGATTTAACAAGGTTTAAGGTACTGTCTGACTGTCATCCTGGTGACAACTAAAGTTGTTGAAATATGTTCCTCCAGGATCATTGTGAGAATGATCAATTACAACCAGACCACCCAGGAGATAACGCGTCCCTCTGACCTGCTGGAAGGGATAAAAACCTACACAGCCACTCTACACAGCCTGTCCAGCCACATTAACGTGGATATGTCACGGATGGTGAAGAGCGTCCTGCTGCAGCAGACGCAGCCGCTGGATTCCCGCGGAGGGCAGACGATTACACACCTGTACACAACCTGGTGGGTGTGGGAGATAATTTAATTGACATGATTTCAAATGCTGCATGCAGAAATCCAACTATGTTTGCATTTAACACAAAAATTATTCTGACGAGTGTTTTTTAAACTTTCTTTGCTCTTTTTTCTGACCATCTGTTTTAAATAATGTAGCACTCTCTTTAAGTGTTCTCTTTGACTCAAACTGTAAAATTTAAGCTCTTGTTGCTCACATAGAAATCTGTTTTCTACACCTTAGGTTCCTAGAGGCCCTTTTGCGCCAGGCGAGCAATTCTTTCATTGTCCACTGTCCGACAATGCAATGCTTCATCAGCCAGGCAACTGAAAACGAACCAAGTTTCAGAGCAGAAGAGTTCTCAGATGTATCAGGTCAGTAGCAAAGCTCAGATAAAGACGAAAAGTTTTACTCTCAGCTACTTAGATGATTTAACTTGTAATAAAAGTTAATTTGATGGAAACTAAAAGTGTCACATGTATCCAAACCCTTTAACTACTCATGGTACTAGTTTAAAATTACATTTAAAACTATAGCCGCATATTACCTGTCACATCTGCATCATGATTGCCATGTTTATTTCTTGGTCAAACTGAGTGAGGAAAGGGAACTGGCTTCATCCAATAATCTGTTGGTGTTGATATCAACCTTGCAGATAAAACAATGACATCATGTCTCATTCAGATTATTTAAGTTTAATGCTGATTGATTATTATTTATCTGAGGTCAAAGGGACCGACAACAACTGATTTCATCTTCAAGAGGAAACATGGAAAATAAATGAAAACAATAATAGACAATCTGAAAAGCTAATACACAATTTAACTCAATCAGAAAAACCCACTTCGGGTCTTTTACAAAATAGCTGACATGGAAAACAACACCAGGAAAATGTCCCCACACTAAGTAATCAGAAGGGGCAGGAGGATAGTCACTCGAGTCCCAAAAATAAAACTCATGTTTGAGACCAACAGCATTTTCTTTCCTTCCTTTTGTCCATCTTTTGGTTTTCTTTGCTGTTCTGTTGCTGTGTTTCTTGTCAAAAGTGTTTTCTCTGTTGTCATATCAACACATCTCACAGCAGTTATAATACGAGCAGTAAATATTTCACACACACAGGGAAGATGCTTGAATATGCCTGATTCTTCCTGTTCGGGATCACAAAATACAGGTCACACAAAAAATGGTATCATATATATAAAAAAGGACAATTTGCTTTGTTATGTTGTTGGTCTTTGGCAATTAAAGTAGCATTTATGTGTAATGTATTGCCTTACATATCCATGGCAACAGGTCCAACTTCTTTCAGCATCATTATAAACATGTACATGTACTGTTAAAAAAGAACTGTTTTTAGCAGTGATTGCATATAATGAAGAAATCTAATCATTTTCCTGTAATCAGAAAGATGATTACCTTCATTGGTTTATAAAATAATAAAATGTTTAAGGATGTTTGCGTGATTTTATAGAAAAATCGTTGACTTGAGATTTCTTCTTTTAACTTTTGGCTTCGACACACTGCTTTTTTTTTAACGGATACACAAATTTTCCGAAGTAATTATCATGAGCCCACAGGTTCAACAAATGACTCACTCTTTGTGAAAACTCAACTTGCAGATGTGTCAGTCTTGTGCATGCAGAGAAAGTGTTAGTGCCCAGGAGGATGTGAAGCTTGTAGGTGTTTTTATTTTATTTTACAACTCTTGTGTTGCAGTTTATTCTAACTATGCCCGTCTGTGTAAACTTCTGTGTTGCTTATTTTTTACTTTGCTCTTTCGTCCTACTGTAACCACCTCCACACAACCACACAGCACTTTTCGAGCTTCTTATGAAGTCTAAATTTACTCCACTACACGTTTAGGTACACACAAGTGAACACGACCGTTACATATGCATCATAAAGAGACCGCCGTACTTCAGCAATCGCCTCCACACATTGTCATCCCTGTTGTCTATATTTACTCCTCAGCAGCATCTGCCTGCCTCATAGTGACTCACTGGTCAAACCATTATCTGCCTCAGTTTTAATCCACACACATTCTTATCCATCTAAAATCATTCACAAGTCAAACTGATTGAAAGGTCTCATAGAAGCTGTTTTCTCTTCAGCTACACTCACTAATTTAATCTGATTTTTGTCAAGTGGGACTAGGAGTCAGAATTTGTCGTGAATTTCTATGAAAACACCTCGTTGTAAATAAACTGTTTCTTTTTCCTGTAGCTGATTGTTTTGATGCCAACGTTGTTAACCTGTGTTATTTTTTTTCCCCAAAACCAAATTGTAAACAGAGTTACAGGCCCTGGCAGAACTGATCGGTCCATATGGGATAAAGTTTCTGGGTGAAAACTTGATGTGGCACATCACTTCTCAAATCAGCGAACTGAAGGTACATGAAGCATAATACATCTGGAACAGGCAGTTAAACAAAACCAGATTTAGATATCATCATAACTGACTGAACTTGTCAAGCTCATCAGCCAATAATCTTTAACAATTGATACTGTTGCACTGATACCGATACCATTCTAATGTACTCGTATCGGTATCGGTTATTTAACCGGTTAACCGGTTACTAATACCATGAACCGATATTTAAAATGTGGAAACTCTGCAATAAATTCACAGAAAATGTTTATTTTTCTCTTGAACTTTTATTTTTTTATTTTTATTTTTTAATCTAGTTCACTATCATTTGTTGTAACAAGCAGAGAAGAAAAAAACAACTTGGAACGTCCTAAAATCAGAAAGCATGTGTTCATTTTTCTTATTTATAACTATTCAAATCAAGAAAATACTGCTTAAAATACAGCATGCCTCTGTTTATACTTCCACTGCACAAAATTGAAGCAAAAATATCCCATTTATGTTGTATTTTTAGTATTTTAAGCAGATATTTTTTGCATGAATGTGGTTGGACTTCAAATTTCTACTGTAGATACTGCAGCCAATCTCTGGGTGACACTTGTTTTTGTTTTGCATCAACTTCAGTTATCTACAACCTACAAACCTAATGCACTGTTAAGTTACTGCCAGTTAGGTTTGATATAAAATCCTAAATTACTGTTGAAAATGTTCCGTTTCTGTTTCAACAAAGAAACATTTCTATTCCACAAACAATAATTTGTCACATGATTGTTTTCTGATTAAATATTTCTGTCAATCTTTAAATATAGAAGATTAGAAAATGCTTCCGAGTCTAAACTACAGTTTCTTGACAGCTGCATATGACTTCCATGAAATTCTCTTTTTGCTCACACTGATTTGTAAACTCTCAGTATCTGAGGTTCATTAACGACGGCTCACTCTTGTTCCTCCGCTTTCCACACAAGCAATTAACTCAGCTGATCAAACTAACTTTGATCAGCTGCTCTGAAACGGAAAACTCTTATCGTGCTCAATTCCAGAGTTAATCAGCTTAGAGTTTAAGGTTGCGCTGACAAAACAGACCTCAAAACTTACTTATATGGACAAATATGTGGTTAAGTCCATCAGCCCGGGGAAAGTAAGCAGTTCTCTCATGATCCATGGTAATGAACTAACTTCAGTGTCATTATTTTTATTCCATGGGCATGTGCACTTTTTGATTATTATTATTTTTATTGTGTTTAATGGAACTGTCTAAACTTGTAACAGCTATTATTGTAGAGGCTGGTTTATTCATCTGTGCAAGGCTCCCCACTCTGACACCTGTGATCGGAAAGATGACTTGCAAAGAGAACTGACAGTCACAGCTACGACTTCTCCATTATGACTCACAACTGAATGTAGCTTTTATCACTTATTTCACATCTTTCTCTTCTGACAGAAATTGGTGATTGAGAACATGGACATCCTGGTACAGATGAAAAACAACTTTGACAAGCCTGAGGAAATGGTCAATCTAAAAAAGAGGCTGACAGGTGAGAAGAAGCAGGAAAAGAACACGAGGAGAGGATGAGAGAAAGAGATGTGAAGATGGAGGTGACAGGCTGGAAGAAGTTATGAAAAAGGGAGACGAGAGGAGGTCAAGTGCAAAGAAGAAAGTGAAATGGGGGAACATAAAACAGATTGGAAAAAATATAGATGATATACAGTATTATACTGCCTAAACTGAAGAAACTGAGAAATAACATTTAACACAAATGAATGTAGAATTAAGTTTAAAATTCCCAGAGCTTTAAAGCTACTCAAGTTTTTTTAATCAACTGTTTTTTGGAGTCAGTTATACTTTTATTTCACATGAGATGATTAAAGATTAAATTAGTCCTTCAGATTTTGACCTTGAATTTTAAACGCTCGAGTTATCTTGTAAATATTCTAGTCATATATATGATGTAGTTCAGCTCTCAACATGATTTATTAATGCAGCATCAGTATATTATTTTTAAAATCATTTATAATAAAACTACTTCTGCTACGGCTACTATTACTACTACAATAACTATTATTATTATTATTATTAATACTACTACTACTACTAATACTAATAATAATAATAAGACAGATGATATTGATCATTTGAGCTGCTTAATTATAGCACTTGGTGTCATATTCTGTCCCATTATGAAGGAAAGAGTTCCTTCTGATTCTTTTCAGTGCTGAAGTTTTTTTCCTTTGTGGATGACAGATCAGTTGTATTTGCTCTTCAAGGTGGAGAAAACGTCTTGAAGAGGATGACCATCATCGGGGTGATTCTATCTTTCCGCTCAATGGTGCAGAGCTGTCTGAAAGATGTAAGTTCCAGCAAGATCATATGTTTCCTCATGCTAAAACTGCTTAAATTATGATGTAGATGTGAAAGATGTTGTGAGGATAGAAATATTGTACATATAATGCTTCCTTTAAGCAGGTGGTTCATATACAATGGCTGCTAAAATCTTCAGTAAAATAAACTTTTCACATTTCATTTTTCATTTAAATGCATATAACCTCTGAGGAACACAACCTAAAACCAGGAAGCTGCATCAGTTTAGCATCTGATGGGATAATTGTGCTCTTTTTACAGTAAATAGTAAAAGATGAATGAATTATATGCGATAAGTTCAAATAAGCACATTGCATGCTGAAAGCAGGGCTTTTTCAAAAACACATGTTTTAATCTGTTAAAAATAACACAAAAGATTATTTCTACAGCTCCAACTTCAGGATTAACAGAAGTAAACATCCAAATTCAGCACCAGCTGGAGCTACTGTAGGTGTTTATCCAACACTCAGAAAGAACTTGTTTAAAACCAACATAAATAGATACAAACGGGACATAAGTGTGCATAAAAGTTGGTCAATTTTTCATTATCTTCCACTGTGTTATATTATTAAACATGTTGTGTGTTGCAATATAACAAATTTTCATCATTTTCACATGAACGTTTTCATAAAACTGAGCAACAACTTAATGTTACTGTCATGTCTGTTGGATGTTTGATCCAGTAACAAAACATAATATGATCATGTGATCTAGATCCTGCAGAAACACTGCCCCTTCCTGATGGGGCCCATCGAGTGCCTGAGAGACCTCATCTCTCCTGAAACTGACATCCAGGTAAACACTGCTGGTATAACAAGTTCTCTGTTCACAGAAATCGCACCCAAGAATGAAAGTAACTGGATACTCTCAATACTAAAAGTATTAAAAGTTTGTTTTCTGGTGACAGTCTTAGATCCAAGTGTCCAACACATTTACTTTCATTTAGGAAGCAACTTATTATCATTGGAGGTTAAGAATGCAGAAAATAACAAATGTATACAAGTACCAATAGCGTGAATAGATAAAAGTAACTCTTACTCTGGGAGCCTTAAGAAAACATGATTTTTCAGCTCTTCAGTACCCACCAAACTGAATTCCTGAACTCCCCGAGGAGCAATCTGTGTGACTTTGACTCATGAACTCTCCCTCCCCGTACTTACGTCTGGCTTCGGAGTGAGGCATGACAGCCGTGCCACAGCCCGGGCCAGGATAACCCCAAAGACGTCAGCAGCCCTCTCATGCCTCCGTGAGAGAGAGATTCTGATTGCTGCTGCAGCTTTGCTCTCAAAACCACATCAGTGGAAACATTCTGCCTAGACAAACTAACCAGGCATGCAACCAGAAATAGGGTAAGATCAAAAGTTGTGTGTTGAGACATGACACCAAACAGATATATAGTGCAACTCTTCACAACAAACACTTACGAAAGGAAATGGGCAACGATGAAATCTTAAAAAATCAAATAACCACGAAATGTAGATTAGTGTATACATATATCTTTTTTTTTTAATTTTGAGGTTTTTAAAGCTAATAAAACTGTATTCAAATTGGTTTAAAGTGCTTCCTGTAAGCACTTCAAGGGTTTCATTGCTTCTACTCTTATGGATTTTTAATAATTCTCTAAATAATTTATGATCTTACAGGTGACTCTGAAAGTTTTTGAGCTAGCTTCTGGTGCAGGGTTAAAATGTGACGTTGATCCTGACCTTGTTGCAGCTATAGCCAATATGAAAACAGGTAAACTATTAATTTGAAATACAACATAGTTCCCTTCTGAGTACTCAGTCATATATAAAGACAAAATGACCTTGAACGATTTTTTGTCTTGTCAAAACCTCACAGATAACACGTCAGTTGAAGAAGAGTTTAAACTCTCTCGTTTGCTGCTCGTCTACATCGCCGTGTCACTGCCGACGCTGGCTTTGGATCCTAACTCGGTCTATAAACGAGAACATGGAGGTGAGTAATCAGTAGCTCATTTTAGCTGTTACAGACTCTGCTTGACAGTAATTATTCTCCAGACAGCTAACTCTAATCAGTTGTTCTTCAAGCCATTATTTACCAGCTGCTGATAGTGTGTATAAAAAGGCACTCCACCCTGAAACATTGGCATCATACTTTCCAGTCTGACATGGTCTGAAGCAAAGCACGTTGGCTAATAAGAAACACGTTTTTGTTGAAGGACTTGTGTTTACAGATAACTCCGGCTGACGTGCATCAATACACTTACTCTTGGCATGCGGCCCTGCGGACCCGAACTGCTTGGCTTCAAGCCGAGACTGAAACATTAAGAGCAGCAAATGGCTAAGATTTCTATCAGAGCATAAAATGGCGTTTGTCTCAGATAATTGTCTTTGCCTTTATTTTCCATTGACATATTTAAAATAAATTAACCCTGTGAGCCTGAGGAAACATGCCCGACATGCTTCCTCTTAAATGTTACACATCATTAAGTAAATTTCTCCAATCACCCCAACCACAAAAACATCCTCCCTGTAGCGTAAGTACAGGACATGCTTTTCCATGATCATTTTCAGTGGCTTTTTTCTTTTTCATTTTTTTAAGGCCACAACAACAACATCCACTGTTTGGCTACAGCCATCAACCAGCTGGCTGCTGCCATGTTCACCGTTCAGAACAAGAACATTGAGCAGCAGCTGAAAGAGTTTCTCTTGGTGAGTAACATAACACAACCCTCATAACAGGAAACCCGTTTTATGAGGGTTTTATTACATATAGATCAACAATTTTATCCAGTCTTGATTTTGTTTTTCACCACGTTTAAACTCTAAACGTTAAACACTTAAAAGCTTGATTGTATAACTCCAAATAAAGGCTTGAAAACTTTTAATCATCACTTTTCTAAACCTGCTTAATCCTCTTTGGGGCTGCAGGTAGGTAAGGATGCTCATTGCCAGCTCGTTGGTAGGGAATTGAACGAGTAACTTTCTGGCTCCATCATGTAGCCCTAGATTGTTCCTTGAAGACCTAACTTACCTGTTCAAAGTTTTTATGTGATATATCATCAAACATTCTCTTTTTTTGCATAAAATAGTAAATGATAGTTTTAGGACTTTAAATGTTGTTAAATAATAATAATAATAATAATAATAATAATAGTAATAATAATAATAATAATAATAATAATAATAATAATACATTTAAAAAGGAACTGTATTTAAACACCAAAAGAAGAAGATCATTTCATTTCTCAGATGACTGTTTCCATTGTGAAACTATGCAGATTCACAGGATTGTATTAAAAGATTTAACCAATTAATGTGGCAGTAAATACATGTTTGGATGTACCGATCAGTCTGGCAATGTTTCAGTGAAGAAAAAAATTAGAATAAAACATTCTCCAGACAATGCTACAAACCGTTTGGTCCAGTTGAGCTCATAAGCATCATCATATAAAAGCATTCCAGTTGTTTGATTCGGCTCTTTTTAACGACTCTTTCCACAGCTGGCCTCCTCCACTCTGCTCCAGCTGGGACAAAACGTGGAAAGAGTGGAGGTCAAAAACCAAGAGTCCATCTACCTGCTCCTTCACATGGTACGGTTACTAGTTTGTCATGATTAAGTCACCTTACAGTCTCATTTAAAGGTAGTGATTTGGTTTCAGTTGGTTCAATGTCTGAGGAAACATTTCATATAGAAAACTCAACAACACATTTTAGACATTCTTTACTACAACTTTCCATATTGAAGTACAAATGAACAAATGGTACAAATGAACTTTAGTTCTACAGATTTAATGCTTCTAACCTTTTATTTACTTCTAAGAACATTAAATAAATCAGTAATAATAAGATGAAGCTGTGTTGTTCTGACATTGTTTTATTATGTAGATTGTAGAGGAGTCTCCGTACTTGAGCCAAGACATGCTGGAGAGCTGCTTCCCGTACGCTCTCCTTCGGAATGCCTACAGGGAGGTGTACAAAGCCTTCATCGTCACGCTGAACTGAAGATTTGTAATGAACATACATGCTTTTTTTTAATTTCTATCAAACTGTGTATTCAAGGCAGGGGCTTTGATTACTGTGAGTGTTTTAATTTAATGAATTTTCTTTGTTTTATTCTGTACTGACTTGTGCTAAAGTGTAACTGGCAGTAGTATAAACGAGTTGTAGAGTTATAATCTTGAATTATTTAAATCAGTAAAGAATTCTGCCAAATCCATTTTTTTAACATAACTACCCACTATGATTTTAAAATCTGGCACATTTAGTAACATTGTTTTCCTGAATTTTTCCATAAATAAAGATAAAAATAATAACTGGATATATTTTCAGTCTTTTTTTACTGAATTCAACATGTGTTCTTTGTCTTTTTTCCAGCTCGTCCATTTTTATCCTCTTTTACTTTGAAAGTCTCTTCTTCATCACATTTCATGAACAATTTAAAAGAAGCACTTCAGTTTTGCAGAAGCGAAAGTGCTTGTTGCTAATTTTAGGCCACCCTTTTTGTGATTATCTTTTGCAACCAGTGCTGTCTCTTCATTCTTCCCTTTCTCTTCTCTCTCTTCCCCTCCCATTGAACCAGAGCTGCATCTGCTGTGTAGTCACTCAGTTGCCTCACGAGAGATGTATGCATCCATCTGTGTGTGTGCGTGTGCACGCACATGTGCGTTTAAGGTTTCTGTATCTTAGGTTTAGCCTCGTCTTAAAAGCTCTAGAGCAGGGGTGTCAAGCTCCAGGCCTCGAGGGCCACTATCCTGCATGTTTTAGATGTTTCCCTGCTTCAACACACCTGATTCTAATCCTCTGCATTTCAACAAGTGCTGCAGTAACCTGTTAACGACTTGTTCATTTGAATCAGGTGTGTTGAAACAGGGAAACATCTAAAACATGCAGGATAGTGGCCCTCGAGGCCTGACTTTGGGCACCCCTGCTCTAGAGGTTAAATTCCCACCGCAGGGA
>SSNP01000003.1:3796100-3817827 GCA_006937955.1 Pachypanchax playfairii | reverse complement strand
ACACATCTTGTGCGTGTGCACGCACATGTGCGTTTAAGGTTTCTGTATCTTAGGTTTAGCCTCGTCTTAAAAGCTCTAGAGCAGGGGTGTCAAGCTCCAGGCCTCGAGGGCCACTATCCTGCATGTTTTAGATGTTTCCCTGCTTCAACACACCTGATTCTAATCCTCTGCATTTCAACAAGTGCTGCAGTAACCTGTTAACGACTTGTTCATTTGAATCAGGTGTGTTGAAACAGGGAAACATCTAAAACATGCAGGATAGTGGCCCTCGAGGCCTGACTTTGGGCACCCCTGCTCTAGAGGTTAAATTCCCACCGCAGGGAGCATTTGCATGAATCCACAGATGAACTTTCAAGAAAAAAACAAATGAGAGACTGTGAAAACAGCAAGTCACAGAATAACAATGTTAAACCACAGGCAGGATTGTCGCAGCGGAGAGCAAATGTTTGGTGGTTACAAAGCAATAAAAGTAAATGAGGAGCCAGTGTAACGTGAACCAAGTGAGACATCTTAAAGGGATTTCCTTTTAACACTCCTGGACTGTTCTATCAAGGTTGTTTTTTTTGTGCTTAGGGAGTGATTTTATATCATCTAGAAGATTTGTTCATTTTTATTTTATGACTCCTCCCATTAAACACCTAAAAGCCTTACAAGTTGCCTTTTTATGAGACTCCTAATGTTTTTCCTTAAATTCTGTCAGAGAATTAAAGAGTTTCTGGTTTTTCTGGAGTTTTTTGCCTCAGTAAGAGTCATGGTTAACACAATGTTTTTAACATAATATAAACTCCTGGACATGCTGCTGCATTGATCGATCACAATTGTTGAATTCATATTTTTCTGAAACAAATTCTAACTTTCAATATTAAGGAGCTCAGTTTTACTGAATAGTATATTGTTTACCAACATCATTGATGTATATCACAAGCTGCAGAATATGTGACACAAAAATGTTATTTTTATGATGAGAGTCAGATCACTGCATTATGTTTTATGCAGCTCATCCCAAAAAAAATTCTAAGATTTGCACTTTATGGTGTAAAATCCTGGTTTTGTTATCTTGAAATCATCTTGTGCTTCTACAAAAAGTAGAACATAAATAACCCTTTCATGGATGGTTTATGATACCCTCATTCTAAACTTTTAAAGTATTTTTTAATTTATTTTTAGACATGAAAATTACTATTTGGAATTTTGCATGAAATTCATTTTTAAGATACATACTTTTCAAAAAGGTTTCATGTGTCGACTCAGGTGAACAATGTTTTGACTATAAGTCTGTAGAGTGACACCCAAGAGGCCAATGTTGTGTTTCATGTATACAAAGAAACCCAAAACTCTTACACATGTATAAGAACAGCTGTTCACTATGGATGGATGAGTTAAAAAAGACAAAACCCAGTTATTTAATATAGATGGTGGTCAGAATCAGGATTTGACCTGCTAAACTTCTCGTCATTTTACCAAAAACTAAAAGTTAATGTTGTAAGAAAGACTGCAAACCTTGTTAACTATGGATTCAGTCAATGCTTTGCAGCTGAACTCTTACCTCTTGCACCTTTACTGCGCATCCTGTTCTGAGACCCCGAGGGACAGTTAATGATGGAAACTCTGGTCTCAATAAACAACCTCTTTGCTGATGGTGTTGGTGACACAGTGCCTCTTCTGTTGAGTTGTTATGCACCAAGGATCACACACACACACACCTTCACACGCTCTATAATACACAGAGGAGATCTTCATCTGTGTGAGTGCGTGCGCCTAAAACACTAAAAAACTAAAACAACAGAGGTACATCAAACACTTCTGTGTGCTGGATTTACGGGAAGACACAAAGGAATAAACTGGCTCAGAATTTTTATGCAACATTGACGCTCAATCTCTCTCATACACACACACACACCTGCCGACACACACATGCACACAAAAAGGCAGGAAGTCATGACACCAACATGTAAGATCCACAGAAGAGATGATAGAAATCTGAGTCTTGTGACATGGGCAAGTATGGAACGGTAAGACCACCTTTAATTAATAAGACTCAGTTTTTATCACAATAAATACAGTTTGAATTTTTGATTTGATATATTTCAGATGTTCTGTAAGGCTCGGTTCTAGATCTTCTTGTTTCATTTTGCTTTTTTTGATATTAGAGTGTTCAATTTCCATTACCTCATTTATATAATATATACATATATTTAAAAGAACTGGTTTTCTTAGATGAAGTGGGTAAATTATGGAAAGGCCATATGATCTGAATCTGTTTTTTTTGGGGTCAGGTTATTTAATAATAGATCTTTGACTATTTCACAATTTGCATCACTGAGTATGACAGGAAACCAAAACCAAACCAAAACCAAAAAATATACTTCCTGTAATTTGACTAAACAGGTCTTTATTAAACCTCTGACACATGTTTAGTCAAAAAATGTGTACACTTGATTCTAGTGCTGCAAACCTGAACTGACCTCATGCTCCTTTTATACACTTATTTTCTTACACATCTAATGCAAGCAGTGACACATGACATTTAGATATGATTTATGTGGCCACACGGTTAGATGTTTCCTCCTGAAGTGGGGAGTCAAATGACAATTGTCTCAGGCCAGGTGTGTGGATAGACAGGGATCGCACAACGTGTGCTTATCATAAGAGAGGGAGTGAAACAATGAATGACGAGTAGTTTGAAAACAGAATTACTAATGTCATAACTAATAATGATAGTGTTGTAAAAACAAAAAGTTGGCAAACCCAGAAAATATTCCCAAATAACTGAATTGTTTGCTGTTTTTTATTCTCACGTTTCATTTAGTGAGTCAGTTCACATTGATGCTTTTCCCCATGTAGCTGGTTTATCTCCTAAAAGTGACTCTTGGGATAGAGAATCAAACGTTGTCGTGTTTCTTCACTTCATTTTTACACTGTGTTGTGCCATGTCAGAGAGCATGGGAGCATGAGAGTCAGTCTGACCCATCAGGAGAAGAAGACAGACAGCATGCAGGGGTTTTCCCAAGCCACATTGTTGCATGGCTCTCACAACACTCTATAAACAAAGATAGAACCGTAAAAAGTGTTTGAGAACAACTTTTGGTGTCTCCAATGGTCTTCTACTTTTGTGTGATGTCCTTTTATGGGACCTGAAGGAACTGAAATGTCCTTTTTTAGCCAGACATGCTGTGGTCACTTCTCTCTAAAGAGATGTTAAATGTTTATGCATGTGACATCAAAAGAAGTTTTATAGATTTTGTCGTTGAGTATATTGATTCAAATTGTTTTTATTGAAAATCCGAGCTGACTGAAGCAGAGAAAACTTTGCTCATGAGTGAGATTATTATGGAACCTTCTGTTGACAATTTTTATACCTTTTTCTGTAGAAAAGGAACAGAAGTTTAACTATTGGGTTGTTGCGGGCAGCTTTTGAGGTCAACATTTGTTCATGTAGTTTGGTTTTGGTGCCTCTGGTGGGTTTCAGTGAAAGCTTCCTTGTGTAGTTCCCTGATTTGCGGCTGCGGTGGAAAATTCTCATTTGGGATTTGGAAACACACTGTTTGAAAGCCCTGCAGTCAACACTTCATCAGTGAGTGAGGTCAGCTCTCTCACACTTCATTCAATGGGTGTATACATATACACAAACACGCTCTGAATGACAAAAACAACAAGTGCAGTTCTTGCTCTGTCTCCTTTTCGCACATACGCTCGCACACATGTGTATGCACACACTGACACAGTTTGGGTCTGAGTAACCAATCAGAGCAGGTCCCTCCACAAGTGGGAGGGAGAGCTGCTGAAAGTGTCTCAGGGCACATAAAGTTTGAGTTGGTGGTTTAGAGAACTTTTCAGCTCACTATTCTTCTAAAATATAACCCTTTCTTTTCATCAACTTCCTTTTTTTATTGAACTCTGGGGTCCATTAGAGCACAGCTTGACAGTGGAATGGCTGAACCGGCGAGAATTCGCATGAAAAAGCTGCAGATACCAATCTCTAGGTAAGACGTAGAGTTAGGATTATCACAGATTAAATTTAACTTACTACACTTTCATCCTCTCCATAAATGCATGTAAAGACCGAAAGATTTTACTAACCCACTACATCTTAAAAATGATCACAGTAAGTGAGGGATTTTGGTCAGAAGTTGCAATAATGTGCAGAAGTGGGTTTTTGTGACTGAATAATACACTGCAGATGTTTCCATAGATATGATCAAAGCAAATAGTGAGAAGATGTCGTGACAACAACTAGTTGAAAAGACTGGCAGCTTCTCTTTTGAAATTTTTGTGTAGAAATGTTAGTGTGAATGAGTTGGTGTGAAAACTAGTTAGTGTGAATGTGCGTCTTGCAGATGCTTTCGCTACGAGAGAGAAATTAGTTGCAGAGGTGGAGGGTCATGTGGTTTTGTTTTGGTTAACCCACTGATGCGTCAGTGTGTGCAGACATCCAAGCTCAAAGCTTCACAGAGAGCTCCCGCGGCTGCATTTTTACACAAAACTTTCAGTAATTTGTAAATCCATTTTTTGCACATTTTAGCAGGTGACAGTTACAGACTGCAGGTTTGGTGTGAGATTTGCTCTTGGTTTAATTTAATCTGGATTTGTTTTTTCATTCATATGCAAAAGATTAAGAAAGGAAATTATTTTGCTGACATAGCAGATGTAGTTCAGTCAAAGATGAGCTAGAGACTTTGCAAGAATGACACTATGCAGTGTAAAAATTCAACAGTCGGAGCCAAAGGAGGATTTGTTTTCTTCTTCTATAAACAACATTTCACAAGTGCACTTGGCAAGTAGTTTCCTGCAAATGTCTTGTCTGAAAAGTTTCTACCCCTAACAGTCAAAACAAAAAAGACTGCCTTATCATGAAAGCTTACTTGAGATTGAAAGTGAGCCATGGCATTCACATGCTTGCTATTTTTATGACTCAACAGCTTTTGAAAGCCCCTGCCAGAGTGATAAACACTTGAAAAGCTGTGAGCGTCTCATCCCGGGGAGTTGGCTCAATGATTCGGCCTTGCACAGTTTGAACTCTATGTGGATTGTCAGCTAGAATGTTTTATAGAAATTATTTATGATACAAATATATTAAAATACCAAAATAAGTATTGATGAATAACATGAAACTGAATGAATCTGAATGTTGCACACAGCTGGATTGGGATAAAATTACACAAATACACCAGGATTGATTTAATTGAAGGAGATTAATATGTTTCCATCAGTTGTATGTTATAATGTGATTGTGGGTTTCGAAAGAGCAACGTGTTCCCAAAACAGTGGGGTCCTTTTTTGACCAAATCTAGTTTACATAACATCCTAAACATGGAAAGTTTTCTTCTCATGGAAAATCTGGGACTAGTGAAGCATTTTGCCACTGGCTGTCTTTGGACTGGTTGGCATTCAAATAATTTCCAAGTGATTCTGTTTATATAGATTAATTAACCTGCTGTTGTGTCACATTGAAAGGTTTTGTGTTATTTGTCTTTTATCAGTTCGAAATCTTCTTTCATTCTCTTAATTATGTTTGTATTTTAATCCTTTATTTCGACTTAATTTCTACCTCAATTCAGGATTATGGATTGTCATTAGAAAGGTCATCTCAAAGTATTACAAGCCCAGTCAACAGGTCCAAATTCAAAGCCAATTATACACAGTTAATTCTATCCAATTGTAATATAATTAATTTTAGTGAATTATAAAATAACAGAAAGTAAATGTTTCCTATTTAAAGACACCAACAAATTGGGTGAATTATCATTTGAATTCAATCTCCATCCCAAGCAGGACGAACTGGCAACGGTGTAAAGGAATTAAACCCTTTTAACACAAAGAAACTTCCAGCAGACTCAGATGAACAATGCAACAAGGAAAAGACAGAGACAAACACTGAAGTGTTGAGCAATAATAATAAAACAAATAAATTAAAACATGGAGAGTAAAGACAGGAGAGAGGAAAAAACATGGTCAGTATGTCTCGAGCAGTCTGATTCATCTGGATGAGAAAGAATTACAGTAGTCAAACCTAGAAGTAATGAATGGAATTTTGGTCATGATGCTCTTAATTTTAACAACGTTCCTCAGATGGAGGAAGGTAATCTTGGTGGCATCTTGTATGAACGTGAAAAAACATATCCTGGCCAATTATAACACTAAAGTTCTTCACATTGGTACTTGAGGCCAAGTTAATGTCATCTAAGATAAATGAATGACTACACACTATGTTTCTACTGCAATGCACTAGCGAACTGTCCAGGGTGTGACCCCGCCTCTCCCCTAATGACAGCTGGAGATAGAAATCAGCTCCCAATGACCGTGAACAGAAACAAGCAGGTACAGAAAATGACTGACTGACTAACTGACTACAGTACGTTTCTAAGGTGCTCAGATCTATGAACCACAACCTCTGTCTGAACAGAGGGGTACTTCATAAAGCAGGTTATATAAAGTTAAATTCAATCTACATTAAGCCAGAGTCTACATCTGTAACATCTGCTCACCTCAGAGCTGTGCAGTGCATCTTATATAGATGTAATTTGAGTGTACTTTATTATTGTAGTCTACAAATCAGTGACTCTAACAATATGAAAAAAAAAGTTTAAATCATAATTTTACACAGTTTCAATCTTGTTATCAAGTATCCTGTTTAATTACTACAAACTGAAATGTTTAATTCATATTTATGTCCATTTGTAGTAAATTTGTACTTTACTGTCTTAACTATAAATGAACATTTTTAACCAGGTCAGGGTGACTTTTCTTCAGACTGATTATGCCTGTATGAATATATAAATGTTAAATCAGTGGAGTTCAGCTTCATTCAGAGTTTCACACTGACTCCATTGGCAGCCTCTTTCTTCTGCTGCCATGAGGAGGATTTCCTGTTCCCACAACATAACAGATTTTATTTTTCTTCTTATCGCTGCTGTTGCTCAAATTGAATGATTTTACTCAGATTGAAGATGCTCAGAATTGACTGAACTCATTTAAAGCTGCTATACTTAATTTGCATGACAAATTATCTTAACATGTCTTTTTTCATGCCCATTAAAAACGTTTTAACACAGCATGGAGAAAAATATGTTGTGAAGATTTAAAAAAGAAATGAAAAAAAATAATTAAGTGGTTCTCCCGTATTTGTCTAAAAACATCAACCAATCAAATGGTTCGGTCCAAAAGGAATGATTGGACAGTTTCTCCAGCCATACGGACTTTCGCATTTATTTGGCTTCTGTGCTCCTAAAAAACTGAGACATATTACCGCAGAACACCACTGCTGGGAGTGTTCGCCGCTCTACCATGTCACAGCAGGAGAAACAGCTGCCGGCTGGTTCCACGTCGGTTCAGGACAAAGTAGCAATTAATGTCAGTTGTTATATTGTTTTCACTTACGGGTGATTCCGCCGTGTTACGGTACTTGAATGAACTGTGGACCAGTGTCTTGCACTCGGTCGTCTTCTGGGGCTACGCGTGTTTCCAAACCTGGGGGGGAGGGGCTTTGGAATTCTACCCGACGGGAGGAGCGAGAGTTCTGTGACTTTGTTTACATTTGTTGACATTCTAAGCTAGGCAATTTGAAATCGAGTACATCACCTTTGTTAAACTCTGAGTTTTCCCACCTGAGGTAAGTTCAGAGTTGATGGAAAAAACTCAGAGTTTGTTGAGCCTCCTTTATGAAATACTCATCAGTTCTGTGATCAGTTGTTTAAAATGTACTCTTTGTGTCATCAGTTCATGGTTTCAATCAGTTCCTTTGCCTCGCAGTCCTTCACACCTGAGTTTCATCTGGTTAAGTAGTCCAGATACAACCACTCAAACTATTAATATTATTACACAAACTATTTATTAGATCCTACTGAAATTTCAGTTTGTTTCTCTGTGTTTTGTCTTGTTTTAATTACTTACCTGGTTCCCACATCTGGTGTTTCTCTTCCTGTAAAGACGTTTTAAAGAGTTTACTTTGCACTTCATGGTGACAAAGATGAGTTCTGTCAATTCACATGTTTATGTTGATTAAGTCTCTTAAAGTAAAAATAAATAAATAAAGTTTTGTGTCACACAAAAGCAACTCCATCGGGCGAAACATAAATAAAAAGCCTAAAAGAAATTTAGTTGTTTTTAGATTTGCTGTACCAACTTGACTTCCCTTCATTTTACTTCATATTCGATTTATGTGCTGGTGTATTTGGCTGAAAATATACCATTTTATTTTGTACACCAACGCAATACCAAAAACTTTTTGTTTCTTCTTCTTCTTCTGTAGGCTTAGGAACATGTTGAAGCAGCTGGATGAGAAGGATGTTGATTTTGACGAAATCAAAAAGAATTTGGATTTCACTGCATCATTACTGGAGGCAGTCTACCTCGATGGAACAAGGTCTGTGGGAGGAAAAAAAAAATCTGAATTGGCCCTCAGTTTGTGTGTGAGTGGTTGTTTGTGTCTGTGTCTCTGTGACGGACCAGTGACTCGTCCAGGGTGTAACTCAACTCTGATCCATTGACATCTGGAAATAGATCCTGGAGAAAATAAAGATAAATAAGTGGTTAAAGAAAATGACTGACTTATGAGGGCAACTACAAAGAGTCTAGTAGTAGGATTGTTGTTTGGGGTGTGAGAGTTGGACTGAATTCCTGTAACCTACAGTGCATGTGGTATTATGGTTGAGTGGTTGTTGGTGAACCTGCAGTTATTGTGACATTTGTAACCTGTTTTTTTTAAAGTACCTTTGTATAGAGCTTAAAGTTCAACTCGACACTGAAATAGTTTTCATAAAACCTCCAATAATATTGATATGAAGTAACTTTCACTCCTAAAACCCCATTTGGAGACTAAACTTCAAATTTCATGGCATTGTTTGAAGAGTCTTCTTCTTCTTGACATTCAGTGGAAGTTCTTCATAAGATAAAGAAATGCCTTGAGACAAATGGTTTTGAACCTAACTTGAACTTTAGCAGACCATGTTTCTTCAGATCCATAAGACAGCTCCAGAGATTTTAGCTCCAATCTTACCATCAAAGAGTGCTGAACAGAACAGCAGAACAGAACTGTTGGACAGAAACAGCATGTAAAATAAATCAGAAGAAGGATAAGACAATGTTGAGCCTGGATTTTTCAATCTGATGCAAAGCAGTTTATCCTGAAACCTACCTTTAAGTCTAAAACCCATAAATATCCTATTATTTTGTGACTGAAAATCTTCTCACAGGCAGTGTCTGGAAACTGAAGATGACCTTCAACAGCTACAGTCAGACGGGGTGCCATCAGAAGTTACTGACTGGCTGGCGTCCACCTTCACTCAGAGGATTCAGAAGCCCGTTCGACGCTCAGATGAAAAGCCTAAGTTTCGCAGCATAGTGCATGCAGTGCAAGCTGGGATATTTGTGGAGAGGTATGATAGCAAAACTGTTAATAGGTCTTGCAAAGTAAAGAGTCGAGGTCATTTCAGTGACCAACTTCCAGTAAAATCATCACCTTTAAATAAAAACGTGTTGTAAATTACTTTTCTTGTAAGCACTGTAACTCTTATAGAAACTCATTGAAGTATTTTTACTACTACAAACCCAGAAACCTCAGCCAGCCATGCCTTCCTTCTTCTTTAAAACATCCCTCCATAATGGACATGGACTTGAGAGGATTTACATAAACAGCTCCTGAGTTAAGTTTGCTGCATAGTATCAACATCTGAACTCAACATAAACATTGCATTGTTCCAGGATGTTCAAGAGGGCCTACACAGCAGCCATGCCAGACCAACCTGCAGCGGTTGTAAACTGCCTCAGGGTGGGTCTCAACAGATCATGAACCTACAGTATGTGTCATAAAAGGATCACGTATGCATCAATAAAACTGTCGTCTTTTGGTCTTTCTCAACAGGATGTTGATCGTTGGAACTTTGACGTGTTTGCCTTGAATTCTGCCAGCTCTAATCACGCACTACAAACTCTCTTCTTTGAACTGATCACCAGATATGAACTCAACAGCCGTTTTAAGGTCTTTTAGTCTTTTTGTTGTTGTTGTTGTTCTTCATGTGGTTTCCTCTTGACACAGTCATGTTCTTGGTTTTAAATCAATTTGTTTTGGACCAAACATCCCACGATGAGAAGATCATTGTGGATTTTGTTGTTCATCGGGAAATGTGTTTTGCAATGTGGATAAACAATCAGGCATACAGATTGTTCCCACTATGTGGTATTTTATGGCAAACTTTTAGCATTTCCAGAAAACTATTTTCTGCAAATCACATGCATCATTTCACAGTCAGGCTTAACCTTGTTACCTCATGCTGCTTGTTTTGATTTTATTTTTGATTTTGTAATGCTTTCTTCAGATTCCTATCTCATGCATGACTGAATTTCTGTCTGCACTGGAGAGAGGATACTGCAAACACAACAATCCCTATCACAACCATGTTCATGCTGCCGATGTGACTCAGACTCTGCACTGCCTGCTCCTGCGATCCGGACTTGTGGTATATCACATTCACCTGATTAATGTCCTCACTGATCATCTATGATTTGCAAATTTAAAACTGTGTGTTTTATCTTATCTCTCTTATTGTCACCAGAATTTCTAATAGAACAAAAAAGACTTTCTACCCTTGTCTTTTGAAATATTTCTCAACTGTGCTCTCATTTTTTTATTCTGACCACTGGCTCATTTTTAGGAAGCAATTTAATCTCGGTGAGAAACTGAATCTTCCTATAACCACTGTGGTGCAGAGGTTAAAGGTTCTAAAAAAATTAGACTACAAATTACTTTTTTTGGGATCAATTATAAATAACTTGGTAAAAACAGAACACAGAGTCCCCTGACAACTTGATTCCATCTAGCAAAACTCAGCTGGTGTGTTGAATGTTCAACATCTGCATTTCATCTTCACCCTTAATAAATTGTTTCCAGTTTTAATCCACTTTACCTTCTTACTACTGTAGACAAATTACCAAACAATACTCATAAAAAAAAAACAACTTAACTTGTCCGGTTAGACATTAAGTCTAAGTGCTTCGGCGAAGTCGGCTGTGGCTAAAAACTAGTGAGGTACAGTATTTGTTTTTAGAACATTTTTAGAGGATGACATGATGTAAGGGTTTGCTTTTTTTCCAAAATATCTCAAACTAAGTCCAATTTTTTATGCAAAAATCCTATTTTGACTAATATTTTTAGAATTTTTGTAAATTGAATAAAATAAAAACATATTTTTTTTCTTCACAACAGCAGACAACACAATGTGTTTGCAAGTGCATCATATGCCCGACCTGACATTGCTATATGTGAAACCTGCCACAAAACCATCATATGTACCATTTTAATAATAGTAATAATATATACTTTATTCTTCCCTCTTGGGGAAAGGAGCAGAGGGCAGTTTTAGTATGTTTCCTACAGAAAATTTACATTTCCTTGCAATTTTGAATCTAAAACTAGTTGCTGCAATCACATCCCAGTGAAATACTGATTTAAAGTTGCTTAATAAAAAACTGGTACTTCTAGTGCTGGGGGCAGCTACAGTATGTCACTCTATCTGAATACATGCAACATGCTATCAGTTTAAACATGTGGCTAATCCACTTAGAGGGAAAGAACAACCAAAACATAAAAACAGCAATTTCCACCAAAATAAAACGTCTTTTCAACATCAAGCAACTAAATGAAAAAGCAGCACAAGCTGCATACCGAAGCTGACTGAGGCTAATGCGCTGCTCGATGCAAACAACACAAATGATATATCATATGGAAGCTCAGACTCGTCTTTCTTTTTCTGCAGTGCAACATATAAATTTACTCTCACCCACTAAGATAAGTTTATGGATTATTAAACCACTGAAATAATCTTATGAGTGCTACCTTTCATAATGGCACCAACATGAAAAAAATAAAATGTAGTTGCTGAAAAATGTTCAACGTATTTTGGGCATGTCATGTTTTTAACAGAGGTTTCAATAACAGACTTTTAGGGTTTAAAAATTTTTATTTTTTAAATAAAGAGAATAAAAATCTTTTGAAAATAAAGTGAAAGTTTAAAGCCTTTGCTCAAGCAGCCTTTGAAGCACAAATCTACTATCACAGTACTAAATTTGTTGAGTTATAACATGATTTTAAGCTGTAAAATGCACGTCATGCAAAACCTGTTTTCTTTCACTTGTGTCCATTTTGTCCATAAAGCACTGGCTGACAGAGCTGGAGGTGATGGCATCGCTCTTTGCTGCAGCTATTCATGACTACGAACACACAGGAACCACAAACAACTTCCACATCCACACAAGGTAACATCTGTTTTTACGAACCCTGTCTGGTGTGTGTGAAAAACCTCTTTTAGAAATGCTTCCGGTTGTACAGCAATAGTAAGAGACAGGAGACATTTAAGAAAAGAGTGTTTCTTTTAAACTTTTTAATGCAGTTTTGGGAAGCAAACATGACTTCATGGGAGAATTTTTTTTTTTTTTAGATTTTCAGTCTCTTCCAGTCTTTTCTAGTCTGAATTTAGGGAATAAAGCACTAAAGATACCCACGGTAAAACATCCTGTCAATTATATAACATTATTAGTATCGTAATCCAGCATGTCTTTTTCTTGCTACATGTTTTCTCTGCATGTGAATGGATTTTCTTTTCTGATACTCCAGTTTCCTCCCACAGACCAAAACCATGCTCTACAAACATTTTATACAGGATTTACCATAAAATCTAATGTAACATTGTGGAGATTGTTTCAGTTATAAAAGAATAAATACTTCAATTTACAGTCTTCTTTTAACAGTCAAATTAAGTAGATTATGCAAATTAAAGGACACAGAAAGGCACAAATGTATTAATTACATCGCGCAAGAGTCATTTCTTCTACTACTTTATGAGTAATTAAATTCCTTACAGATGTGCGGTCACCAGGTTCAAATTGTTCCCTGAGGGATCTTCTTTCATTTCTGTTTCACCTCGTCCACCTTGAAGAACTACTTGGCTGTATTTTATTCCCGGTGTTCTTTTAACAACCTTACATCTTCTAAATCTTCTATTTGTCCTTATTTCCCCTCCATGTTTTTGTCTTATTCCAGGTCAGAGTTTGCGTTGATCTATAATGACCGATCAGTTCAAGAGAGTCATCATGTGAGCGCAGCGTTTCGCCTCCTGCAGGATGATCAAATGAACATCTTCATGAATTTGACACGAGAAGAATGGATGTAAGATGATGACATTTTTCACTACTGGAACATTTTTTGTGGTGAAATGTTGATTTAAAATATTAGATATTTCATATCAGAAACAAGAACTTTGAGTAATTCTCTTTAGCAAGAAAAACACACACCTGATAACGTTTCATCATGATGCTTTGTGTGTTTTATCCTGCTGAAACAAAAAATGTTTAAAGCATCAAACTTAAACATCACTTTCAGATAAATATTAAACCTAAAATTATGTATTAGCTATTTATATTCCAAACTAAGGGATTTATTTACTGTAGAAAATAAACATTGTAAATTAATTTAGGTTCAAGAGGAAAGACAAACTGATGAAGAAGCAGAAAAAAAGCAAATCCTTCATCATTAGATCAGAGTGACAGGAAGCATCGGTCCAGTAAGTTAGCTAATATAAACCTTCACTGCTGAGTGACAAGTTCCTAGCTGCTTTGTTGCTCCACTGTAAAATATTCCAGGAATAGAAAATGACTTAACAGAAATTATTTAGAAAAATGTGGAAACAACATGAACGACCTTTGAGCTACTGAACGTGGATGTTTTAGAATTTTTAACAATTGTGAGATGTGCAACCTTTTTTATCTTTAGCATCTACGTATATGTTTGTGGTTTGACCTGATTTGACCTGATTTGTTTTGCACAAAACGATGCACCTATTCTCATTGCTGCAATATTATGCACATATATTTATCCCCCTTCAGGGTGCTGTGATCCATCCATGTTATTTTATTTCTACTTACCATACTAACTTATTATGTTGATTTTGTTGATGCTGGTACAAAATACATTTCAGTGTACATTATATTATGTATGACTGTGACAAATAAAAGCTATCTACTACTCTCTACTAAAAAACAAACAAAACAAATTTACTAAATTTGAAGCAATAAGACTGCTAAATTAATTTCTTTATATATTTTGTGTATTTTAGTTCAGAATTGTTGGGCTCAAGCATGGTGTGATAACAAAACTGATGGGAAACAAAAGAACATGAAGGAATTTGAGCATTTTGTCTCCCTTTGGCTGACAATGATCCATGAATTCCAAAGATTTAAAAGATCCTGTTACATCACCGTTTACTTTTGTTGTGTTAATAGTTCATGTGAATACTGCAGTTTGTGATGAGAAAATAGAGCGTGGTGCCTACAGGTTCTATAGAAATAGAGATAACTGCTTCGTGTGTGGCAGAGAGCTCTACAGATATCAGAAAAGATGAACACAGCAGTTTAATGTAAAGAGCTCCTCTAGCAGTCAGCGTTACCATGGGAATGGGAAAATCCATCAGGGCAATAAAAAAAGGTTAAAACCTCATTGACTCTGCCAACCAGTTTTGTTTAAAGTCCTTCCTCATCATTCATGGTCAGCTGGTAAACTGAGTTTTTCTGTGTGTTTGTGCATGTGGGTGTGTGTTCACAGGGAGCTGCGATCACTTGTTATAGAGATGGTGCTGGCCACGGACATGTCCTCCCACCTACTCCAGGTCAAAGCTATGAAATCCTGTCTACAACAACAGGAACGGTAACTGACTGTGCTGCACTGTGGTGTAAAATCAACAGATTACACAAAGCTGTAAACTGAAAATAAATGTGATGTGTTGAAGAACACAAATAAAATGTTATTTTATCTTTATTAGGATTGACAAGCCCAAAGCGTTGTCTATCTTACTGCACACGGCTGACATTAGCCATCCATCCAAACCCTGGGCGCTGCATTCTCGCTGGACAAAGGCCTTGATGGAAGAGTTTTTCCGGCAGGTAGGAATCTTAATTGACCTGAATTCTCTTTTCCTTCCCTTTTTATGGTACGATTAAATCATCACCTCCTCCATGAAGGTTGTGTTTATTCCAGGGTTATTTGTTTGTATGTTAGTCTGCAAGAGATCGAACAAAGTTCTGGATGGATTATAATGACATTTTCAGGACAAGTCAGAAATGGCCCAAGTGAGTAAATTTTGGGGATGAACCAGATCATCATCTGGATGCAGGATTTTTTTTTTTTTAATTCTTCATTGGGCAGTTTTTAACATATCTGCATGTAGCTCCACGATAAATGTTCCAAGTGCTTGATAACAGAAAATACATGCCAGTAATTGGTGTAAATCACAATATGCTTTCCAATTACTTTTATAGTTGTTTATTGATTTAATTCACAACTGACAAATGGTTTGAATGCTACATGACACAGTTGTTTGTCTTGGATTAACGTATAATTCAGCATTTTGGAACTCAGTTTTATTTTGCGAGCTTCATTTGAAGGCTTTTACACCCATGTTGGTGGGACATGAAGAAGACGAAGAATAAACGTACTGCAACAACATCTCTGCAAGACCTCTGCAAAGCCAACAGATTACATTTTTTTTTTCAAACGACATCCTCTTTGTGTTGATTCAATAAGTTGTCATTTAGACAAACACTTTTGCCACAATGTGCCAGTAAATGACAACTAGTCCTTCACATCTGAGTCATTTACAGCAGAGTTTCTACTTCGTATTCAGAAACGGATATGTGCCACAGCTCTTAATCTCAAAAAACCTTTCCCTAATTTTTTAATGATTCCTACATCTTTGAATGCGTCTCATCAATTATTAAAGAGTTTGCTTCATAAATTTAAAGAATTATTTCTCCTCTCGGTTATTTTGTTGTGCCATGTTGTATTTATATATCAGCATGAGTAATGAGTTAAAAACTGGCTTACTGGCAGCTCAGAAAGCAAAGAGAAATGATGAGGATGCTGTTGAGATCTTATAATTCTCTTGACAAACACATGCTGGAGAATTTTCTTTAGGAACAAGAATTTTTAAAAGCAAAACTGATTGGACAAAATAAAATTTCTCAAAATGCTGAACTATATCTTAGAAAGATCCCAGAAACCCTGGAACAAAATAGAATTAATCATATTAATGATCACTCTTGTACTTCATAGTTTAAAGCAGCTGTCAGTATGAAATATTATTCTTCAACCGTCAAACGTCTTTCAGTGGAAATTTAAGAAATGAGTCACAATTTATAAATAATCTTCTTTAAAATGTTGACATAGCCAATGGAACCAGATGTGAGACTGATATGAAAATATGCTTAATAACTTAAATACGGTGATGGAAAAACTAAAAACGTTTGTAAAAGGTTATTATTCTCTAGAAATAGTCGCGTTTCAACATAACCGGCTAATTTTGACATGATTTTTTGAGTGAAGTTTATTTAGCATCATGTTATTCTTCTTTTATCTGAACAAAAACAAAATTCAGAGGATTCAATGTTCAGTTTGTCCTTCTTCATCAGAACAAGTTGTGGAAACTTTCACCTGAAAGTTGTTTGTTCTTCAAACAACAAAAACCCAGAACTGACAGAGTATTCAAGTTGGCGAATGTTACAATGAAATGACCTTTCAGAAGATATTTTCAGATGATGTGTGGGATGTTATTGTATCTTCTTGTTTTTCTATCTTTGTGAGGGTGATAGAGAGGCAGAGCTCGGCCTTCCCTTCACTCCACTGTGTGATCGAAAGAGCACCCTCATAGCTGAGTCCCAGATTGGTATGTTTCACAAAACATCTCCCTTTTAGTTTCGCTGTAAATCCCTTTTATAGAGTCTCCCTCTGTCTTACTCTTGCTTTTGCTCTCACCCCTGCAGTTCAGTCTATATTAACTAATAGCTTTTCCATTTTGTTTAAATAGCTAAAAACCTTTTAATTTTTTACTGCAGAGTAGCTTCCCCACATTCTCATCAGTATTATCACAGGGTGATCCAGTGATTTTATCTTGCAGGTTTTATAGACATCATCGTATGCCCTACATTCTTTTTGCTGACGGACATGGCAGAAAAAATAGTCATTCCTCTGGTGGAGGAGAACCCAGGTCCGCTAGACCCCTGCAACAGGCACAGGTACTGTAAACAC
This sequence comes from Pachypanchax playfairii, assembly GCA_006937955.1. Lineage (NCBI taxonomy): Eukaryota > Metazoa > Chordata > Actinopteri > Cyprinodontiformes > Aplocheilidae > Pachypanchax > Pachypanchax playfairii. Next base: position 3,800,759 of record SSNP01000003.1, on the reverse strand, counting down.
ACAGGAGGATGGGGTCTAACCTTTAATATATCTTAAAAATTAAGAGTCAAAACATCAAACTAAAACATACCGGAAAAAAAAACACTTTTAATAAACCATGAATCATAATAAGATGCTTAAAACATCAATAAAGTCAGCTGATTGTATGTAATCACAATTGGTAACTGGTGTTTAAACACTGACATCTTTTTTATGTTGCACCTACACAACAGGAACTTGAAGAGATTTATAAATATTGTAATATGTGCTCAGTAATCACACACATTTTGAACATATGTATAGCTCTAAATAAAAACAGAAAATTGTTAAAATGATTTTTGTGGTTGGTTCTGGCCTTTTCTCAAGATTATTATATTTGGTTTTAGAATATAACAATTCTAGAATTGATAACAGGTATTTTTTTTATTTTGTACCTTTTAACAAAAAGATAAAGATGGCAGTTGTATTTTTACAAATAAGTTGTGCAGAGATTAACTTGAATATAGATAGACAATAGAAAACATCAAGGTGTATTTAGATTTCTTTACGTGGGAAGAAAAAAAAACAGTAAAATTAGACACAAAATCTCCCACCGACACTATAAATTAACTTCTCAATAAAAGGTCAGAAAAAAAGGGAATCATAGAACAAACAGATTGAATTATTTGTCCACAGTAACGTTTGGAAGGAGAGTTCCAGAGGGCTGCAGTGGAGTCTCGCACACATCACAGCTGAACTGGTCAGCTTCCGCTCGACCTGGACGCGACACACTGAAGACAACAAGCTCAAATGGAAAGAGAGCAGTTTAACCAGTATGTTCCTGAATTTCTCTGGATTCCACACAGTAAAAACAGACATGTAGAAGGAAAAACTGTTTTTCAAATGACATTTCTGTGTAATCTCCCTTTAAGTAATACTTATTGTTTCTTCATTCATTGTGCAATAGTTCATAGCAAGGTAAAATCAATAGTTTTAATGGCATTCGCTACAAAATAATGATGGATATGTGGTCAAATTTATCTTGATTTGGCCTGGGTGAAGCCACTTTGCTCCAATGCACTGATTTGATTTGTTATATAAATTCATTTCAGAGTGATCTCATGTTGAGATTAACAGACTCTGTTTTCCTTTAATCTTATCACAAATTTTCCAATGCCTTTTCCAATCTTCTATATCCTCCAGGACTTACAGACTCCAGTGTTGCAAAAGAACAAAGATCCCGAAAAGAAGAACTATCAGAGAAATCCCTGCAAGACCCAACTGAGGAGGAAAAACAGTAGAAGGGACATTTTCTGTGATATGAACTTGTTTCAACAAATATTCACAAAGTGTAACTAAGGTTCACTCACTTTTATAACAAAACCACAAATCCTTTTGTTATCATGACAGAGGAACAGAGGAGGAATAATATTAAAATAATCTTTCAAAGGAAAGATGGTGTGCAATAACAGAATGTTCTTATGTCTTATTTTAAAAGTAGAATGAAACAGTAATTTATATAGAAACTGTACATGCTGGTCATGTTTAATGTACAGTACTGTGTTAAAGTATTTGCCCCTTACAAATATTTTCCTTTTTGTTTTTTGAACACTTGAATATTTCAGATTATCAAACAAACAAAGCGTAGTATCAGACAATAGCTCCTTTCCAGATAAGTTCATCACAAGGTCGCACACACATACCAAGGGACAGTTTAAAGTTAAAAATTAACTTGAAGCATATTTTTGGTCTTTGAGAAGAAGCCAGAGTCTCCTGAGAAAAAGCATGTGCAAGGAGAACATGCAAACTCCATGCAGAAGGTCCTAGCCTGGTTTCAAACCCGAGACCTTCTCCCTGCAAGGCAACAGAATTACTCATTACCCATTAATAAAGAAAGCATGGTACAATGATGAAGCTTCTCAGCAGAGGCCAGCCAACTAAAATTACAATAACGCATCCAAAAGGTCACAAAAGAACCCAAAACTGTAATAATTTGTGTTTGACTGGACCTGAAAGGCAACATGCATGAGACAAAGATGTTGATTTACACACAGTTGCAGACAAAAACAATGGCAAAACAGATCCTGTGGTTGCAGAACAAAACAGGGTTAGCTAAAGTTAAATTCAAGTCGAGAAATCCAAAACCATGAAACTTGGAATGGGTCAGGTTCTGCTGTGGTTTATGATATGAAAAAATTGAAGTATAAGACTGTGAAAGAACACACTGACTCCTGTTCCATGGGTTAGAGCATCCAAAAATCTTAGAGGCAGAAATGTCAGACATAAAGTCGGCAAAGACAGAAGTCACAAACTGGCAATGGTCACAAACACTCCACGATCTCCTTGGCATGAAAGTATGGATTTAAAAGACAGAGGAAACCTGCAGCATGAAACAAGACAATCTGACACTGACATGCGGCCAGACTGCAGCTTAATTAAGGTGGAACAGAGCCAGATCCAAACAAATGAACAGGTGGAAAGAATGAACAGCAACAGGAAAGGACAGGGGACTACAGTTAAAAACTACAATCATGGCAGTTCTAACCTTGAATCATGATAAGAACATCTAAAGCAGCATTTCCCAGCCCTGATCCTCAGGACACACTGTCCTCAGGACACACTGTCCTGCATGTTTTAGATATTTCCCTGCTTTATTTATATTGATAGATTATTAACTGGTTTGTTTGGAAGTAAAGGGAAGTTTTCAGGTAATTTGCTCATTTGAATCAGCTGTGTTGAAGCAGAGACACGTCTAACACTGGGAAACACTGATCTAAAGCACCACAGGCTTCACTTGCCTCAGTTAAAGTTGGTGTTCATGAGAGTAGAAAGAACTTGGGCAAAAATGAGTCCCATTACATCTGATGTAAAGCTAAGAACAACATACCAACAGTCAGACATGGTGGTGGAAGTGTGATGGTCTGGTGATGCTTTACTGCTTTAAAGTTCAGACATAAATCTTATTTAGATGTCATAGAATTACATTTAAACAGTGTGTTTCTGTTCAATAATTCCTTAAGTGGCTGAAATAAAACAATTCTGCAAATAAGAATGTGCCGAAAATCCTCCTTTGGACCATGAAAGACTCACTGCCAGTTGTCCCAAATGTCTGATTACTGTTGTTACCACCAAGGGGTTAAACCAATTATTAGGTTTTAGGGTGCAATTACTTTTTCACATAAGGCTGGGTTAGTTTGTAAAGCTTTTTACCTTAATAAATGAAATAATCTACAACTAATTTTTTTATTTACTCAAGTTATCAGTCGTTTATCAGAAGTTATCAGAATTTGTTCCATTTGAAACATCTGAAAAAAGAAAATACTTTTCCACAGCACTGGATCATGGTATTATTATATTATTGTTATTGTAATTGTAAATTTAACAAGGGGAGCCAGTTGTTGTTAGAATAATACACAAATATTTAACCCTGCATTAAATTTTAAAAAATGTAATTTGGCTTTCTGTGGTTTTTTTCATGTGATGTAGTGGGAAATGGAGGACATATTGTACAATGAAAGAATGTAAGTTACTATGGTATTTGATTCATTTTATCTATTTTATAGGCAAATGAGATGCAAAGTATTTACAGGTCAAGTCTAACGACAAAATGCCAAATGAGCAGAAAACAGTGTGCTTGTTTATCGTTAAAAACAAGTTGAATCTACTTATTACATTAACGCCATTGCAATATTTTTAAATTGCTCATTTGAAGTTAAAGATTATTATTGTTTAGATTTCGTCTGGCAGCGTTAATATTTTTTAAGTTATTTTTTCTTAGATAAAAAACTAAAATCAATCAATCAAGCAGACAATCCAACACAAAAACAACAATTCAGACCCCAACTCCCTGCTACCCCCCACGCCCATAAATGCTATCTAGATCTCTAAATTAAAAACTCAATAAATAAACAACTGAACAACTGACTTGACAACACTTTGAGGAAACCATTTTTGTATGGGGTTCATCCACAACCAGGTGCTGGTCTACCCAGGACCACGACCGGATGAAACCACAGAAACCGGGGCCCAAAGCACAGCCTCAAGGCTGCACAGAGGGACCCCGCCCCCCCAACATGGACTTGATTGTGAAACACCAAACATCAGAAAGGTCCCAACTACAAAAATTAAAGTCTTAAGTTGCATTAAAATGTGTGCAATTGCAAGTGTACTCACATAAACTACATTTAGCATGAAAAGTACAAAAGATTTTATGTTTGGTGGATTATTTTCTTCAATGTAATAACACTTCTTATAGCAATACATCTTATACTATTGGAAAACCTGTTATATCACTTTAAAATGCATTTTTTAAGGTTCCCCCCATGAAAAATACCCCAAATCTACTCTACTCTAGAGCTTTTGGTACCGCAGGGGCTGTTGGTCAGGTCAGGCTAATCGGTTCCTGATCGTCAGCAGCTGTGAGCATGGAACCTACATGAGTCAGCTGATGTCTGCACCAAGCATGTAATGTTTAACCCTTTGACCACAGTGATACCAGGAGAGAGAAAAGTCACACAACACCTAGCCACCAGTATATCGGTGTGTAAAGTCTGTGTTTGTGCACACCAGACAGCACACTGAGTGCACAAGACAACAACAGTTTCTCAGCGTCAACAGAATCTTGCATGCACAAAAATTAAATATTCACAGATATTCACCCAGGATCTCAGGCAGAAGGCTCATCATAGGCTCAGGGAATCG